>CM056384.1:37466538-37969038 GCA_029718625.1 Synaphobranchus kaupii | reverse complement strand
TAGATAAGAAAGCTAACTAAATGTCTAGAGTGGATTCTAGGTGTGCAATTTTCATTTGGAGTTTGTTGCTGTTGTCTCCCAACATGAGGACCAAAGAATTGTCAATGCCAGTAAAGCAAGCTATCATGGGGTTGACAAATCAGAATAAATCGATCTGAGACAGTCAAAACATTGGGTGTGTCAAAAGAAACTGTTTGATACATTGTTAGGAAGCAAAAATGCACTGTTGAGCTCAGAAATAGCCAACAACCTGGTAGACCACGAAACACTACTGTAGTGGATGACCGAAGAATACTTTCAATTGTGAAGAAAAACCCACTTGCAACTGCCCGGCAGATTAAGACCAGTTAGAGTTCTGGAACAAAGTCTTATGGACAGATGAGATGAGTATTAACCTGTACCAAGGTGATGGAAAGAGGAATGTGTTGAGAAAGACAGGACCCCCCCCCCCAGGGATGTCAAACTGATTCCATCGAGGGCCGAGTGTATGCAGGTTTTTGTTCCAACTGTCCACTACACCAGCTGATTTCACTAATTAGCTCAGCTCTTCAACCAAGGAGGTGAACTAATTAGTGGAATCAGCTGGTGCAGAGCATGGTTAGAACAAAAACTTGCATACACTCGGCCCTCGATGGAAGGAGTTTGACACCGCTGCTCTAAACTCATTGGATGGTTCTTCACGTTGCAGCAGGACATTAATCCCCAAACACACAGCTAGAGCAACCAGTGAGTTTTTCACGGCCAAAAAGTGGATCAAAAAATGTTCTTGACTGTTCCGAACCGAGTACAATTGAACATGCGTTTAACTTGACGAAGACAGGACTGGAGGCAAAAATCCAGAAAAACAAACAGGAACAGGCTGCAGAACAGGCATCACCAGGGAAGACATACAGTGTCTGGTGATGTCTATGGATCGCAGACTTCAGGTAGTCATTGAATGCAATCCTAAAAAGGATTTTCAACCAAGTACTAAATATGATGACTTTATTTAAGATTATGTTAATATGTCCAATTACTTTTTTTACCTTAAGTACCTTAAATGAAAGCTGACATTTATTGCTTAATTCCCAATCCAATGTGCTGGAGTAAAGGGCCAAAATAACAAAAAACTGTGTCACTGTCACTTTCAGACTGCACTGTAGATATACTGTAGTTCCTGAGTAGTTCATGACTGTGCATCTATCTATCTATCTATCTATCTATCATTTTTGTTTAAATTAGTTCATTAATGCTGATTTCTTTGCAGTGAGTCATCGGTTACACAAAATAAAAACCTTTATATCGCGCCTGGGGATCAATTATTTTAACATTCGGACTTGTGAGTCACACAGTATTCAATGTGAATGTTAAATGAGTCAAAATTCACATCCCACGAGGCATATGACATCAGCATAAATTTCAAATTCCACGCATGAAAATACATTTTAGCAAGTCACTTTCATCACAGGCTCAGCTAATCACACCACTGTGCTTCCTGTCATAAGCGGTCATACATCACAATGGATAAAATCAGAGACAGACATTTTGGAATTGTTTTCTTCCTTTGACCACACAGTTTGATTCAAACAGGGTAGAACATGGTTAAATTTATAGTTTCAGATGAGATATAATATATTCTGTGTTCTGTATTGGCTATGTTCTTGAAATGCAGTCGATGGCCAGGGTCAATTATGACAGATTATATCTGTAGTCCTGCATATGATCAATAGAACAAGGGCATTCACTGGTAATGGAAATATGCCCCCCCCCCCCAGAACACACACACACACGCAATGAGAGAGACCAGCATAGTTCTAGTCTATTAATTATCTGAAACTAAAAGTAACAAATACATTTTACGTTTTTTCCATGTCTCCACCCTGTCATCTTTTTGAAAACAAATGCAAGAAATCCCTTGCCTTGTGGGAACATCTAGGTCTCAATGACCTTTTCATCGGACTAGCTCCTCTCTAGATCCTCCCCTACGATGCTGCGTCTAGTGATATGATGTGTTGCTTTTTTTGGGGCTGCCAATGCAAAGTAGTCTTGGGATCTTCTGAGACACATTGGGCAGATTTTATCTAGAGTAGATTTTAACTGACCCCCTCCCTCCCAAAGTCGATGAAGACACAGACACAGAGCAGTAATAACCGAGGCATTCTGGGTCAGGATTGTCCCCACTAGGCCCGTTTCTCATACTTTGGTTCTGGGAAGCAAAGCATGCACACTGGCTCTCCTTCCATCTGAAATTTCATTTAATTAGGTTTGACTGAGTTGTTGAAATGAATACCGGTCTTCATATAACATCTCTACATCTAATCTGCTATGGTGCTTTTGTGAAATAAGCGTGCAGTTTGAGGTAATGTTATTGCTTAGCTACATGTGTCAGATTACATTGAAATCTAATTCTTATTCATCAATACATTTGCAAACCTGTTTGAATTACTCATTTCTTTTTGGGCTAAAGTGAATCTAAAAATCTGATGGAGGGGTAAGCCATTTGGAAAATCCTCAAAACAACACAAAAGAGCTGCAAAGGGTTCCATAATTTTACAGTTAAAACAAAATAAAATTTACTTCACAGACATGGATACACCACATATTAAAGGGCTTATGCCCATATAATATACCCATATGTATTTATTTGTACTTTTGGAACTGCCTAACAACGTTACAAATGTTTCATGAAAGAACAGTTCAGTATGACACTGAATTTATTTGTTTGTTGGCTCATTATAAGAATGCATAATGATGAGAACAGGCCATTCAGCCCAACTAGGCACGCCACAGAGAACTGTTCATCGTACAGGAACATACACAAGTCAAAATTGAAAAACTACCAGAATAATTGAAAAACTACCAGAATAAAATGTATGAAATCTGAATAGATTTAACTGTGAACATTTTGATTTGTGTGAATATAAGCCAGGAAGAACAATGAAGGTTGAGTACGTGTAAATATAAGCCAGGAAGAACAAAGAGAGGGTTTTTGTAAGTACATAATGTATCCAAAAGATAGACAGGCATATAGTCATTGTAGGTGCTGTAGTGCAGTCTGCTGTGGTGATGCACAGCTGAGGTCTGTAGACTGATGAGCAGAGGGTAAGCTTAGCCCCATACAGAGAAGCAGGGCACAGCTGTGTAAATAACTCCAACAGCCTGCTCTTCCTCCCTCTCTCACCCTCTACTTATCCTACAACTAAGACGTGAGCTGTCAGTGCTATGTTCACTGCTATACTGCCTGCTGATTCATGCAAGTAGGCAGGAAATAATATAATTTTATATAATATTAGTTGAATATTATATATACATGTTTGTATTTAATATATATACGTATATAGTGTTGTATATATTGACATTTTGCTTTACTGTACATAGCAGAATACATCTGACTTGTCACTGTTAACCTGTAATGCAATGATTAAGGAAGTGGAGTGTTAACTATGAATTGTGAATCTAAAGCCCATTTGAGGCACCTTAAGGCTCTTAGCTCAATTGCTTTCACAGGTATTCACCTAAATGAATTGATATTGCATGAAAAGTGAGACGTTTAACGTGATGTGAAGAAGAAAAAAGAACAAACTGGCAAAAACATTTTTCGGTATCAAAGCTGAGCCACCTTTTTTACCTCAAACCTGACACCCACCCTCTTTTTTTTGCATTTAACTGAACCCCCAGCCTCCTCACCCCCTCCTTAACCCAAAACCAAACACAACCAAACCACACTCCCCAGTCATCTCAGCTTGTGACGGTAATCACATAAAACTTTACAGCACAGTAATTCAAGCCAACAAACAAGCTGAACTGAACCGGGGGAAAAAAAGTGAATGGGTAACACTTCCAGGACGGAACAAAACGGAAATTTTCTAATTGACGACTGCAGGTATGATGATGACTACGATTTCCAGGTCTGCAGTTCTAACGTGTTTATCATTTTGTGTTTAATGTTGACAGACAGGCTGGTGACTCACCCTGCCCAGGGGACCCACTCCACAATGGCCGCACGCTTGGGAGACTTATTAGGTTATGCATGCTGCTCATCTCCAGTGCCCCTGCATGATTTCATTAACAACACAGGACTCATTTGAAATTTCGATCAATACCATTGTGCAAAGAAATCCCTTTCATCTGCAAAAAATAAATAAATAAACGGTAACGGGCAATACGTTGTGAACATGCTTATACGGAGCAACTGCAGTCTTTTGTGTTGTTGAGCTATCAATTTATATGGTAATAATAAAGATAACAGCAGTCAAACAACACGCATGCAGCGGCCTCCATTGGCCTCTGTTAAACATGATGCCTTTGCTTTACCAAATGGTGTATTGCTACTGTTTTTGTAGACAATCTATGTGGAGTGATCTTCAAATCTGAATATATCATCACACTCCAATTAAATCAGCATTCTGCATTGCTTTTAGTGTTAAGTGACCTCTTGTAGATAACAGTTCAACTCACTCTCCTATTAAATCAATCTCTGAAAAACTGAAATTCATGGTGTACTCTTTATGACACATTACGTAATATCTCCTCTTGTATCAAATTTGTAGCATTCTGTCAAAAAGTTAAAATGTCTTAAACACACACACACACACACGCACACATAAATGTAGACGTGAATGCAGTTTGCCCGGATGCATAGTGAGGGGGATGGTTTGAGAGACAAAAATTTATCCAAGGATCAAGGTTAGAGAATTGCAGATGTTGGTTGTATCCTGGGGTCACCAAGATTCAAAAAGTACAATTAGATGCCACCTCTGTGCCAACAAGCAATTTAGACAGCTTGCCAGAAGAATGCCTCTGCTGGCATCATACAACAAATGTAAGCACCTGGAGTTTGCTAAATGTTACCAGAATTTAGATTGAAACTTGGTGCTATGGTCAAATGGGAGGAAAATTTAGCTTTTTGGCAATAAAGACGAAAGGTGGGTTTGGTGTAATAAGAGGCATAGTTATGCAGAAAAGAGTCTTATCCCCACTGTGAAGTATGGTGGTGGATCCATGATGTTGTGGGTCTGATTTGTCTCCAAAGGTCCTGGGAACCGTGTTAGGATACACGGAGAAGACTCAGTGTTGTTTTCTTGGCAAAGGGAGGGTGCACAAAGTACTAAATACAGGGATGCCAATGCTTGTAACACACATCTTATTGCAAATAAATATAATTTTCTATTAGTGATTAGTTTTTTCCTCTGATCAATGGTATCACGATTAAACTATGCACTTTTATAATTCAGGTGGGCACTGTATATGAATGATAACTGAAGGACCATGGACAGCTCCAGTCACTGGATAGCTGTGATTTTAGGCCTTTCACGTGGGAGGGCTTTTTGGACTGTATTCAGGTTTCAAGCTTACAGAGCAGAAATTATTTATCTTGTGGCTCTATATTTTCTTCTGATTTATCATTCTTTAAAAAAAGTATTTATAGTTTTCTCTGCTTGTTTATTTATTTCGCTCTGTCTGGTGGCCTGTTAGCCTGTAAAAATGAAGCCGCTGTTTCCTGCCAAACCTGTTTCCTGCTCCTCCACTCTCTCACCTATGAACTATGATTGGTTAAAGTTTTATTTTCAGAGTATAGTTTTGCCATTATGAATTTTAATGACATTTACTGCACCATGTCTGCACTTGTACTCTGTATTTATATATTCTGCTTAGCAATCTACTTAGTCCTATGCCTAGTGATGCTCCAGTAGGTTAATAATGCCTGTACATCCCCTCAATGTAGATATCTGCCAAAGGTTGGTCCAATAAGATACGAAGGGAAAAATACAATTTTTGACATACATGTTGAAACTATAACATCTGTAGGCACTTGCACTAAACGAAACAATCTGGTCAGATAAATGGGCACAAGAAGCTGTAGCCATTGTTGGATTGCTTATTGTCCATCTGAAAAAAAGCGCAAATAATACAGTTTATTTTCTTTCAAACAGCGATTACATTGCATTACGCTACGTTGCATTACAATCACTCATTCTTATAGAGACTTAGAAAAGTGGAAAACATCAGTGCTCATCTTGGGAAAACAAAAGTGCATCAGGAACGCACAGAATGCCCAGATGTAATAAGACAACAAGTGTAAATTTAGCTGAGCAAATTAGTATTGCCAACAAAAGCAAATAGTGCGACACAGCTAACCTATCTGTGCATATAGCATTTCCAACCCAAAAGGAAAGGCAAATGCTGAAGAGGAGCGGGGGAGCCGTGGAGGGTCTTCAGCTTGCGTCGTAAAGTGGGACACAAATGGCATATTTGCTTTGCCTAATAAGCGCTGCTGGCTTCTTCTGTATGGTTTATACCGATATGTCACTTGCAAAGAAGCCCCCCCACCGCCATGCTCTTTATTGTTGTGGGGACTTCCCGGTTCCCTGCAATTTAAATACTGAACAGTCCATAAATTACACTCCCGTACACTGTCCGGCTCGTCCATCTTACTCACATGCGTGTGCCTTTATATGTACAGGCAGCATGAATATATATATCTATGGATACATTCCATATACAGTCAAGGACACTTTGGGATGTGACTCAAATATAACTTCAGTACTATGTATCAAGGTACCTTATTTGTAATCTACATTAGTGCTACATTTCAGCAGAAGAATAATAGGTTCTCTTGTGGCCCAGAGGCACTCATGGTGCGAGGCGTCGCCACTTTGCGCGTTCTATGTTTAGTCCCATTCTGCAAAACCGTACAACTTTGATCAGTCTTAGGAGTCAGTAGGAAAGGCATGTTTCAGTCTCTTCCTAAAATATACAGTTTTGTCAAATTATTATTTAAATTTTTTTCGGGTGAAAAAATTAAAAAGTTTAATAAAGTTCATCTCCAGGGACCGCAGAGCACGGAGCCCTCTAGTCCACATTTATTCACATGCCTTCACCTTTCCAGGAAGCAAAAAAAGATAGAAACGGATATTCTCGACAGCGCTCCACTTGCCAACGTTAACTGAAAACACCAGTCGGATAATTTTCCAAAAACAACTTGACAAACACACCGCACAGACTAGCTATTTATAGTCTGACAGTAACTCATCTGAATCCCCTGAAACTCGTGTTTTATTTCCCCCCGTCCCCTGTTCTCTTCCGCGGGTTATTTTATAATGCATTTTCTGGAACTTTACCAAATGACAGCTGGGGAAAGTGTGTTGAATGGAACATACAAGGCCTTTGCTAACCAGTGTCTTTTTATACTTTCCCCAAAGGCTTGTTTACAAAATGTAACAACCTTGTACTAATACTATTTAAGCTGTATCAAAAATGCATTATTGATTCCTTAATAATATAAATATGTGTGTGCGTTATTTTTATTTATTTATTTTTTTAAATGTACTTTGGTACTACTCAGTGGTTCAGCAGTGCTAATTTATTTAAGTCGTATCGTTAATAAATGCCATAATTAACATAGATCCAAATTAAGTAGTCTCAACAGGAATTACATTTTGCCATTGATTTATTCAAGGGACATGGACACATATTCCTTGGCCTTTGTCCCTTATTGAGCCACAATCCAAGTCATGCCATATATTATTGAATAGGCACTACGTGCCGTCATATATACAAACCATAATTCCAAAAAAGTTGGGACAGCGTGTAAAATGCAAATAAAAGCAGTGATTTGTAAACTCTCTTTTACATACGTATATTTAATTTAAAACAGTACAAAGAAAATATATTTAATGCTTTACCTTATCAACTTTATTGATTTTTGTATACGCCAATTCCAAATGTGATGCCTGCAACACATTCCAAAAAAGTGCAACTTCATGTGCAACTTTCAAAATGGCCGGATAGAGTAAGAAATTTGGGATGCCCGCTTCTCTCAGTATACGCCTGGTGGGGCCGAGATAACTTATTTTCTTAGCTGTGATTGAGAAATTGAGGAAAATACTATCCCCGATATTCCCGGATTGCAAACAGACAGGTCCCCCTTTCCTGCAAGCTTCCATTATTAGATTCCTGTTCGTGTAGGAGAGGAGTCGGAAAATAAACGCCCGCGGCTTCTTTCGGACATTGGTGTCATGATCCCCAGCATAGACGTGGTGTGCTAGACACGGTGTGAGAGAGATGTTTGAATAAAGCCTGTCCGATCATCTCTCTCTGTGCCCTCTTCCAGGCGAAGAAGAAGCAGATTTGGCACCTGGTCATGTCCTGGAGATCAACAACCTGGCGTTCTAGCACTTCCAGTCTGGAGGTATGATCATTGAGTGTCTTTTTTCGTTCACGCTGTTCGCCAGAAATCATGTGCAGTTTCGAAATTAGTTTCTGTATCGTTTGCGTCTGGGTAGAAACGTCAGCCTTGAGCGCTGCAATTTCAGTTTTAAATACGTGCTCGAGAGAGTGAGTAAACTGATCCGCCATATTGGCTGTAGCCAAGCGAAAGATAATCCTTCGATTTTTTCTTTAAAAGGAGACTGTGCATGTGAGGAAAAATACATTTTCCTAGATGTGGGCATCTACTTATTTCAGGAAAGAATTTGTGCAACAAAGCGGGTTATAAATTGCAAAGAAACTGATAGAGAGAGGGTCGAGGGTTGAGGAGCACTTACTCAGCACAGCCATTCTGACGAGCAGGTCACGTGATTCTCCTCAAATGGGGATTTGGGGAATTATATATTAAATTAATAATCCATCTGTATTGTTTGTCACAGCAGTGTACATGACAACATCAAGCTGGTCTTTCACATAAAAAAGTGAAATGGGGGGGGTGACAGTGATATAGTGAAATTAAATAATTGTAATTTGACTATATGTTTGTAAATGTAACCCTTTGAGAAGACCGAAGATACTCTCTTCACCCAACTAGCTGGATAACAACTCAGCAACATTGTTACTTAGGACACAATTTAACTGAATGTTATTCTTCTTTAAACATTATTCTAAAGTTCTTCATTGCAGAAGAGATGTAGAAGAATGCACTGATTCTTATCACTTTCCACTGTGTGCAAAACCCATTGAATATGCAGAGAGATGCTATCATTTTCATTATATTGATTTACACGATATGATTGAAAAAAGCTGCAGATTCTGTTAATATCTGAAACCACTTACAGTATGTCTCCAAATGCAATGATGTGACCGTGTGGAAATTCAGCTGATTAGACTCCAGATGCACTTTACTGATTTGTAAAAGGTGGTATTTAATTGTGTGCTCTGATGGTGCTGAATAAATTGTGTCAAAATATGAGGTGTCCAATACTTCTGAATTTCCACAGTTTATGTCCAGGTTCAAGATCATCATTCTTGATGCTTGTTATCAAGTGAGCAAAAGTGTAAAGGTAGTACAAACCCCAATTCCAAAAAAGTTTGGACAGGATGTAAAATGCACATGAAAGCAGTGCTTTGTAAATTTTATTTTACATATATTTAATTGAAAACAGTACAAAGAAAATATATTTAATGTTTTACCTTATCAACTTCATAGATTTTTGTAAATATACGCTAATTCTGAATTTGATGCCTGCAACATGTCCCAAAGAAGTTGGGACAGGGGCAAAAAAAGACTGGGAAGTTTAAAAAACACCTGTTTGGAACATTCCACAGGTAAACAGGTGATGCTATCATGACTGGGTATGAAAGGATATCAAAAGACTCTTGATATCTTATATTCAGGTACTCTTACAAGCGATACTATAACCTGCATTTGAATGGATCTCTATGGGAATTGAGGGGTGGGACTGGATTACGCTGTAAATTACACGGGAATAGTATGGAACCTATGGTTGGCTAAATGGCTGTAAGTCTTCAAGGGTCTGAGGTATCAAACGAGCCTCAAACCATCACTCTGCTGCCAGATATGCAGTAGATATGGACGGATCATTTGAAGGGTTGTTTCTCCTGACTCATTTTTTACATAGAGTTCAATAGGAAAATGAGTTTAGAAGAGTATTATGCTAATGACTGAACCCTGAAGAAACCAGAAGGTTCATGGTTTAAAATAGATTATTATTTTTTTAGAAACAACGGATTGACATAAGCATTCAATAGAACCAAAATGTCTTTACATCCAGTAATAAAATGCCTCAACAAGGCAAAAAATGGAAAACAATGCACAAATTCTCTTATACATAGGCCCTAAGCACAGATTTCTCTGCCTTTTTCCCTCTGATTATCTCACATATAATGAAATAAGCATTAGGACCCAGCAGGCGCCTGCTTGTGAGTAAGTCAACGTATACAAACATGTTGTGAAGATCTGATTAAATCTTAAGCTTTCATCGCATTCACAACTGCCTGTACACATTTCTTTGTTATTTATTATGAACAGTAAGCATGCAAAAAGAAAAGTTCGAGATTTTTTTCTGGCTTCAGAAGGGCTGTCTGCAGCAGGTATAGGCAGCTATGATAGATAGGGTTAGCGAACTTTATTACAGTCATGGTTCCATTACTAATAAGAGCAGAAGCAAGGAGAAATATCAATAACTTTCAGCTGTACTGACGGTTTGCAAGGTAGATGTGTCTACTGTTGACACTTTATTTGTTATAACAATATATTGGACATCTAACGTTGATCCAATATATAAATAATTTCTGTATAACGTTGAACAAGTTAACGTCAACCAACGCCTAGTAACTACCATTTGTGGTTGCTTTCACCAGTGTCATTGACGATGTCAGCTAAACACACATGGTCACCCTGAGTAGCGTTGTATTGCGTGGGTCGGCGCATCAGCAACGTGCAAGTCTATTTCTGATTGGCTGTTCGTGCTGTATTTGGGTAAGTACAAGAAACGGACGCAAGTGATAGTTTTATCGAAAATAAATCTCATTGTGTAATGGGGCGTGACGTGTGAGGAAGGAGGAGCCAAACGCAGCAAGGGGATTCATTAAGCCCTTAGGCCACTAAGGCGGGATACCCGCAGATAAGGGAGGAGACAAGACAAGGAACAACAAACAGCACTACAGACGCTACTAACCGTCTAACTGTCAAACGCCAAGTAGAGCGTAAGGACAGGGATCAGAACAGCCAGAAATAATACGCGCCCTGTCTCGGTAATGAGACAAAATAAGAATGGGCGAGTAGCATAAAGACAAACATAAAACAGTCAACAAACACTGCAAAATAATACGATAAGTAATTGCGGAGGCGAAAGGAACAGATCCAACGTTCCCAGGTTACTCAAACTCGTGGTCACACACAAAAGTGTCCACAACATCGCCCAATCTTCCCTATAGGAAGACATGCACCTAAGATGAAACAGAACAGCAGTTCCGAACAAAATCGTCAAAAACCTCCATTCAAGGAGAAAGGCACCGAAAGGAACGAACAGGACAGGCAGTACCGGACATTTACCGGCTAGACCAAAGCGAGATTTATTGAAAATAAACACCCTGCCTCTCTTTGATGAGGAATATAATGAGGCGAACAGGAACAGAGATTTAACGTTCCATGGCGATATTAATAGGCTCGCAGTCCAATGCAGAAAACAAAGGGGTAAACACCCGATCTCCCAGGAGAGAGAAACATTTTACAGGTGAGCCGACGGAGCACCGTCTTCCCATAACTTTACTATCCATAGACTAACGCAAGCTTAAATTGGAATAACCGCCCTAGCCTCTCAGTAAAAGAATGTAATGAAGCGAAGGAACAGAGAGCTAAAGTTACCATGCTACGCGCAGTCACACAAACATGTCCACAACCTCGCCCAAACTCCACACAAGGAGAAACACACCCGGAAAACGAACAGAACAATAGTTCCGAAACAAAATCGTCCCGTAGGTATAAAGGACGGAGGACAGCTGCAACAAAGACCAACGCAAAATAGCACGACAGCCTCTCAATATAAATAAAATCCCTGACTCACAACAAAGGGGAACGTAGTCCACGAGAAGGAGACCAAACAGGGAAATACGTACCAAAGCTACTTACTGGCTCACAGTAACACGGAATTGAGTAGAAGCAAAACGCCAGGTCTCTCAGTAAGAAAACCAAATAACAGGCGAAAATGGACCAGAGAAACTACTACTCTATACTTCTACGAGCTAAGAACTAAGTAGAAGCGAAACGCCCGATCTCCCTATGGGAAGACATGTGCCAAAAGGCGAACAGAACTGATGTTCCTAACAGAATCTCCCAAAAACTCCATACACGGAGAAAAAGCACAAAAAAGGCAAAATAGAGCAGAGATTTACGGTCCCAAACTTCTACGAGATAATCAACTACCAAGCCAGCACGAAATAAGCCCTACCTCAACAAAGAGACGTTTAAAAATAGGCGAGTAGCCAAAATGGTACGAGAACTCACAGCCAACAATACACCACAGTACAAAACAATAAACAATTACAATGAACAATTAATGTCGAAGCCCCGAACGAAGGAAACGGTAGGCTTATATGTCTCTCAGGTGACTACGCACAGGTGTAAACGCTTAACAGAAAGCTCCCCCAACTCAGCAGGGCGGAGCAAGCATCTACCAAAAGGGCAGCGCCCTCGCGTGGCCATCGAGGAAAACGACCACATAGGGAAACAGGGTCAAAACCATGACACATTGTTATCGTGCCAAATTTTACAGCGAAAATTATCGATATCGTTTTATCGCCCAGCCCAAGTTCGATGCTATTCCCGTATATCCTTTTATACCCAGTCATGATAGCATCACCTGTTTACCTGTGGAATGTTCTAAACAGGTGTTGGGTTTTTGCCCATTCGGAATTTACAAAAATCAATAAAGAAGTTGATAAGGTAAAAGAATAAATATATTTTCTTTGTACTATTTTCAATGAAATATATGTAAAGGAGAATTTACAAATCACTGATTTCTGCTTTAATGTGCATTTTACATACTGTCACAACTTTTTTCGAATTGGGGTTTGCACATAGTAATGTAGCCTATAGCCTAATACATGGATTTCCAAGTGGGACCCTGTCTCAAGTGAAATGTATACGGTTCTGTCTCTAAATCAGCTCGTACAACTGTTTGGAAATATTTTTAAACTAAGTTTTTTTAAACTATTTCCAGATTCCAAACATGTGCTTTTTTCTCAAAGTAGAAAGGTTTCTCTTTTTGCACGCACGCACGCACACACGCACACACAGACTAAGTTCCACTGCCATTAAGCACAATTCCTTATATGGCTGAATCACAATAAAAAGGAGCTTTGTTATACATTCACGGTACTACCGAGGTGACGAGAATAGTGTGAGATCGGCCATGATGAATGTTAATCAATGGTGCATTACTCATTAAACCACATAATGTCTCATTATTTCTTAGCCTTCCAAAGCCTGGCAAATGCAATTAGCTTTTCATCTGGTTTGGTATTCATGTCCATACTATCCTTTTAATTGATGTTCCACGTCGTGGAAAATTACTCATGAGACCATTGCAACAACATTTCCTTTTTGTCAGTGTGATGTTTCTGTGTGTGTGTGTGTGTGTGTGTATGTGTGCGTGTGTGCGTGCGTGTTTGTGTGTGTTTGCGTGTATGTGCCTGTATGTGTCCACCAGCTGACCCGAGCAGTCATGGTTTCAGAGGTTCACTTCATACACAGTTGGCACAGGTAGACCACAGGTGCCCGAATAAGTGGAAGAGGTCACTCTAGAGCACGACAAGACAGGGACAATCCTGCCAACTGTAACCCTTCCTCCATGGGTGACAGTATTATCCGCAGCCCTGCATATATAATTTGAATATAATATGATGTCCACTTTCTTCTACTGATGATGGCAGAGGGTTAATTCGTTGTCTAAATTATTAGATATTCGTTGTCTGTTATTACCACTGTTATATGTTGTCTGTTACTGGCACACAATTGTATGCGGCCCTTACTGAATACAGTGTTGTCAACATTTCATGCTAATAAAGATATTACTACATGTTCATAAAGCATTTTATAATATCGTGGCTGATAAGAAAGTAGTCAATTAACTAATGAGCAATATACATCACTCTAATTCATTATTTCTTTCTCCCATAGACCCCTGTAGTAGGGTCAGTGCTGTATCTGCTGCAGTGGGTCTGTAGGCCCATCTCTGCGATGGTGTGGTTTAAGCGCCACGTGCTAATTCATTTCCTCAGAAGCCATTTCACACCTTCTGTTCCGGAGGAGAGGGGGTTCGACGGCGGGAGCAGCGAGGCTCTGTTGTGTCTCGGAGGTGTTAAGTGTTCCCGGTGGCGCCGTCTTCCGCCTCTGAGCTCGGACGTGGTAATAGTGACGGAGGCAGACGATTGGTGAATAAATAGATACAGGGTTAATGCATCTCATATTATGTGCATTTTCTACTCTTCTGGACATCCACCAATGGATGAGATGCAAACACCTTTAAATTGAATGTTTGTCTTTGAGATTTTATATTGTGGACTTCTGCCACCAGTTTGCATGACCATAATTGCATTTAGCAGACATGTACGGGTTGGTATAAACTCGCACATGCACCAATGACCCTACGGTCACACCCATAGGATGGGTAATTTTTTTGCAATCCACGTTATGTGTTACACAGTGAAGGCAGCGCCCAAAATGGATGTTTTCACGTACCTGACTTAAATGTGGGCATAACAGGGTTTTAACTTGCTGTGACCTTAAACTACAAGTACGGGTGCAGTTGCAAAACATTCGTTAAATTGCAATGCTGTCGTTTTAATCCTGTGGAATGCACATATAGATTTTTGAATCCATTGTCATTATAGTTGTATTCATAACTGAATATATAGTTTTAATATATTTATTCGCATAATTATTTCGATGACTTCCGTGCCTATTAGTGAGGATACAATATGCATGATATTTGCGCAATGTAATTGTATTTAGATCATTTTATTATTATTATTATTGCTTAGAATTGGTCATTTTTATAGTATTTCCAAAATGGAAGGATCATGACAAGCTAGAATTGAACCTTTGGGGTTACAGTAAAAATGACTGGTTTCTGGATATACCGAAACTATGCCTAATAAAATAATATAATCTTTTTTGGACACACAATATATAATCTGGTTGGAACTGAATGAACTATATAAGGACTGAATATAAATGTGCATTGACTTTTGCATTATGTCGCTCGTGGTAAAGTTCTGCAAAATTGCCTTACCTATTAAAACTTCCATTCAGAACCATCCATCTGAATTTCTTTACTGCTGGGCTAAGGAGGCTCGCACTCAGGGGGAAGTGTCATTCACATAGTCTAGAAAACGGGCAAATTACTGCGCTCCCATGAACCAGATTAAAATGAAGCATCACACGCAACATAATTCAATGCAATGTAGCTTTCACGTTATTTTACGCCCACCCCCACCTCCCCTTCCCTAAAAAAAACAAAAAATAAAGACTAACCAAGAGTGAGACTCCCTGGAAAATTTGTTACGAGGTGTGACTCTCCAAGAATAGCACTCTTATTCTGCTGGCTTCTCCCAGTAGGTTGTGGAGGGCAGCTCTTCAGCCTTAATATGCACCGTCTATTTACGGCGTTGCTCCTGGGCACGTTGGCCGTCCCCCCTGCATTTAGGGCTGGCGCACAGCCAGGAGCCTGAGCGTGGCACCGGCACATTAATTGTTGTTTGTGGTGTTATTGTTCAGGGGGGGGCCGCATTGTTTATTGCTGTGCCGGTGGGCCTGTCTCAGTTATTGTTTGTGGGGTTATTGCGCCGGTGGGCCAGTGTTGTTTATTGTTTGTAGGGATACTGTGCAGGTGGGTTTGTATAGTTGTAGATTTATTATTTTATTTTTATTTTTTTTACTGGGTGGGAGTTGTATTGTAAATTGCTTAGGGAAAGTGCCTTCTTTATAGATTGTGTCTTGCGATTGTGTTTTGTTTTTTTTATTTGGGTGGGGGGGTTTGTGTACGGTTTTTTTTGTGTTAACGATATAGGGTCGTTTATTAATTTAGGGGTTGTGGTGTTTATTGTTTGTGGTATTTCTGTGAAGGAGGGTTTGTGTTTTTCTTAGTGCGGTTAGAGTTGTATTGTTCATAGTTTGTGCTGTGTAACTGTGTTTAATTATAATTGTGTTAAAATTGGGTTATTTCTTTAGGTGGGATTGAAGAGATTTTGCTTATTTGGGTGTCTCCTTTCTTCTCCTGTGTGTGTGTATGTGTGTGTGTGTGTTCATGCATGTGTTATATCCACATTTGTCAATGGGATTAGTGACTGTTTTGTATCACAGGAGCACGGAATAAATGTTAAATCAAATCGTTTAGGGTTGATTAAACTGTAACAGATCTGATGTGCGCCCAACTGGAAGAATTTGCCGTGTTGGCATGTTAATATGCATGGTATATGGGAAGGCACATTGCAGTGACTTATGGACCATGGGAAAGGATCTCTTGAGTTCCCTTCCCTCCTTTCTGCTGTTTGCTGGGAATGATGTGGCTTTATTTGACTGCCATTACATGGACTTCTAGGAAAGACCTCCATCTCCCACCAATGCTCAATTGTACACACATCCTTTGGGAAATTCTAGATGGAATTACGTATATTAAAAAGTAAGTGCACCCAGCGTCTCAGCCTGTCTCCGCCTACTACACTATTTTGAAAAATACTTTGTGGGGTGACCGAGGGAGAGAGGTGGGAGCGGAGGATCTGTGTCCATCCTCATTTGCATAAATGAACGTACAATGTACAAATTATTTTGTATAGCTCGGATCAAACTGTCAAACTAGACGTTGCAGATCAAATATGAATCAAGATTTAACAACTACATGGCCTATTTCTCACCTCAAATATTTTCAGAAACATATTTTATTTGACTATTTAGGTGGAATGAGATGGTTTATGAACAGGACGCCACGTTGTTCCGGTTAAAAAATGTGGAGCCGAAACGAAAGGAATGTAGTGGGTCTAACCGATCAGGTGCCGGCTGTTTCCATTGTTGGCGACAACGAGTATCCATATGACATAGAGGTACCTCCAAAGAGGTACTCTGACATCACGATTGGTGCGCGGGCAGTGTGGGGAGCAGAAAGGGAATTTCAACTGTTAGAGGGCAGCACAAAGATGCTTTTCTACCAGTTTCTTATGATACACAATATTATTTCAGAATTGTTGAAATAACGGAATGGGTGAAGTTTCATTATAAGGTAGGCAAACACATTTACAGCTAAAAAAAAAGAAAAAAGGGATCTCGGGTGTACTTGCATAATACTGTTACATTTGCATTTCCTCACCTAATTCAACTACATATTTTTCCATAACTTTAGGTGTGCTTTTCTGTGGTGAATGCAATCACAACCGTGTTATCCTATTTGAATTTGCTTCATCAAATTACATCAAATTCTGATTGTATTCCCTTTATCATATCATATTCCACAGTTTAAAGATTAATTGGTATAATTCTAGTGGGTTTCTAGAGCAGGGACAGGGAACCTTGCATGGGAAGTGTTTAAATGTTATGATATTAGTATTATGTTTAGCGTAAATTCAATTACAGAGTGTAAAGTTTGCATGAAGTTTTATTCTTCATTTAGTTATGCTGTTTTGTTCAGGTATTTTTTGCATTATTAGTTATGATTTGCATTTGGGTTTAGTTTTCTCCTGAGGTATATTGGCAGTCTGGTTCAGACTGGATGAGTGACCCTTTATGCTGATGATGGTGCTAGACGTTTGTTCATCAAAAGTAAATAATTGATACCAATGGTAGGTTACTAGTGATATTGGACCTTTTTTTTCTTTTTAATCACTATTTTCCTTTCTCATTTTGGATTTGCTTAGTTTTGTCCTGAATGTAAAAAATAAGTCATACTTTCTTTCTACCTATTTTTTTGTCCTGCACTTCCATGTACGTAATATGCCTTTGACCGTGAGACATGTTACCTCTTTGTGACACTCCCAGAATACCTTTCTCTTTTTTTCTTTCAGCATATGAGCACTGCTGCTTTGTCAAACGTAGAGGGCCCGATCATGTGTGACATTGAACTGACCCATTTAGCGAATGGATGACGCGTGATGAAAAGTATTAATTTCTCAACCGACGAGCCTCTCCCCTCTCCACCGGCATAAATGGAGCGAGATTACGCTCTCTGATCCCTTCCTTTTTAGCTCTGTTCTTTTAAAGGCTTGGCACTCAGGAGGTGATACAGAGACAAACCGATACGATTTGCGAACATAAAAAGGAAAGGAATAAATTATGTCACATTCTTGCCAGGTTTGAAGATCAGTTGTCTGAGGAGACATCAGTCATTCCAAATTTTTAAAAAAAGGAATGTGTCCAAAAAAAAAAACTGATTCAGTAATTATCTTGGGATATGTTGTCATCATCTTTTGGGAAGACAGAAGTGATATGGCTTTGATTAGATAGGCGCAGACCAAACGTCTTTAAAGTTGCGTTTGCTTGAAAATGTATCAATTTACAAGTTCGCGATGCAATTTTCAGTACGCTGCAGTTCAGTTTAGTACAAGAACAATCAAATGGTAAACGTGTCTGTGAAAGGGTTCCTGGAGCTGGGGCCGGAGAGAGGTGGGGAGAGTATGAATGCACCTGCTCACTCACACACACACACACACACACACACGCACACACACGCGCACACACACACACACACGCACACACGCGCATACACACACTAGCTCATAAAAAGCTGAAAGGTTCTCCAGAAGGAATTGAAGAAAAAACAGTGGGATGGAAAACAAACGCAGGTATATGAACAAATGAAGGCTTCAGTTCCCCAAATAAACCAATAGATCTTGAACAGCTGCAGGGTGGGCCCCTGGTGGTCTGCGAGTAGGAGGAGGGGCCTTTGGGGGGGGGGCTTACTTTAGAGCAATGGTCCTTGCTTTTTGTCCTTATAACCCATCAATACCAGGGGCACAAGCGAATGTGAGCCATTTTCATCACCGTGATTAAACTGCTGACTCTAAGTTCAGGAAGAAATATAATGAGCCAATTCATACAGCATTAAACTATGATGTAAGTCAGATAGCATAAACGGACATGACACTGGCAATTACCTCCTTGGCAGAATCCAATGGCGTTATCTCCAGTATTGACATCACAACCATTTCTGGTATCATGACGTGTATGGTTTGACATTACACAATGGTGATCTGGAAAAAAATATATGCCAGAGGGTTTGAAATAAAGAACACATTTTTATTCTTGAGCCATTAAAGGGAACTGCTGGCAAATTCTAAGTGATGCATAAGATACACATACATAGGATAATATATTTTAAACTTTTCAAATTTTTATTATTTTTAATATCACATACGACTCACTGGTGTGATTATAAAATGTGTGTGTTCATCAAACATTTATATTTTATGATTCTGGGAAAAATATATGTGCTCTAAATTCCCCTCTATGTGCATCTTGGCTTTCAGGATGAAGTGGATTATATGATACGGAAACACTTAAAACAAAAAAAATAAAAATAAAAATAAAAACATTTTAAGGGAAACTCTTATTTTAAACATGGTTACCCATGAAAATTATACTCATGCTTCAAACAAATCTTTTTTTTCTTCTTCTTTAAAGTCTGCAAGGGACTTTGGCACAGAGATTATTCGCATGGCTGTGCTCAAATGTGCCTATCCGTCCGTTTATGCTCTCAAGGCCACCGACTCTTGTCTTTTGGGAGCAGTTAAAAATTGGTTAGCTCTTGATTTGTATCATACTGAAACCAAAAACAACAGCTTAGAAAGTATGAATTCTGTTTGGCTCTAAAAGCACAGCCATGGATATGTTCCCCAGAGAACCACAACAGTTTAGCGTGGGCAGGGGCTGGGAGCATTGGAAACATTAACCTTGGCTCACTGGGGCTACTATGTTAACACATTTAATGTTGATGTAATTGACAAAATGATTTGTTTTCCCCAATGAAATGAATAAATAAATAATAAATCATTTGACAGAATGTTAAATTTGAGTGGGTGAATGCATTTATTGCTTTTTAATCAAGGGATTTTGATTGGTCATTACTTGACACAACGTTTGTGGCTCGCTGGAAACATTTACTTTCACAGTGTGCAAAATATACAGCTGGCCATGTGTGTGCAAAGATGGCTCGAGCCACAAATGTTTTTAGCCTAGCCCCGAAAGTTTTTGGTCTGTTCGTGTTTCTCTGCTCATGGGAGCTGATTCTAATGTACTGTAGCAGAGCGGAACTTTGGTTGTACTTTCAATTGTTATTTGGGGCACAATAAAGCGCTGCACAAGCACAACGGCGTCCATCCATGCGGTAGTTAGTTGAGTCGGTACTTCCATTTAGATAGCATTGTGCAACGTAGGCTATAGCAAAAAAAAAAAAAAAAGAGTCTTCTTGGCTTTTTTTTCAGAGGAGAAGGAAAGGTAACAAAGAAATAGGCCAACAATTTAAATTATATCTAAAAAGTGATTATGCAGAAAGAGGTCTGCCCCTCTTGGATCCTGTTCCTTCTCGTGATCGAAATTGCAAGCTTTGCCTGCCCAAACAAAAGGTTTGATCAACGAGAGTCTATGTTTGTGTTTAGTACTGTACCCCGGTCCCAGAATAAAAAGTGCCATTATCAAACCCCACCTCCAGCCTCCCACACAGATCTCTCCACAAAGCAAACAAAGCAGACAGCCAGTTGCATTGCACAAAAAGGTGGTTTACAGTTTCTCCCTCCCCACAGAAGGGGCAGTCCTCACCCCAGTGCAGGATCTACATGTGCCAGGTGTCTAGTAGTGGCTATGGCTCCATCAATAAGCCTCCACTGGAGGTCTCCTGACCACTTTGGTATAGGAGCCTTGTAAAACAGTTGGCAGGCCAACAGTATGTTGTACCTTGCAAAAAGAGACACAAAAACAAGGAGAAAGACAATCAGGAATATTAATTACAGACAGAAAGGAAGAGAGGCAGAAAAAAAAGATCAAAAGAAAAATCTGACAATTGATAGCAACAAGAGAGGACATGGAAAAAAACGAGACAAGAGACACACAGCAATAGAGGAAAGAACAGATTGCCCCCGGACCCCCCGACAAAGTCGGAGGAAAGCCCCAGATGTATTGGGCTAAGCCCCAGATGTTTTCAGGTCTGAGAAACGCCCCTGGCGCATGTGTGGTGTGTGTGTGTGTGTGTGTGCAGTATCTATGTACGTGCAGTATTCTACTCCAGTGCAAGTACTCACAGCTTCATAGAGAACACTACCTATTATACTCAATGCTTAATTTGCATTCAGACATGGTTCAGAAGCTGTTGGCCATGGGATACAATGCATGGAAAATGTAGGTTGGAGGGGTATAATTATGAAGGTTTACAGAGATGACATTGCTGTAAAATATTCATAGCATTTTTCAAACTTCATTAACATACTGTATATCTTCAGGATTGAAATGAGCGATTAAACTGTGCAAAACCATTTTTGAAGCATGCTACAATTTTTTACCCGTGCAACAAAAACTTCACATAGGAATTCAAATTTAAGTCATTAGCAAAGTAGAATTTACGTGGATCAAATAAAAAAGCACTCAAGCCACACTGAGAAATAATAAATGAGCAAATAAATGTTGAAATAAAATATACCACTTTCTGACGACAGTTTTTTTTTTTTTTTTTTTTTTTTTTCTGTGAAAATTATAACATTACCTCAGCTTCATTTGGAGTAGGTGTCTGCTTCAGCAAAGCAACCTTCATTGGGACTTATAATCATCAGAAAAAAATATTGGTAATTCGGAGACAAACATAGTATGTTACGATCCTGATACGGGACGAACCCAAGTGCAACGACCAGGAGGCAGATTCAAAGAAAGGGATATTTATTAAGCGTTGGGGTAGTCCCAAAGCTGTACAGGAAAGTCAAAATACACAGTATTACACAGAACATCAACGGAAGTCCGATACCGACTGCTCCAAGCCGGAGCTGGACTTGAACTCTGGAAGGGGTTCCAAGCCGGAACCGAACTGGTACTGGACCGGGTGGTCCAAGCCGGACAGGGTGCAGGAACAACCCAATTGTTCCAAGCCGGAACTGGATAGGGCTGGTGGTGGAGTTCACACCGGGACTGGACTGGAACTGGACTGGGAGGTCCACTCTGGAAACGGGAGCCGGAACGGAACTTGTTCCAAGCCGGAACTGGACTCTTACAGATGGTGTTCTTCACACCGGAACTGGACTGGAACTGGACCGGGAGGTCCACTCAGGAAACGGGTGCTGGAACGAAACTCGTTCCAAGCCGGAACTGGACTCTTACGGATGGTGAACTTCACACCGGGACTGGAACTGGACCGGGTGATCCACACAGGAACTGGTACTGGAACGGCGCGATTGTTCCAAGCCGAAACTGGACTCTTTACGGGTGGAGAACTTCACCCCGGGACTGAACAGGAACTGGACCGGGCGGTCTACTTGGGTATAGGACAGAAAGCAGAGGGTAGTTAGTTAGGTACTGTAGCCAGGGTTTGGACCGGGAGGATTTAACGGAGTTTATTCGACAGCACGGGTTGTAGCTGGCGAAAACTCGACGGGGCTGGGTGGTGTGGCGTAGCTCGGGTAGGTCCGGTTGGAGCTGGCTGATCTCCAGAGAACCTGGAACCGTAACCGAAGTACAGGAGGTAGCTACGGCCGGACAGGAACAACGGAGGTTTAGCCAGGCTGGAATTAACAGCGGATCCTATCCCGAGCTGGAGTTGGAGGTACCGCAACACACACACGAACACTCAGGGAACAAACACTGCTGCAGGTGAGCTGAGACCGCGGCGGCTGGAGGTTAGAGGGAGACAAGTTTAGCAGCATGCAAACAGCAAACGTCACGGGAGGATAGCTACCAAACCGCAGGACAGGTAACAGGAAAGCTGTAAAGGGAGTTAGCCCAAAACCAAGCGAACAGCAAACACGGGACCAGAAACGAGAAGTGTGCACAACGAGTGAGATTAGTTAACGAACTGGCGCCGACTAGCAACCAGACGGGGGTTTAAATAGTGCAGGGAATTACAGAATTAATAAGGCACAGGTGTGGAAAATAACCGGGAGTGATTGCTAAACACAAAGGTGAGGAATGCATGCAACGAGGGGGGAGAGCGATAGGCGGAAACTAAAGTGGAAACCAAACGAACGAGACAGAGAGGGAAACGCCCAGACTGCAGCAGCAGGGAAAACACGGACAAAGGAATCCAACATGACACGGAGGGAAAAAGGGAAAACACGGAAAACGGACAGGAAGGGAACGGAACATTACATAGTAAGGATAAACATGGTTCAATGAGGCTAACACCTGTTACAAACTAGTTTGCAAGTCAGTAATATTAGCAAAATATCCTTTGCTGAGGATATTTGCTTTGCCTTTGCCAAAAAAAACACATTGATGCTTTGTAAATGAGGCAAATGAGTGAGCTAGCTGCGTAGCTTTTTAGCTTCTCTAGTTTTCACATTCAACTATTATGTATTACATTAATTAACTATATTATATAAATTATTTAAATTGTATCACTTTTTTATCAAATTCATAACTATAGGTGGGAAAAGGATCATGACTGCATATGTGTTTGTTTCCAGTTAAATAAAAATTGCAAATTGTGTTTGCCTGTTCATTGGAAACTAAATAAATACTAAAATATCGACCAGCTGTAGATAAAGACAATAAATGCTGTTGTGTAGGCTGTAGCCTCTACAATACCTAACCACTCAATGTATTTAGTGTGCATTCACATACCTACCTATCTAGCCAGCTAGATTATTTATTTTTTTATTTAATTGGTAGAGCTTTATTTTTTAAACCATGCTTTATTGAGCTTAAAAAAATCTAATATGCTAAAAATAAATTTAACTAGCACAGCCAATCATAGCTAATCATAATTTCTACCACCCAAGTTTGACAGTGTCAGTATCCACACAAAATTAGGCCTACTTTTAACGGATGTCTATGGCATTTTAGTCCGAGTGAGTGCGGTGTAGGAAGGACAACAGGAAGCTTATTTATTTCCATGTGAAATGTGATCTTGTTTGACCATAAGCATTGGGGAGAAGAGCTGCTGGTGATTATACAGACCCACTCTCCTGGTTTAGTTTAAACCTTCTTGGATGTCTCAAACAAAATGTGAATTTTAAGTTGTGAACATTTGTAGGGGGCCACATAATTTGACAGAACGCAATATCAACACTATGACAGTGGGGTTGCTGTGACATTTTGTGAGTGATTATTATTATTATAATTATTACCATTGATTTTATAGCGCTAAAAAATGCACAGACACAGAAGCAAATTTTTAATGATTGCATATGGGTTCTATTTAAGAGTTTAACTGAGCATCATTCTAAAGGTGTAAGTTGGTTTAAGTTTCTACTGGTGAGCTATTGGATAATGACTGTGCTACTGAAGGACTACTTAAACATGCACGCGTGCATATGCAGACATGCAGACCCACCCAGTAGTTCTCAGAATGTGCACTGATGAACCCAGGTGCTTCAGCACGGCTCAATTTTAGCATTCCGGGCGTAAGTAGCTAGAATCAATCTGAAGTGTTTAGACTCCTGCTTTTCCAATCCTTGGGGAGAAGGGTCTGAGGATTATTGATTTTACGGCTGAACTCTTGACTTTTCTTTATTTGTTTGTTTTTTTCTCTTCCCCCTTTTTTATTTTATTGTTTTAAAAAAAAAAAATTTGTCGTACCTTTGCGACCGCTGTTTATTTGGACGCGTTCACTCCCAACTAGAGGAATGAAGAACAAACGGAGGAAACCAGTGCGGTTACAGTACTCGCTCTTTTGCTGATTGTCCTCTGTACTGAGAAAGAAACCACACGTGTCAGATGATGCACTGATGATCTTTTGATGTAATGTAGAACCGCATATACTCATATATATATATATATATGAGGATCATTATAAAAAATTATGAAAAATATATTCATTGCAGTATATTTTTTTAATACACACATGCTTGGATTTATTCTGCCTCCGGACAGTTTAGATGATGTCATAGATGAAGCGAGAGCAGGGGCCAGTTTAGACGGCAACATCGGCCACCAGTTGATTATTCGCAGTGGGAGCCGGTTAGAGCTAGTACAGAAGTAGGCCTACTGCACAGGCCTTCCCTGCTAATGCCATCTGAATGCCCTGATCCATCCATAACTCTGCAGCCCAACCGGCCTGCCTTGTCACTGTGGAGTAAACAACCCTTCTCATAGTCCTCCACAGGTTGGCAATCAGAGCTCATAATTGGGGTCTCCATTTTTTAAAAAAAATGTCATACCTCAGCATGGGGTCAGTATAACCTTCTTTGATTGCGTGTGTTAGACAATTTTCACATTGCACTTCTCCAGTCATCCACGTGTATACACTACATGGCCAAAAGTATCCAGACACCCATGGGCTTAGGATTATGGGGGGACACGGGGGACATGTCCCCCCCAATGTTTGGAAAGAGTCGAATTCTCCCCCCCAAGCATAACTGATCCCTCTCCCATGTAAAGCTTACATTCAATAAAGGCTGCAACAATGGTAAAAAATGACTTAAAATTATGCGAAAAGATACAGTATGCAACACCCGTAAACACAGTATGAATTATTGACCCACCCCCTCGCTACTTCAAACAGTAGCAATGGTTTATCTCAAGGCGACGACAAATTTGAGTTTATGAAAGCACAAATGGGATATGTAGTCAACAATTAGAGGTGATTGCTCAAGCCGATAATACTATGGACTTCAATTCCCATAACCCAGTGTTTTGTGTAACGTTATGGATATGTTGTAATCATGTTGGTTGTAATGGAGAAGTCAGACCGCAAAGAAAGACGAGAAACTTCAAGGAGTATGAAATCGAGACGCTCATTACGGGGGTAGAGCAGATGGTTTGTTTGGTGCATAGGCAGCCTTTGCTACGTTTCATTCGTTTCACCTGAAACGGTCCTCTCAACTGAAAATCAAATAAAAGAACCGCCGACCCAGTAGTTTCCCCATTCAGCTAGGCTAGGCTACTGTAGGCGCTGTTCCTAACTTAATCTATTTCAGTGATGACACTATCTTTAACTACTCTTTTACTCTACTTGTAACGTTCCGTTCCCATCCTGTCCGTTCTCCGTGTTTTTCCCTCTCCCTCCGTGTCATGTTTGACTTCCATTGGGCGTGTTCCCTCCGTTTGTTCTACTCCATTTCTCCACTCCTGTCTCAGCCTATCCCCTCTTTCCATTTCTGCATGCATTCCTCACACTCCGCTCTGTTCAATCACCCATGCATACATTCACACGCTTTCCTAATTGATACCAATTACACTCCTTATTTAACTCACCTGCTGTCTTCTGTCCGGTGCCAGTTCGTTAACATTGTTTGTTTGAAACCTCTGGTCCTCGCTATTCCTTGTCTTGTTCTAGTCGCAGTTTGGTTCTGTATTGGTGTTCGTTCACCCTGCTGAATTATGTAACCTTTATTTAACAGTTTGGTTCTGTCTCGGTGCTTTGGGCACTCTGCTGAACTGTTAATATCCACAGTCTGTCCAGTGTGTGTGCGGCACTATCTGCCGCGCAATAATCCGTCTCGCTAACCACTTCTCTGTTTGAAGTCTGCCAGTCTGCAGTTGTTCGTGACTCCCTGCCTGTGTTGCGGTACCCCCCCGCTCTCCACCTGACATTGTGCCCTCAGCTGGGCTTCTGCTCTTCCACACTTCAGCTATTCCTGCGTCCGGCCGTTGCCACTGCTGTTGCTACGGTTACGGTTGCGTTTGCTGCTGTTGCCCTGCTGCTACATCTGGGTCCGACCCGGGGTCCGCTGCACTGTCCTGCCCTTCCGTTTCCGCTGCCACCCCTCCTCTGCTCAAACAACCCGGTTGCCTGTTACCAGTAACACCCCGGTCATTCCTACTCCAAACTTTCATGCATAACCATAATTGTTTGTGGATTGTTTGTCATTTATGTCCTCCCTCGTTTCAGGAGACAAGTTCGAAGCATAACTTATTGGATGCCTAGCGCTCCCTCTATCTGTCCTGTCTGTCTAGTCTGTCCAGATCCGGCTTGGAATGATTCCAGAGTGACCCGCGAAGTCCAGTCCCGGTGTGGGGCGATTCCTGAGTGACCCGCAAAGTCCAGTTCCGGTTTGGAACGACTCCAGGGTGACCCGTCAAGTCCAGTTCCGGTTTGGAACAACCAGTTGTTCTTGTCAAGTCCAGCTCCGGTTTGGAGCAAGTCTGAAGTTCCAGAGAAGCTCCGGAGAATTCCTGTTCCTGTGTTATATTGTGTACAGCTTGGGACTGCCCCAAGCTTCAATAAATAACCTTTTCTTGTACCTCTGCCTCCTTGTCGTTGCGTTTGGGTTCAGCCCGTGTTCAGGTTCATGACACTACTTATTTTTCTACAGTCTATGCCTTATACACGTAAAAAAAAAAACATGTTTTTTCATAACAAGCAATGTATTGCAGCCGCGAGTTCGATAACGTTAGGTAGCACTGTGGAAATGTCAACGTTGCTGGACAATTGAATAGAGAATCTCTTCAGGGTTCATCAGAAAACATTACATTACATTCATTTAGCAGACGCTTTTATCCAAAGCGACGTACAGTAAGTGCATACAGAGACATCATCAAGATCACTACAGAACAGACAAGACAAAGCACATCCTTCCCATAATGTAGCAGCTATCCCTAGTAATGAACGTTGACTGTAGTTCACAGTAAGCTGTGGGTAAATCAGCAATACTACACTTCTATTCTAAATACTATTATAAACTATAATAAACAGACAGGAAAAACACAGGGAACTGATATTCCTAGGTTAGAATATCAGTCAAGGTGGAGTCTGAAGAGCTGTGTCTTCAGGCCTCGACGGAATGCAGGCAGGGTTGGAGTAGAACGTAGGGGAATGGGAAGTTCATTCCACCACTGAGGAGCTAAGGTGGAAAAACTCCGCAGTCGGGACGAGTGAGAGCCTTTGACACGGAGGGGGGGTAGTGCCAGTCGCCCTGCTGTAGAAGAGCGAAGTGGTCGAGCAGGAACATAGTTCTGGATTAAGTCCTGCAGGTAGGCGGGGCGTGTCCTATTGGCTGCAGTGTAGGCCAGGGTCAGAACTTTGAACCTGATCCTGGCTGCAACTGGCAGCCAGTGGAGTGACCTCAGCAGGGGGGTTACATGGGAAAATTTCGGGAGGTTGAACACAAGCCGGGCAGCTGCATTCTGGATCAGTTGAAGACGCAGAATGGCACAGGCTGGTAGGCTTGCGAGCAGGGAGTTCCAGTAGTGAGGTGACCATGGTCTGGATAAGAAGCTGGGTGGAGTAGGTGGTCAGGTACGGTCGAATCCTCCTGATGTTGTACAGGAGGAACCTGCAGGACCGAGCTGTCGCTCTGATGTGCTCTTTGAAGTCCAGCCGGTCGTCCAGGACCACCCCCAGGTTCCTTGCAGAGCGGGAGGCAGCCACCATGGTCCCGTCAACGGTGATGGAGAGGTCATGTAGTGGGGAGGTCTTGTGTGGCATGAAGAGGAGCTCTGTCTTGTCAAGGTTGAGCTTCAGGTGATGGGTAGCCATCCACTCAGAGATGTCAGTCAGACAAGCAGATATCCTCTCCTTAACCTGTGGTGTAGAGGGAGGGAAGGAGAGGAAGAGTTGAGTATCATCAGCATAGCTATGGTATGAGAAGCCATGTGAATGAATTACTGAGCCAAGAGACTTAGTATACAAAGAGAACAGCAGAGGACCCAGTACAGATCCCTGCGGGACTCCTGTAGACAGGGGATGGGGAGCAGAGACGGAACCCTTCCAGGAGACTTGGTAGGATCTATCAGTGAGATACGATACAAACCAAGAGAGGGCAGTTCCAGAAATGCCCATCTCAGCGAGTGTGGAGATCAGGAGTTTGTGGTTGACCGTGTCGAATGCCGCAGACAGGTCAAGGAGAATCAGAACAGAGGAGAGAGAGGAGGCTCTAGCAGTGGCGAGTGCCTCCGTCACAGCCAGGAGAGCAGTTTCAGTGGAATGGCCGGTTCTGAAGCCGGACTGATGCGGGTCAAGCAGGTTGTTCTGGTGGAGAAAAACAGACAGTTGGTTAACCTGTTAGTGCAGATGCCAATTTTCGCCTGTTTTCACTTTTCTGTTTAAGCCTTTATAACTACAGTTATGCTCACCACACACACTTGTTTAATGGCTTAAATTGAAGAAGACCCCTGTACCTTTGTGTGTCTTAGCTTAAAATGATTACATTTCATAATCTTTACATACATTATGGGCTGTAAATGCACAAACTTTTTGCAAAAAAAAAAAAAAAACGAGGTTGTAATTCTTAGTTTACAGTGAACCTCTGAAAGGGAAAGATGTAAAACAGGTCATACTTTCCATTTCCTGGTGCACACACCACTTGTCAACATTTGTACAGAATTTTAGGGGGATATGTGAATCTACTCAGGTTCTATAAGCTAATTTGTAAACTGTGTATCCTTTAGGGTCTCCAAATCTATCCAAATGGATAAAATGTGCATCATAGTAAATCAAGAGATAATCAGTTTTTTTCAACAGATAAAGTATTCTGGCTCATAGAAAAACATGTTTTCTATCAACTACATGAGGGAATTTTCACCTTTTTCCAAATAATTTGGGTTTGGATATATAAGGGTCCAAAAACCTATCCGAAAATGAATACAATGCTTTTTTGTCCAAATGAAGCATTTTATTATGTCCTTTGTGGTAGTAGGAGATAATTACAATCACTTCACATTCAGAGGGTGATACATTTATTAGCTCTAGTTCAGTTTGTGGTTCCAAAAATGTATTTTTCCACCGGAGCCCCACTAGCCAGCACAATTTTGAATAGAAAATGTATGTTGCAGCGTTGACTGGAGAGGATATAGTGTGCTGTTACCACCTCCTATGACGTGGACGAGGGGCAAGACCCAGGTACAGGACGATGGTCAGATATTTTAGCATGTCCTCAGCATCCACATCAGACCATGGCGTATGCAGTCCCTGAGCATGTTTGCGGGCTGCGTTGCCATTTGTGTTGTCACAGAGGAGCTTGAGGACATCTGTGCTAAAGAACAGCCGAAAGAGATCCAGGGGGCTGTAGTCTTGCTGAAGGTCCAGCTGCACTTCTGGGGTCCTCCGGGGGCAGAAGGGGAACTGATGAGGCTCTTCATCCTCATCCGCCATGTTGTGCCATCCGTCCTCAGACTCGGGCTCTGGCTCGCTTGGTCTTGTTTTAGCTCCTCGCGGTGAACGAGAGCAGGGCCTCCTTGACATGAGTCGTGCGGGGGTGAGGAGCAGGTGCAGGTGCAGGAGCAGGAGCAGAGGGTCCAGGACTGTCCAGAGCAGAAGCATCTTCTACCCTGAATTATTTAAAAGAAATCAAAATAAAGTGTACAATAAGAGCCACATAATGTACTATGTTGCGAATCAAAAATTAAAATGCTAGGCTTTTCCAAAAAAATTTAATAAATGCTACATTTGACATAGAGACTGTGATTAAAATTTACCCTAAATTAAGTTAGTTTAGTTTATTTCGGTTATTAACATTTTCTTTACAAAGATGTGTGTACAAAGATATAGCCTAATTAAATAAGTAATTTGACTGAAAAGGTGTAGGAAGAAGCCTTAGCTTATTTGACCTACCCTTCTTACAATATACATTTTCCCCTTTAAGAATTACAAAAATTTATTAGAATTACAAAAATAATTACTTTTTGTAATTCTTTTCTAAATTAAGTTCTTAAGTCTTATAAATATCACAAAAATCAATGCCAACCAGTGACACTGTATGAGGGTTTTCTCTCCCTACTAGAGAGTTTTTACCTCTGCTATCTGGGGGCTTAGAGCTGGCATTTCCTATTTCCCCTTTCTGTTCTGTAAAGCGTCTTTGTGACAGTCGTCTGTGAAAAGCGCTATATAACTAAAAAAATGTAATTGAAAAATTGATTACCATTGACAACCAGCAACAATGTCATGGGTTAGTTTATGGCCCATTTATGCTGGTGTGCTAAAGATACGATGCATGCTAATGCATGGCTAAGCTATGTATCAACACGCCTACTTATGCATTACATTAATTTAGCAGACGCTTTTATCCAAAGCGACGTACAATAAGTGCATACAGAGACGTCATCAAGATCACTACAGAACAGACAAGACAAAGCACATCCTTCCCATAATGTAGCAGCTATCCCTAGTATATAATTATACAATACATGATATGACTTATGCCATTTAGCCACAAGAAATTAGATAATAAATGCTATATTTTACATGGCTACTGTGACTAAAATTAAACCTATGCACAAATAAAGTTATTACTTAATTTAATACAGTTAATACTTACATGTCAACAGCCACATCTTCGCCCTGGGCAAAAGCATCTTCGACAACAGTCTTTGCTTTCAGCGTCAGAGCCACTTTCAATCTCTCCCTCCGACTCACTCCTAAAAATCTCCTCCGCTACATCCGACAGGGGCATATATTTTTCGCCATCATATATATATATTTATAAAATAAAAATTACAAGTTCGAAAATGGCTGTGTTGTTTTTTTTTTAAAATATTCGAATCTCCGTGTAATAATGATGGCGCAGTGTGCGCACATGAAGCAGGCCGAATTGTGATCCAAAATGGCTTCCGAATGTGTGCAACCTAGTCCTGTGTTACGCATGGATAGCGATCAGCTGGTTAAATCTACCTATGGGAATGCCATACCATTTTAGAAAGCTTAGGATGTGCTCTATTGGATGATATAAGTGTCAATTAAAATCAAGTTTGTCTGAAGGATTTACTAGCGCTTCTTTTGAATGCGATCATTTACGCACGGCTATTTTGGAGCATGGACACATGTTGAAACAAGGATTGAATCTTAAAAACGGGTCAACCAAGGCAAAAAATAACCTCAGATTCTTGCAGGGGACATCTTAATCTTCATAACCAAAGGTAAGGTTACGACTTAATTTCATATTTTACCGGAGCTTTTTATAGCAAACGAAAGTTATGTGGTGACAAACAAATACCACTCGTTTTTTTTCCTGTGGAGTGAGTAGGCATGTTGACAGTTTTGCTTGTGTGTATTCAGGATCTTGGAAGGTGTTTCTTGCGGCTGTGATAGTAAACGATTTTTTGGTGATATAATAAAAACTTTAATTAACTCTCAAATATGTTTAAATGTCTGCTATCTTACATGTGGTCGGGTCCATTGTAGATAACAGTGTAGCAGCATAGCATGCTACTTTCATGAATTACAAGCTAATGGTGGCAGATAGGAACGTGATATCTCGCACGCTGATAGGATATTAAGTACTAATTATGATGATATGTGGTTTATGGTTATGAAATCCGTATTCTCGTGGAACTAGAAACGCATATGTGATGTTTTTAAAATGTAGACGCCTGCGTCTCAACCACTAGGGGCTCGCACAATCAAGTTAAGGACAGCACGTTCAATTGTTTTGGACAGGAAGGGCAAGAGAGATACAGGACGGTAGTTCCTGACATCAGCGGGATCCAAGCTAGGTTTTTTAAGGAGTGGGGTTACACGGGCAGTTTTAAAGGCCGCAGGAACATGGCCACAGATTAGGGAGGTGTTATTAATGGAGGACAGATATGGAAGGAGGTTCTTAAAGGTAGGCTATTTGGTTCCTTATTGCCCTGCAATGCAACGTGACAGGCTGATATATCCGCAAGTGGCGACACTGTAAGAATCCTGCATCGGAATTATGAGGCTTTTCTTAAAGTTGTAGCCTAATTTACAATTTCGGAGAAATGTGAATACCATACCATAATTGGGATGTCGATGAGTACCACTAGGGCAGTGGTTCTTAAACTCAGTCCAGGGTCCCCCTGCATATGCTGGTTTTCGTTGCAACCACAATTGCAATCCCAGAATTTTAACAAGGTGTTGATTTTTCTTAAATAGGTGTTTTTCATGTTTAGAGGGATTATTTCCCTTCTGAAGCCACATTCTGTTAGCAATCGCTATGCATGTCATGAAGAATAAAAGTTCAATATTCACATAAAACATAAAAATGTTTTAACTGATCAAATTAAACAAATTAAAGACTGAGGTGAATCAATAGGCTCCTAATTATTGAAACTGTGGACACATGGCAACTAAAACTAGCTACTTGGTAAATAATGAACAATTCAAAAGACAAAGCAAATGATAATGAGCCGGACCTGCTTTGTGTTAATAAGTTTAAGGAAAAAATCAAGGAACTTAAAACACAAGTGTTCAACTACTGAATTAGGAGCCTATTGATTCACCTCAGTCTTTAAATTGATCAGTTAAAAAAATTGTTGCCTTGTATTATTGTTTGCAAGATAGCACTGTAGGAACTAATATGAACATGGGATAGTCTTCATGGTATGCATAACTATTTCTGACATAATTTGTCTTAAGAGGGTAAATAATCTCTCTAAACATGAAAAACACCTAATTAAGAAAAATTAACAGCTTGTTACAATTTTGGGATTGCCATTGTGGTTGGAACGAAAACCGAGTTTGAGAACCACAGAGTTTAAAATGTTATAAACTTATCTTATCCACTAATGTACTGATTAGCATACCATGGCTTTAGCTTTATATGAAAGCATCTGAAGTCTCACCTAGTGCTTTGAAAAAAAAAACTTCTCCAAAATGTTCATAAATAAGACATTTTATTTTAGAAAATGCCCTGTGTGAGGCCGTGTAGAAATGCAGGAAATTTGTTTTAAAAGGCTTAAATTTTTCTGGGGGACGACCCCCAATACTTTGTTCCCACCAACATCTATTGATTCCCCCCAATCAAAGCAGTCTAGAAACACCCCTGACCACAGCAATTTCTCAATTATATATTGAAATCAGATTACTTGGATTAGAGCTCCAAGTGTAATAAACAATGTTGGCGATGTAGGAGACACAATGCACTAGGCTACAATGTGCATTGCTTTGCTCACGGGAATGGTTGAGGGCCTAGGTCCAATAGTCATGGTTCGCTACTGTTGGATGGTATATTATTAGTGTCCCCCTCCATTATCATCACAAAGAAAATTTACTGTTTGTGGTCCCCCCCCAATATTCAAATGAAACCTACGCCCCTGAAGACACCCCTTAGTATTGGGCTGTTTTCATGCTTCGGGCTAGGCCCCTTAATTCCAGTGTAAAGGCAAATCTTTATGCTACAGCACACAGTGACATTTTCCACAGCTTACTGTGAACTACATTCAAATGTTCATTACTAGGGATAGCTGCTACATTATGAGAAGGATGTGTTTTGTCTTATCTGTTCTGTTACTTCGATGACGTTTCTGTATGCACTTATTGTATGTTGCTTTGGATAAAAGCGTCTGCTAAATGTAATGTAGACGATTCCATGCTTCAAACTTTGTGCCTTTTCCTGTTTCAGTATGACAATGACCCCCGTGCACAAAGCAAGGTCCGTCCAGAAATGGTTTGTCGAGATCGGTCTGGAAGAACTTGACTGGCCCGCGCAGAGCCCTGACCTCAACCCCATAAAACACCTTTGGGATCAATTGGAAAGCCGACTGCGAGCCAGGCCTAATCGCCCAACATCAGTGCAAATCCACACAGCAATGTTCCAACAAGCCTTCCCAGAAGAGTGGAGTCTGTGATAGGTGCAAAGGGGGACCAACTCCATATTAATGTCCATGATTTTGGAATGAGATGTTGGATGAGCAGGTGTCCAATATACTTTTGGCCATGTAGTGTAAGTCAATTGTCACTTATCGATGACTGACAGCAATATTCCCACACTGTTAAAAATGATTTGTTGACTCAACTTGACTAAGTCAAGTCATCTTGTTGCTTTGACTGAGTTAAGTTGAGTCAACAGACTACATGTTGTATCAATTAATTTATTGAAGTGTAATAACCTTGACACTATATGTTGACTCAACTTGACTCAACTTAACTCAGTCAAAGCAACAAGATGACTTGACTTAATCAAGTTGAGTCAACAAATTATTTTTAACAGTGCAAAATGTCACGTGCAGCATTCAGTGTGATCAGACCCGCACACATGTGGCAGTAGCATATACTGTATATATATTTTCATAGTGTCGGGCTATATCCTTGCTTTTCTTATCTGTGGGAAGTAGCATAGCTACACACATAAAATGTGCAGTTATATCACCTGCACAAAAAAGATAAATAGAAGGCTATTCATAATAATGCAATGGTTTCCAGCACGCATAGGATAACAAACAAAACTAAACAGACTGAAACAGACTGAACTGGAATTGAATGACAATGTAAGATTCAAACTTTTTGGTTGAATGTAATCATAGTCCATTGTTAATCATATGATCTGTCATTGTTTGATGATGCTTGGTCCATATGAACATGAATCTCATATGAATCTCTCTGCATCAATAGAGTTGGACTAAAGTATTGTTTTGCTTCCTGCACAACTTTTGTTAAATGTATTGTTGCCTGTGTACCAGAACTCTCCAGCTGCAATTGCAGCATTGTTTTCTTGTGAAGATAATTTGTAACTGACAAGTTATTGTCTTCCTTGGGGTCAAAAACCTCAAGGAATTTGGGTACTGGTTGAAAGAAATGTGGTTTCATTTGGAGTGCATTGGGGCTGTAATATGTTGTCAGTTTCTGTGCAGCTTCTCTAAATACTTTGACACGTTAGCCGTTTATTGTTCTGACTGCACTGCGCCTCCGCTGAGCCAGTGTTTGATATTCATTTCCTTTTTGTTCTCATTGTTGATCTCATTGTATGTTTCGTGTATTCTCATTTCTCTATACTCCCAAACCAGCGGGCCATTTCAATGAGGTTTTTTGCCCTGTTCTACAGTTAACATGAGCTGTGGGGATACCCAAAGACAATTTTTTTTGGTTTGACCCACGTTTCATATTCCACACATGTTTACTTCCCGTCCTCTCTTTGCATTAGGAAAACAAATAGTTTTCTGAAAATGACCACTAACTATGATTTGCCAGGTGATTGTGCTAATCCAGTGCCTATGGGGACCCCACTTGGATGTTATTGCAAGGATATTATTATTATTATTATTATTATTATTATTATTAGTCATGTTATTATTACTTAGTTTGCCCTTTCCATTTGGAAAATTTGATCTATTTTTGGTTCGTAAAATCTTTTTTTATTATGTACATTTTTCTCCTTTCCCTTCTCATTACTGTTAACTTCTGCTTCATTATTATTATTATTATTATTTTTATTTTTATTAGTAGTAGTAGCAATTATATCGAAGGACAAGAAAAAAAGTACAAAGATACAGAACATCGCAGCACCTTCCACCTGTCCGTGATGCATTTGCGATGACAGAGCCAGGATTCCTTCCGAATGGGAGAGGATTACTTTAAGAGCTCTGGAGAGTTTCTCGAGTACCTGAGGTCGGTGCACTGTATCAAAATGTCAGCCAAACAAATATAAACATACCAGGGGTCATAAAGAATTACTCCCCGAAAGAAAGCTGCCCCTGATCCTCAGAGATAAATCCTTTATCTTGGGGTAAAAAAAAGAAGGTTTGTGATACTATAAATAACACAACGCAAACAAATCCAAGAACACAACTAATAATCCAGCGTAATAGTCTAATATGGATACAAAATCCTGCTTGGCTGTTCATATCGCTTTCACACCTCTTTGTCCTGTAATAGAATTAGCTCTGAGTTTTCATGCCGTAGTCTACCCCACACACTATTACCTACAGTCCAGGGGCCACATGTATTGAACTCTGAGTAAAAGAATGCTCAGGGAGAAAGTCGGAAATCTGCTTACGCAAAGTTTTGCATTTTGTCCCTCTGCCTTTCGGTCACGGTGTCGCCATATCGCACTGACTCCAAACATTGCGTACGCACGTGTCCACGTGTCCAGCGCGTGCAGAGGAACGCAGATTCACACCGCGCGTATTATTTTATACATTTGAATTTCTGCGTGGAAACTCCCTTACGCAGCTTTCTGAGGGCATTTTTCTGGTCCGCACCGTTTATACACGTGGTCCCAGATCTCCCAGCAGGTTCCCAGAGTTCCGTCTGTGTTTCTTGCGTCATTGATTCCCAAAGGCGTGAAGCACGTGTGATTATGACGGCCCATTCAAAATATCTGACGATTTGTCCGAACCACATAAAGCAGACGGTGCTTTGACCAGTTTCCGAATATCATGTTCCTGAACGGACGCAGGAGCTTGGGGGTGTTGAATGTGTGGCAACACCTGTGTCTGAAAAAGGGACTGGTTCTTGGAGGTGCTGGAGATCAGAGAAAGTCATTTCTTCCCCTCAATAACCCCCCCCCCCCCCCCCCCCTCTCTCTCTCCTCGTACTTTTCGGTGGAAATTGTGGAAATTAGTCCATGAGTACATCAGAAAAAAAGAAGCATGATTCACCGCACTGTCTTCAGCGACCTATCTTGTCGGTGATGTTAAAATGTGTTATATAAACATGTCATTGTGAGTCTTTGAGTGTTTTGTCCACATGGGATTTCATCACAGAATAGTGCTGCCAGGGAGTTCAAGTTAGGGCTCCCCAGGTAACAGCCAGTTTTACATTTCCACTGACACAGACAGGGCTTTCGCATGCAGTCAGAGCTGCTATAGGTATGTCACATTTTCACTGATTGCTGTCTCATCCAGGAATACTGCAGAAGGGGGTTCGTGATCCAGGCATGCACAAAGGCATTTTCTTTGACCTCTCCGTAATATGTTCAAACATGAACTTACAAAGTTTTATTATTATTTGTCATGGTTTGGCAGGCTTATTTTATTTTCTGCGGTCGTTCTTTCTTTGGACGTCCTTTAGACCCTCTTTTCTATATTCTTTTTCCGCTCCGCTCCGGGTTTTCTCCTGCTCCGGCACCTGCACTGAGTTACCTGCTGGCTATTTAAGCTCCGCACTTCCGTCTTCCGGCACTTCTATGTTGTTTGCCACTAAACTTAGAAGCCGGTAAGGTATAGGATAAGTGACCACTTTGCTTTTAAGAGTTAGTAAAAGTAACGCGGGACTTGCTTTAGTGCTTTAGAGCTCCTTCTATTTTTGTTTTCTCGTTTGCACTTTAGTTCCTCGTTTTGGTCTTACTGTTCTCGCGGAGACAGTTGCTTTATTTACCTCTTTTCTTTACTTCTCTTTTAGTGTTCTCTCTTATTGAGAACTAGAGGTTATTCTCTCCTTTCCTTTTTCTACTTGAGTCTTCTTTTTTCACCCATTGTCTGGGTAGTTATTCTTTTTCTCTCTCGGGTTGATTAGCACCTCTGTTTGGTGCGCTCTCTTATATTGAGAGCGAGAGGTATTTCTCTCCTTCCCTGCTCTGCTCGAGTCTTGAGTTTGCCCACCTTTTGTGGGTTGTTTTCTTTTGGCTTTCGCCGGGAGTTTTTTCCCATTCTTTATTTTTTCTTCCCTCTCCTTGTGCGGATTATTCTGCTTTTGTGGTGCTTTTACTACGGTGAGCACTTGTACGTTCCTTCTCTGACGCGTCTGGTCCTCCGAACCCGACACACCACATTACAATTATTAACATATTTCAAAACATCTCCATGTACATTGCAGCTAATGTAGTGGGTCTGGTAGGTCCAGTGTTAAAATTGCCTTGTGAATGTCAAAGGAAAGTGTATTATACCACAGTTTCTTTATATGTTTTTTGCAACCCACCTCAACCCCTTTCACAACTCACCAGTGAACATTGCTGCACAAATTTGAATCACTGCTATAACACAACAGCCTGGTTTCACTCCCAAGTCGTCACATAGCGACGCTTGGGCAGCTCCTACGGCGTCATCCTTTAGACGCAGAAGGAGGCCTTTTGCGTCATTATTTGATGCACTCGTCTCGAATTTACGAATCCTACTATGGCGAAGGCTTTGCTCATGATAACCGACTGCGAGCATGCCCGCTCAGTCTTCGCCGTGTGCGCGGAGATCTTTCTGAGTTTGTGATTCCCGTACCCCACCCCCAACCCCTAAACATAACCTCACAGGAGTTCATGTAACTCGGGCTCATGCCCGAACTGTTAAGATAGTGGGCGAGCCCGACCACAAGAGTTCACGTAACTCTCTACCAGATGAAGAAAAAATAAAAATAAAAAAGCATAATATTGAAGTGCCACAACCAAAGACAAATTATGTGGCCACAACTGTCAATATACGACGCAAAAGGCTGCGTCAATATACGACGCAAAAGGCTGCGTCAATATACGACGCAAAAGGCTACCTTTGGCGTCACATAGCGACGCTTGGGCAGAAGCGTCGCTATGTGACGAGTCCGCGTGAGACCACGTTGAACACAATCAGTATTGAAGAATCTACATTCACAAACAGGAGATCATTGTGTGTGTGTTCTTTCAATCAGTTTTACCTGTAGGGTATTGACATCTACCACAGTGCTAGTGCACTTACCCATTTAATTCAGGATAATATCCAAGTGTTTGTTCTTTTATGGGGTTCTCTGATTTTAAACATTTGAAACATTTAATTGAGAGGGAGCTTGGCAGAGATCAGTGGGGGCTGGTGGACAGGAAACAGAAGAGGTATAAATTTTGCCTTTCACACATCTGGCATGCTTCTTCCGAGAAAAATAAATGAGAATCCGCTGAGAGCAATGATCAGTGTAAAGGCAAGGTTTCCGCCTAATTTAGCTCAAGCTCAGGAGATGCTCCAGGTATAAACTAAATACAGTATATGCAGTGTCTACAGTTTAGCTAACACCATGCTGTGGGGAATCTGCACAACATCTATTTTAAAAGGAGACAAAATAAGTTTGCTATACTCGGGGTGTAAACACATGTTGTTTTCCTATTCTGGTTTCTCTAGTCTGGGGGCATAAATGAATGATGGTTTATCTAGTCCGGAAATGGAATTCAAAGGTGGTTTATCTACTCTGGGAGGGTAAATTAATGGTGGTTTCTTACTCTGGCGACATAACTGATGGGTCGATTTAACTCTTTGCAGGAATCTCTTTGCTCCTCTAAAGCTAGAACAGAGAACACTGCTCGGACTCCAGTCATTTTCATCGGCTGCTGTACGTAATGTCAGGACGCTCCTCGCATTGTTTGTTTTTTCTTAAAGGGAAATAAAGTGACCATGGGGAGTTTATGGCCATCTCTATCACCGGCATAGGGGATTTGAATGAACATAACGTCATTCCGCTCAATACAAACGGCACAGACGGGCGAGCACTCTGTCAGCGGTCTCAATGAATAAGGTTATGATTCCATAAAACGGATGGATTCCCCCCCCCCCCCCCCATGGTAAGCATTTCAGTGCCTTATTTAACTTATTAACCGAAAATGTTCATTATTATAATTTTACAATCTTTTTTTTTGATTGATTTTCTTTATTTAACCAGGGATATGCCAATTGAGAGCAAAGCTCACTTTTACAATGGCGCCCTGAGAATACAACAATGCAATGATAAAACACAACAATAAATTAAAATATTACAAGAGTAATGTGAACAATATGAAAAAATTAAAAAATACCAAATACATTATGAAAAGCAAGTACAAGATTCCTGAAAAAAACTCTTTTTAAATTGGCAGTGGTGCCATGAATAAAGAAAATAAAATGTTTGTGTTTTAAAAAGATACCCTCATGCAAGTAAATTCTGTATCCTTCCTGCCCCCCAAACCCAAAATTGAAATTTCGAAGATAAACAGAATATCGCATAAAACTGCACTGACAGAAAGACATCTAAATGTGTTTTAATCCATCATCTAAATCTTTTTTTTTAATGTTCCCGGTCAAGGAACACTCATGTTCATATTGGATACTTCAATTATTTAAATAGAGATGCTGCGTTAGTAATGAAAGAGGGAGCGGCCGAGTTCCAGATCAAAATGAGGTGCGCTGTGCATCGTTGATGTCAGAACCTCCAAGTCCTGATGAAGCTGCTGACTCAGTCATAGAGTGCCGTCTTAACCTGAAGCCCATGCAGGACTACATAAGGGAGGATTTACACTTCACCAACAGTGTTCATGCAAAGTGTTATAATTTTTTTAAGACGTCCATAGGATCTCACTGCTCTGCCACTTTGCAGAGTGCAAAATTCTGAGTAGGAATCTCCATTGTTAAGTGCTAAAGCCTGCACGTTGCACAAGTCTTCAATGCCAATGACATCCAAGTGAATTATGGTTCCTTGACTGCACATCATTAGACCTCCTCAGTGGACAGAGAGCAAGTCTTTGGTTCAAAGAGAGAAGTGAAATCACTCAATTAATGAGGGAAGCTCTTCTTCTAAAATGAAGATGAAACATGGCAGCCTCTGTGCTAACCTTGGGGCCGGGGACTAAAGGGGCAGAGTAGATAGGGCTGCTCAAAACTTTAAATTCAATTCTGTCTTAACAAAACAAGGTTAAGACACAATCCAACACTAACTTTTCTGATATATGTTAGTTTGCTTGGCACCAATGCACCGATGTAGCACAGTTTGTTTTAACCCCATTTTATTAAGCCTGTTATCTTTAATAGCCTGGGAGGCCTGAACAGTAAGAGCCTCACCAAAAGGCATGCACAGCTGAGGCTGATTGGTAATCACCCCAGCTGTTGCCTCTTGCCTCAATCAGGCCTGCCATAATGGAAGATTGTTGCGCTTTTAGAGTGGTGATCTTGGTTAGCAGCTGTTGGTTGGAGGTCATTAACCACAATGGATGCAGTTTGTGCTTCGTGAGTGTTAGTTCTTTTTCCCTGGTTTCAGTGTACATTTTATTTGTTTTCTGTGTCGTTTTTTTTGGGAACATAAGTGGTCTTGGGGCTGTTTCCTGCTAGTTGTTATACAATTTATCAATTTACTACCACACACAATGTTTGAACTTTACCTCCGTTACATGCGTGGAACGCAAGAGATATACTCCAAAAGACTGACACCTAAACAGGCAACAGTTATGCTTTATGAAGGGGCCAGACTAGATAATGGAGCGTTGAGCCATTATTCAAGGTGTGGCACTGTTTGTTGTCTCCGTCAGCGGAGTAATTAACCAGGTTCTCTTCATTAGACATCCTGACATAATAACTAGCTTGTAAAAGCTATATAAGCTAGATAAGCTGTCTGTTCAGAAAATTAATAAAGTTGTTTTCTGTTGTCAGATACAATTTCGCTTAAAGCCTGCCATGTTATGTTCCATTTTACCACATCTGTATTGGTGTTAATCAGATTTTTGAGGAGAATAAAGCATGCTGGCAGCACGCGGCATATCTTTGTGGGCAATGTGAGAACTTGTTTTTCTTTCTTTTTTCTTGAACTTGAGGACTGCCTGAGTCTGCACTCCACAGCCTCATGCGTTTATTTGGCTCCCGTCAGCTGCAGACACTAATCCTGTCTCTATCTGTCTATCCCCATCAGCTGGGCTATCACGCTTATTTTTAGTCCAGTTTAGCTTAGTCAAGTGGCTGCAAATGGCTCATGAATCTTCTTCACCTCACACAACCTGATGACAAATCATATTTATGCAATATTTTAGTGATGCTGTAAAATCAGAGTAATGCAAACGATCAAATATGGAACCCGACTAACAAGCGTTAAGTGGCCCACTAGCAGACTGCCGTCGACACAGCTGTCATTTTGCAAATTGCCAATAAAGCAGTCCTTTAGCAAACGGTCAAGGTGAAGGCAGTCGAGATGAGGATCAGCTGTTAAGAGAAGTTAAAATTGGTTAGTGGATAGTCCTGCCACTGACATGCCAGTGTTGCCGATGGTGGTCCAATCGGTGCTTGATTGCTAGGAAGTACTTGACAGAAAATTGCATACCCAGCCAAATGACAAAAAATATATTATGTATGATATAATGGAATTATGTGACTAGAATTGAGCTCTGAAATAAAATGACTTCTGGGGTGCTTAACAATGCAACATGTAAACTATGAAATGTGTTTCCAGGCCACGAGATGATACAGTTAGGTTAATTCCATACAGTGCGGTGGGGATGAGATCTAGACCCATTGCATATGTGAAATATTGTGAAATATTATACTGTTAGAAAAAGAAAAATTACAACCCAAAATATAAAGTCATATTAAGAATAATTCTGTTCAGAATATAGGTAATAATATAATATATAGGTAATAATAAAAGCATTATAAGTAATAATTGACAAGTAAAAACAAAACAGCAATCTGCAGGCATTTTATAGTTGTATAAAGGGTTCTTAAAGTATTTCAAATAACTTTGTTACAGACTGCTCTTCTTCTGAGCAAAGAAACTCTCACCACAGTTTCACGCAAATTACTTTGGCTGCGACCGAATACGATCCCTTATATTTGAGTCAACTTCGTCAAAAAGCTTTTGAGTGGGTGACGTTTTCTCACAAATGGGGGCACTTAAAAACCCAGGATGAAACCCTTTTTTCCAGATTTTGTTGAGGGGATACATAAAGCGTTGGAGCACTTGTCTAGGATGAAGTTAGCCCTTTTAGCTCATCATGAATACAGACAGGGGGAACGCCGAGATCCTTTATGAATTGCAGGCCTTGTTCCTCTATCAGGCCTGCTTTTCCATAGTGAAATCGCGGTGCATGATTACAGCGCAGCAGAAGGAATTTAACTGGGGATTGATTTGTGGAGGGTTGCGACGCCAGTCTCCTTTAGAAGGCCTGAGTATGCCCTACATATTTCTTCATTGGCAGCTCTTCAGTCAAACCAGCCCGAGTAAATAATGTATGTGTCACCCTCACGGAGCTGCTGCCGCGGCAACCGACAGCTGAAATTTCACTATCCGGGCGAAGTTGTGATTATCTGCAGCTTGATCTGTGCTAGGCTTTTTGAAAAAAAAAACGGGAACAGAACAGAACAGGCTCGTTGATGTTTTTTTTCGACAGAACCATTCAGTTCGTAGGGCTGTCCTCACACTACTGGCGTAGGCACGGGTGGGCTACGGCCACCTAAATAGTATGCTTGCCCACCCACACCCAATTGTGAATGTAATGGCAATCTATGTATGTATCTACATAACATGCCTTGTTTAATAATCACTGTCAACAACATATTTATGTTGCCGCTTTTTAAATAACGTAGACTCGCTATCTTCCATCTCCAATAATATATAATAATAATATATTTTTGTGACCAATAAGAGAGTTTCATGAATGCAATAGGGAGGTTAGATCGGTGAAAGGTAGGCCTAAGTTTGAATTCCGTGTTAAATATTGTTTTTTTAATTATTTTTCGTGCCTGCCATTGTATAGTTATGCATTCAACCTCAGGTAGCTTTTGAAAGTTATATCGCTGTAATCTCATAAGGGTGTTTTTACATTCATTTTCCTTGCCTCTCCGTTGGAGGTTGTTAAGTAATTGGATTCCGTGCTATATACACGATCCCGCTCAGGAATTTTGGTTTTCTAAATGGCGCTGTGTGTGCTTTTGTCCGTTGAGCATCTCGCAACTTTGTCTGGTCATTGGGAGCCAGATCACATGTGCCTCGGTTTATACTATAGATTCTGTTGTATAGAAAAGACAGACAAGCGATTTAGTGTTTGATTATTCTATACGGATACAACATTGTCGTATGGGTTTCCCCATGCAAACCATCGCATTACCGTTTGTTATAGGCTGTATTTTGGAGTGTGTGTTTGATTAACAAAAATATGTACCCACCAAATTTTGGTCAGGCCCACCCAAAAATAATTTCCTGGCTACGCCACTGCCCCAGACTGGTCAAAATGTAGGTGTGTGTTTCAAAATCAAAGTGTTAAATGTACATTTCACTTATATTCCAAATAAATACATTTAAAATATACGTATTTTTTATGCAGTTGGTCCTTTTTTGTATCAGCAGCCATGACATGTTGTGATCTACCATGTCAGTATCCATTGTGGGGTTCAGTATATTTCTATATATGGTAGGATGAGAACTCCTTTTCATGTGAATGGCCAACGTAATATCATGTGCAAAAAAAGTAAAATGTCAGTTTTAGAATATAATAGGGTTTTCTGTGAAATATACACACTTTCCTGTACACGTTACATTTTCCCAGACATGGCAGGATCTCTCAGCTTTACGTGGCTCATCAGATTTTTGTGTTGCATTTTTCAAAAGGTGACTCTAGTTTTAGGGGAAGTACTAGTTGTTAAACAGCTAAGCCTTAAGCTGTTTGAACTTCCAAAGTCCCATGCATGTTTATCTTGAAAACGAGCCGTTGCATTTTTGCAGAGCGCATCCAGGCGTTTCCGTGTCAAGTGTAATGCATACAAGAAAAGTGTGTACATTTCACAGAAAAACCAAATATATTGTGAAACGGACACACTTTTCTGCTTAATCCAAAAGGGTCTGTGTCACACTCGGTCATGATACTGGGCCCGAGTGACAAATGGAACAGGATGACCCAATATTTCCAGCAGCACAATCATTTTAAACCCATAAGTGGCGTGCAGTGCAGTGGTGTGGGACCACACAGGTAGAAATGGAGTCTGGGGTCCTGGGTCATTGAGCCTGTTATATTGCTTTGACTGCTCAGCGTCGCACTGATATATCCCAGTTTGAGTCGTCTTCTCATCCGTGACGTATGACTGAGAGAGCATATAGCGGGGCTCGGCCTCGTCGGCACGCGCATTTTCTCCCCAGACGTACGGTTCTCTCCCCTTCCATTTCATCGACAAGCTCTTTACGCGGACATGTAAATGGTCTCGTGAAGGATCTTCCTCGATGTCCCCTGTCTGACATGAGAAAGTGGGGAAATGTGATAATTGTCAGGTTTATGAAGGCCGAGCGAAGGCAAACGGGTGAGAAAAGTGCCCATTCATCCAGTATCGGAACGCTGTCTCGTCGGAGGCGTACGGAGTTGATTACAAATTAATTTTTACAACGTTATCCTCCCGTTGGCATCGATAACCACCGAATAATGTAATCACCTCTTCACCGTATCTGAGGCATGGCTCATATTTCATTCTTATTGCTACTGTTGTCGGGATGAAAACACTCGAAAACTGAGGAGGTGTCACCGGTCATTTTCAAATAATCATAGAGAGGAAAAGGCTCAAGCTTCGTTCATTAATTAATTAATTTATTCATCCATTTCATATTGCTTTGTGCTTCGTTGAATGCACGTAAAAAATTGCCCTGTGGCCCAAACATTTAATTATGAAGCACTCAAAATTTGGTACGTTTGAACATTAAAAAAACTGCCCGGCTCTCAGAATAATGCCATTCCTCTTATATTTGGTTTAGAGTTCAAGTACATTCATTTATGTACCCCCCCCCCCCCCCATAAAACCCATCAATAACAATACATTTTTTTAATCAGCTCCACGTCAGATGGATCTGTTTCTCACCCGATCATCTCAGATAAAGGAGATAGCGGGCTTAGCAGTTGACCGAAGTGCTCTCTCAGCTGATGGGGGTGTCCACCCAGTCATAACACTGAAAATCCCTTCACTGTTTATTGCCTCCATCACCGGGTGGTTCCCACTACGCGGTACCATAGTGCAGGGGGGTGTCAAATTCCAGTCCAGGAGAGCTACAGTGTCTGCGTGTTTTTGTGTCATTTCAGTCGGTAGCCAATTTACGCCGTGGAAAGGTATATCTTTTCAATTCAGGTGTATCGACCTCAATTAAGCACTTTGCGTGCGTGGACGCACCGAAAACAGCAGCCGCTGTGGCCCTCCAGGACTTGTGTTTGAGATCTCTACTATTGCGTGAATTGACTCTTAGATACAGAGGTCTCAAAACAAAGCACAGTTGTACAGTTGTAGCAAGGGATTTAACCGATAGCTGCTACCCACCAACCATGTCATTGCTTTCTTTATTTGCTTGGCAGGGCATCTTGTATGAGCTGCAACACATTACCTGGATATAGAGCTGTTTTTTGCTGGATCACTTGAGGTTAAGTAGATTAAGCTACAATGGCAGTATCCCAGACCCTGTAATAACTGCGCCACACTGCCCACTCCTCGCCTTGGTTTGTGACCATAGGATGGCACATTTGAATCCCAGTTGAGGCACTCCCATTGTACCCATGAACTCCCACTGTACCTTATTGCAACCAGAATTTCTGCATTAAAGTATCCTTTTTGTTATTTTATTTTTTTATTATCGGTTATGTCATATGATTGCATAAGGACCTCTTCAAAGGAAGGTGGTAAGAATAAGCAATATATTGCGGTTCAGTAGTTAATTAGCATATTTCACCAAACTGACATGGATAAGGAAAGCATACTAAAATACCTTTGGTGTCCCACAAAAACTGTTTATCTCAGCTTTTTTTCTCTGGAACAACAAAACAAATTTTCTTTGTCCATTTACCCACACATAATGGCCTAGTCACATCGGGTTTAAACTGTATTATTTCAATTAAAAGATAATTACTGTGCACAGTGATGATTCAGTATGTTTTCAGCATGTTTATAAAAATAATAGAAAAAGATTTTTAAAAAACCAAATATATAGTGCCAAAGGTTTTTTCATGACATTGATATGTTCCAGCTATTCACACAACCAATCTCCAGTTAAAAGTAGAGGAGTAGAGGCTTCATCCAACCAGCTGTTGGATGGGTCTAAGCTGGACACTGGTTCTTCAGTTTTCTGGTGCAATAGCCCCTCCGACCAACACGCCTGGTGCCACAGGCTACCAGTTGTAATGAGTGAGAGACACATTTCTCTTCCAGTTTGTATTAGCTCTCCAATAGCACTGTGGGGCCCGTAAGCTCTGGCCTGCAGTGCTCATTTTTGTGGGTGCAGGTGATATAAGGTGATTTGAGATTTTCAGTTCCAAATTGGGGAGAAAGATGAGGCCGTGTGTGTTATAAACTGGATGTAAAATGGGAAGACAGCAGACAGAATCCTTGGGCAGACAGGCAGGCAAGCAAGCAGTTGATTCCTGGTTAATCCAGGCAGCTGTGATGCTTGGTCTCATGGCTCCAGGAGGAGAGGGAGGAGGGGTATTGGGATGAGGCCGCAGTGTTGGGGGGGGGGGGTGTGTCTCCACTGTTTCGGCCGAATTGTGCGATGAGCGCGCCAGATAAGCCTGGATCTCATCCCGCGAACCTGCCGAGGGGGGGAAATGGGTCTGCCCGCACCCCTCCAACCTTGACCCGGCGCTGACCGCTCTCTTTCACCCCGCCTCCCTCCGGTTCAACTCCCAGTGGTTCAGGAACCAGGACGGACTGGGCTTATTCGCCCAGCTGCCCTGTGTTCCTTTGTCCCCGAGGTTCACAACCGGATTACAATGGGCTCAATGACACAGGATGTTCATATGGAACGTCGTAACAGGAGGAAGGCGCGGTTTAGATATCCATTATCCTCTGCGCTGCCAGATACAAATTTTGAGCAACAAGGACCAGCCAAACGTGTGTGTGTTTGTGTGTGTGTGTGTTTGCATGGATGAGCAAATGTCTGTGTGCATACACACATGTACATATGCCTGAATTCAATCACAGACATGTCCAATTTTTTACAGGTTGGTGAATTTTGCATGTTTCTGTGTGGTCATGTGATGAGCTTAGTGGCTGCCAAGTAGGTTGATGATTCTTAGGGTTTCGTAAAACAGTGTAACAAGCTTGAATCCTGATTACATTCATTGTGAAGTTTGATTTCCATAATTTACAAAAGCTGTTTTTTTTGTTGTTATAATATTATACAGTTATAATGGAATGCACCTAAATTATAAATAAATAACTGATTCAGCTTCCCAATGTTAATGTTCTGCCTCACATAACTTAATAACTGACGTTTGCAGATCCCCATCTGAACCTAAATATATGTGAATAATTTATCTGACTAACAATTTTCCATGGTTTGGACAAACATGATTAAGTGTGGGTTTTAACAAATAAATAAAAATTTCAAGCTCCAATGATTGTTAATTTGCACATGAAGCGTATTGGAAACATTACAGTGAATTAAGCTGTTATTTGAGATGGAGGTCTATGCCGTGCAATGTATTATATTAGCTGGCTTGCAATTGTTTATAACTGAGCTCATAATGCACACATTCTGACATAGATCTGATGGACATCAATCCGCGTGTGTGTGTGTGCATGTGTTTGCGCGTGTGCAAAGTCTTTCCCTTTTTACTATTGTCGTTGTTGGTGATATTAGATGGTTAGAAATCCTGGTTGTTTCATACTTGGCATTATTCAACAATTGTGTAGTCTGGAAAAGCTTGGAAGGATGAGATTCCACAAATGTGACGTCAGTTGAGATGCAGGAATGTGTACCATCGCTGTAAATAGCAGGCAGTTCCCAGACAAAAGGTTATGCAGCCTGTCTCAGCTTGCATTTTGCTTTCTTTCAAGAGAGTATTCAGCACCAAGTTGGGTTCTGAACTTTGATCACCCCAATAGTCTCTCTTTCTGCTACATGACCTAGACTATTGCATGCATTAGTAACTCTGTTTGCAAAGTGATTTCAAGATTGTTTGGAAAGTGTTATATCAGAAGCATTATGTTGAGTGATGGGGCCGTACTTTGTGCACAATATAATTTCCACGCACATAAAACTCAGGAAAAACAAGCATTGAAAAATATGGAATTAGCAACAGCATAATGAAAGTAGAGTCACCCTGCTAAGTGCTTAAGTGTGCATGGTTCTGCATTAATTATGTGATGAAATACCTTGCTAGCTTGCTGCTTACAGCCATACTGAATAAACACATAAATATCTGGAGAGCACAGATAATCCATTGTTTAGTCCTTTAGCTCGGTGTGCCACCTGGAAGGTCTTTATTTTATGAGTTTTTCCCCGTGACTCAATTCATTGTGGCAGACAACCAGAATGTCACTGTAGCTCAAAATATATCTTTAAAAAATTCAAATGCACCATCATCATTAAATATGAATTCATCAAAGAGGTAATGGCCCAAGCTCAGATTTTAGAGCATATTCGATTGTCACAACCAGTTTTACCTATGGAAAACACATCTTGGTAAACAGTCTATGGTAACAGAACCTTTCAAATGTGAGATTTCAGGGACTTTGATGAAGTAAAATAGTATCCCAGGCAGTATACTGTAAATGCATACCCCTAAATGAATCATGGGCCTTGGAAGGATTCTGAGATTATTAAAAGTATATGTGTACCGGCTCCCTGCTCCCAATCAGTTCAAATCTTATGTCTACCCACTGACACATTTATGGGAGGAATTCAATATTAATTGTCCAGAAAAATAAAAAAATTTTAAATAAAAGAATGAACCGATACACCACCAAGCCTTGATAATTCCAAATTCATATAATGTATATGTTTGTGTTTCAAAAACCCTATAGGTGTTACAAAATTGTCTACAATCAGGTGTTGTAGGTATATGGATTTACAAAATCGCTTTAACTTATTGGACAGGCCTCAGCAATTGCCACTAATGAAATTAAAACATTATAAATACATCAAAGAGGGGAAATGCAATTTGTATACAGAAAAAATGCAGGCCTTGTATTACAGGCCTCTGATACATATTATTTCTTAATGTAATTTAATAAGTTCCCATGTAGAGTTGAGCTGTTGCAGGCATGCACAAATATTTGCCATTGCCCATAAAATAAACTTGTAGTGTTTAATTTGTGTGTACGTGTGTGTGCGCCCATGTGTGTGTGTGTCTGTGTGAGCGTGCTTGTGTGTGTGTGTGTGTGTGTGTGTGTGTGTGTGTGTAATAAATAATTCATTAAAAACTGTGGTCCACTTTGGCTGAATCATTAGAAATGATGAGAGAAATTTTGTCCTTGTAGAGAGAATATATCTTATAAATGCGTGCTTGTGAGAAGGATCGGAGTGTGAGGACATGTCTCTCCCTCTGATGTCACATTTTATCTGTGTCTTCCAGTGTCAGGATGTCCTCTGAATAAGGAGGTCCTGCCCCAGGTATGAACCAGAAGCACAGGAAACTAACAATGAGGACAAGGCTTTCTGAGGTCTCTAAATTTAAATGCTGTACACTAGTTACAATGTACATTCTAAATGAGATAAGAAATTATTTTAGAGATCTCAGACAGCCTTGCCCTCATTTATGTCCTAACTTACTGCCCGAGAACTCCTAATCTACCGGCGGGGATCTCCTCCTTGTACCAAAAAGGTAAACGATAAAGGTTAAAAAGTCATTCATTTATTTTTTTCACTTTATCCTAAATCGTCCCTTTCTGAAGAGTGGGGTGAACAGTTAACTACTGACAATTACAGCCGTCACTTAGAGAGAAAGACAGAGAGAGAGAGAGAGTAAAAGGACATTGATGCTTTGGTGGCTCGCAGGTGTTGATTTGAATACTTGGGTTAATGGGCATGTAATGAAATCACAAAATGTTTAGGTCTTAACTTTCAATGACAAATTAAATACAATGTTATGTCTGAATGACAAACTTTTTTTTCTCCATTAGGCGCAAGACTCAATGTGTTTCGTTGAAGCTCTGCCACAGGACGCAGTAATTCTGCATCTGTTAAAAACAATGCCCAATGTTACAGACAGACCATTGTCAGAATGTTGTATCTGAGATGATATACCTACTGCAACATGTTGTGCCAACAGTTGGGAATCTTCATTTAGTAAATCCGAATTTCCTGCGTGACCAGTTTGAGAGAATGCTGAAGTTCAATTCAATTCAATTTTATTTGTATAGCGCTTTTTACAGAGAACTGTCACAAAGACGCTGCACAGGGAAACAGAAGGAAAATTGAGCAAAAAACCAGGCCTTAGCCCCCAACCAGCAAAATGAGGTAAAAACTCCCCGGTAGGGGAGAAAAAACACTGAACAGTGGCGAGAAAAAACTCCCCAGTGGGAAGAAATCTCGGAAGGAACCTGGCTAGAAAGGGGGTGCCCATCCTTCGCTGGAAGTGCTTCGGTGTTAAAATCACATTCAAAGTTCGTACGTGATGTCATTTCAAAACATTGTTATAAAAAAGTAAATAAATAAACACAGAAATAGACTAAATAAAATATCTGCTAATTTACATCACTTCATGGTAAGTGCGCTATGACCAAACTATATTTTTTTAATATATATTTTTTATCACTTTGAACAAACTCTGGGCCACATTGCTAACCCCCCACGCTTCCAGTGAGCGTGACTCAGTGATTTATTTCACCATTAACGCAGGCAGGCCTTCCTCATGTGGCCGCTTTGACGCGGCGAGCGGCGCGGCTCCTGTGCGCTCGGGCGGCCCGGGAGGCGCGCTTAACGAGATGCAGAGGGCCGCGCCGCCCCCCCCTTCCCCGCCTCGCGGCCCCGGCGACGAGGATACGGCCGGCGTGTAAAGCAGACGTCTTCTCGTGGGCACGGTCACCGGGGCTCCGTCTCATTCTGTTCCCTGTAGAAATGCCCTCTGCTGTCCGCACGTAGTTTCCACGTGATGGACTGGAGACCGGAGCACTGTATAATAATAAGGCTTTTTTTTTTAAACAATGCGCTCAAAATGAAACGCACACATAAGTAGTTGGGTATATCGATCTCGTACAACTGCAAGGCACGAATGAGACTGCGGCGTTGTCGGGAGCGTATCGTGGAATTTTGTTAATTAACAGAACAAAATGTCCTTTGCGGATGTCCCCTATGCTGTCGAGTGTTGGGTCGGCTGATGGACAGATCGGGTATTATGGACCTGTTTTGTAAAATTAAATGCGTGCATTAGGACAGCGTTATGATACGCTCTCACTACTGGTTATAAAAGGAAAAGGAAAAAAGGAGACGTTCTCCGCTATGAGTAATTGGTTCAGTGCAGTGTGTGCTTTTGTTTTCTCTCTGTCGCTGTCCCGCGTTACCATTGCAGTCACTCTCAGCCCCCCAGCAAGAACCAAAACAAACTGTCAACGACCCAGCGCAATCTGACCAGACGGACCTTCCTCTGGTAAACCTGTCATGGGATTAACATACCAGAATGCCTCATATAATATTCATATGACTTTTTAAAAAATATAAAATTTGAATTCAAATGTTACAGAGAATGTACGTATATAAATATGAATGGTCAGTGTGGCCGGCCCCTTTCAGGACTGCGCAGTCACAAGGGAAAAAAATGTCATGCGTGGTAATGAAACAATGCAAAACAACTATATTACAACTTTAAGAGTTGCTGAAGATCATTTCAAATGTAGAACATAGTGTCCCCAGTAGTGTGTACTGTATATACTGTAAATCAGGAATCAAAACTATTTATTTATTAATTTAAAAATAAAATGCTCAGGTTTAGGAACACGTTTTTTTTGTTATTGGATTGTATTGGAGTGCTTTGCAGATTTGTTTATTTTATGTCATTCTGCCTTTGTGTAAATCATTTACACAAATTTTGTTGCCACATATTTGCATGTCACTGCCTCGCTGGTTGCTTATTATTTTGCTGCTATGGCCTCCAAAGTGTGCATTACAACTTTGAAATATAGATGGGCTGCAATTGCATAAAATTGCACTGGTGATTCCCTGCTGTGGCAGCAGAACAGGGCTGCAGCTCCCTGCATATGATCTAAGCTGATACACAGAGGGCCATTAAAAAGGCATGTCGACTTCACAATCCAGGCCTAACTCTCACCCTATGTGAAGCACACACACACACACGCACACACACACACACACCCTTTTTTATCCTGTTCTTTGGCCTTAGATACCACATCAGAATGGGCAATTGTTTAATTATTAAATCATAGAAAATGGGTTAGTATATGATGTATAAGAGTGGGTTAAAGTACAAGAAAATAAACAGCATATGCTTATGAACATTTATAGTTTATGGATGTCCTAACTAAACTATCTTTTTCCTCTTATAGCCTACACTTGACCAATATATTATAAATTTTTTAAAAAATGTGTGGTTGCCATTTCCATGTGTAAAATTGACAGCTTGATAATTTGAGCTTGGCTTGATAAAAAAAAATAATAATAATAATATATACAAAAAAACAATATACATAATTAATTGGACAGTGACACATTTTTTGTTGTTATGGTTCTGTACTCCAGCACTTTGAGTTTGAAAGGATACAATGACAATGAGGTTGAAGTGCAGACTATCAGCTTTAATTTGAGGGTATTGTTATCTATATCGGATGAACCGTTTATAAATTATATAATTTTTTGTACATAGTCCCCCCCATTTTCAGCCATCAGAAAATATTGGATAGTTTAACATGTAGAATAAAGTAATCATTTTTAATATTTGGTTGCATATTCTTTGCATGCCATGACTTCCTGATGTCTGTGACCCAACAATATCAAAAGACTCTTGATATCTTATTTTCTGGTACTCTTACAAGCGATACAATAACCTCTCTGCATTTGAATGGATCTCTATGGGAATTGGGGGGTGGGACTAGATTTAGCTGTAAATTACACTGGAACAGTATGGAACACATGGTTGGCTAAATGGCTCTAAGTCATCAAGGGTCTGAGGTATCAAACAAGCCTCAAACCATCACTTTGCTGTGAGATATGCAGTAGATATGGATGAATTACTTTAAGCGTTGTTTCTCCTGACCTATTTTTCCACAGAGTTCAATAGGAAAATGAGTCAAGAGAAACAACCCTTAAAGTGATCCATCCATATCTACTGCATAGCAGAGTGGTGGTTTGAGGGTCATTTCATTACTCAGACCCTTGATGATTTACAGCCATTTAGCCAACCATACTATTCCTGTGTAATTTACAGCTTAATCTAGTCCCAACCTACAATTCCCATAGAGATCCATTCAAATGCAGAGAGGTTATAGTATCGTTTGTAAGAGTACCTGGAAATAAGATATCAAGAGTCTTTTCATGTTGTTGGGTCACAGACAATAGGAAGTCATAGCATGCAAAGGATATGCAAAAAATATGAAATATGATGACTTTATTTAAGTTTATGTTAATTTGGTGCCCTAAAATGGGGGGAGACTGTGTAAAAATGGCTACAATTGCTATACGGTTCACCCGATATGGATGTAAAAACCCTCAAATTAAAGCTGTTTTATTTCAAATCTAATATACTGGAGTACAGAGCCAAAACAACAAAAAATGTGTCACTGTCCTAACACTTTTGGAGTGCTCTGTATATTTAGTTATTACATTTTATTGTTAAATAATGGAAAATGGGTTAAGTTTCTGATGTTAAATATATACCAATATATTTTAAATCTAAAAAAAGTGTGGTTGCCATTTCCATATGTACAATGGACAGCTTGATAATTTGAGCTTGGCTTGATTTAAAAAATAAATTGATTTTCCAAAATCCCAAATATTTCTCTTTGGCAAAACTTTTACACCTTCCATAATGTCCTCTCAATACCGTTTAATACACTGCTTGTGCCCTTTTCAGAGTCATCACATTAGAATATCTTATAATAGCAATAATAGCATGCCAACACCTCTAGTGCAGGTCCCTTATTCAAAGTGGCAATAGGTGGCTTGCCCTCTGGAGTGTGAAATCCCCCTAAATGAAATACACACCCTTCCGAGAAATTGGCTTTTTAACGCTCCAGGGATCATTGAGCAACCATTTAATATTTAGGACTATGCTCCTTAGAAAACTATTGATTTTTAAAAGAAGTGCTTAAATGGACTTGTGACAAAGTCACGATGGCTTCCTACTATTTGACGTTTGTCATCTCCAGCCGCTTCATTTATTTATTTACTTAGAGCCAGACTTCTCCGTGGCATGCATTTGAGGAGAGGCAATGTATGTCAATGCCTCTTATGTGCATCCCAGCTTGTGTACAACAAGTCCCATCTCTTTGATCCCTCTAGTGTCCTGAGAGGATTGATACATGCTCGACCTGCGATATAGCAGTGATTCATCCTGTGAATGATAGGCCTGGTCGATGCGCTAACTTCCAGGTAATCAAGGCTAATTTACAGCTAGAAGAAGGCTTTCACTCAAAGACGGGCATGAGGTTACAGGCCAGTCGAAGAACTCCGTGATCTGCACTCCTAGATCCTGGTTGTGCGATAGGACATGGGCCTGGATTTAATCAACACCTGTCCTTAACCTTGACTTAAAAATAATTGCAAGGGTTGCTTTTTTTCCTCAGAGAAAAAAAAAAAAAACTGTCAAGTTCATTTTGATGGGTGCTGAACTTGCAAAAGTGTGTTTGTGAAGAAAGAATATGAACACATGGGCATTTATTTGTAGGTCAAAGTTAAGGACAAATGTTAATCGGATCCGGCGGACTGTCTGCTTTTTATCCACAGAAAATCTTGCCTCGTTTTCATGCTGCATACAAACAAATATAAATGTGAGAAAGAGGTTTTGCTACTGGTCCTCTGAAGGTGTTAGTTTTTGTCCATTACATCTGCATGGTTTCACAGAGGATGGCCAACCTCGTCTCACAACCTGTTCGTATTCAGCAAATTTCCAGCACACTAAAATTCGTACCTATCCTACGAGTGAGGCCCTCCATCTCTCCTTTATCTGTGTGGGTGGCTAGCTAGGCTATATCCCATGTGCCGTGTCCAAATTGTTTTGTATTACTGCTACCTTGGCGAGCTACTCAGCTTTATTCCACATAGCTAGCTATACAGTGCATAGACTGCAGTATATGATTATGAATGGATTTAGCTTGTGAGTAAAATCTTTCAGGGAGTCCAATTACCACAATTGGATATACATGATATACATAGATACCCACCCACATATATAAAAGAGAGATGATAATGCTATAATTGTATTAAAATGGAACTAAACGTGTTTACATACAGATAGCACATTGGATTGTGGGAATTGCAGGTCCTTCAAGTTTTTACTGGGGACATCATTGTTTGGTAAATTAGACAGATCTGCTCGGTTCTCTCTCTTCTATACATTTCACAAGAACCAAAAACTACACGTGCTTATGGCTATTTCATGAGCTAAATCCATTAATAATCATATACTACAGCCTATGCACTGATCTGAATGGACCAAACTAGCTAGCTATGTGGGATACAGTTGAGCAGCTCGTTACGATAGTGTTAATAGGCTAGAAGTATGTTGCTAATATGTACTTGTATAATTTGTGGTTTTGTTGGTGTTGCTTTCTGTATGGTGTTTTACGTTGTAATCTGACTGCTTGTTGCTTCTCTTGACCAGGGCTCCCTTGAAAAAGAGATGGATATCTCAATGGGACTCACCTGGTAAAAGAAAGAATAAAAATAAATAAAATAAAAATACAAGACAATAGGGACATGACACAGCCACCCACACAGATAAAGGAGAGATTAAAAAGCTAGAGAATGATACATCTTGTTGCATTAAAATGCAATTATGAAATAAGAAAGATTTTCTATGTGGAAATACAATATTTTACAATACTTTAGATTTGCATTCTGGTTCATATTGATTCAGAGAAACTCGTCAAGTCACGTGATGTGGACTCCCTCATTCGTAGAATAAGTATGAATGTTTTGATGCTGGAAATCTTTGAATAGATATGAATGAGTTGTGTGAAAAGGTTGGGATGGCACCCCCCCCCCCCCCCCCCCCTACGATTATTTATAAAACTATTTGTCTTTAGCTTGTCCACGCAAGTCAGGTATCTCTACTGGTAGGCAAACAGGCCTATTTTGTTTATGCAACTCTGATAGCTTTTAAAAAAAAAAAAAATTTAAATGAATATTTATTAGTGGTTTTTACAATTAACTGGTATTCAGGGAATTGGTTTAATGTTCTGCTACATTGTTCTTAACTTTCTATTATATTACAAATAAATCATTCTGCAAATGTGTCAGAAATATTTCTATTTATGATAGAAAATCAAACCTAACTCTGCCTTACATGGGTGCATACTTTGATCTGGCCAATAGACTCTACAGCCATTCATTTAAAAAATGCACTGGCCATGTCATTTCCAAATCTCGCCTGCAGTGTTCAGCCTCAGAGAATCACCAAGTACAAATATACAGGCTCAAGAACGTAAGCAATTCTACATTGGGGCAAGCATACAAATAAAATCGCATAAGTGTTTGCTATCCTTTTCACAGTGTTATAAACAAACAAAATAAAAGCACAGAGTTGACGTTGGACTTGTTCAAAGACACTCCCAGCCTTAGCTTCAGAATTAAACTTACTGGATCAAAATTACTGCTTGAGAAACTCCAAACTAATAAAAAGACAGGCACATTTATGCATGGTCCAAGTTTTAGTTTGCATGCGTTAAAACGTTAGGGAAGATAACAAGAATGATTATCATGTTAACTGTCACATCACAGCCGTGAATCGGCAGCAGATGTATTGTAAAATGGAATAAAAGGCATAAACCAGCAACTAATTGTGTGTTATAGTCAAATGCGGGCCTCTACTTTAACACCCACTCTCGAACGATTACTCTAACAGTGTCTCTAACTCAGAAGGGGTCTGTAATTGGATCCCTTGCCTTGTACCTCCGAAGCCTCCCCATCATTACTGCCTGAGCAACAGAAAGATCCCAGACGCGTATCTCTCCCTTATAAGAGAAGATGCCAGGACATGAGCTGGAGGAGAAATTCTATAAAAAGACTAATCAATGTGTTTGCACTTTGTATTCCAGGGGATGGTCCTGCTATGCTATCTTCAGAAATGAGTACCATAGCATAATGTGCATTAGTACAATTCACTATATTTATACTCAGTAATTGCTACCCAGTCAAACATTTGTTTTTATTAGTATCGTTATTATTTTTATTATTATTATTATTTCATGTGTGAAACTGACAGTATGAGTTTTTAAAAGTGTGCATCGAATGTCTTGAGAATTGCAAGAGAATTGCAGTGCCTTACATGAATGGCACACAGCAGCACTCCCCACAGCCCCTGCTCATTCAGACTGTATGTGTGTAATAAGCCTGCCTGAAGCTGATGTTTACTCCTCCATCAACACTGACATACATATAAATGACCAATAAAAACAGCACAACCCTCTCTCTCTCTCTCTCTCTCTCTCTCTCATGCACACACACACACACACTCTCTCTCTCTCTCTCTCTCTCTCTCTCTCTCTCTCTCACACACACACACACACACACAATCTTTCTTTCTCTCGCATACACACAAACAACTGACAAATAAATTACATTTTTATCTGCTTCACAAACAACCATACCTGATTGTGGATTAGCAAGTCATTCTCCTACCTATCTAAGACAAAAAAATTATAATACAAACAAAATTACAGCATTCAATTGTGTTTCCTTAAGGAAAAAATAATGTTAGATGAAACTTCCCCCAGTTTGTGTCAGTCACTGATAAAATATATTCATGCTTTTTCACTGACGTGATGACTGGCAGATGTTCTTCAGCAAGACTTTTTTGTTTGTTTGTGTTTTCCTTTACAGAAGCTTGGCTGAAATAGCGAACATTGTCTGCTATTTCATAAAAGATACACAACATTGCATCAACTAAGATTATCGCAGAAAAAGATGTCAGTGGAAAGACAGAAATATGAAAAAGAACTAAATGGAGGGAATAAACCAATTAACATCCCATGACAGTGAAAGGGGGGGGGGGGGGGGGGGTTGGTGAAACGGGGGTGTTAACCCCCCCTTGCTCAAGCGATTTTTAAAAAACTCCTTTTAAATTGTGGATTTTGGTGACTTCTAAAGAAAGATTATTCAAAAAATGATCATTAGTTGTAACCTAATCGCGGCATTTAGCTAACTATCTAACGTGGTAAAGCATACTAAACAATGTATGTGTTAGGATTCTGTTATCTGTCTGTTTTATCTGTTATTATGTTTCCTGATTTCTTTTCCTTTTTTCCCCGCATTTCCCTCGCGATTGTCAGTCCGCGTTCCATGTTCCTCAGATTCCACTCCCTGTCTTTGTCATTGCACTATTCGGGTGATTTTGGGAACATTCGGGTTTCCTCTGTATTTCGTATCTCGTTTTCTTCCTTCTGGCTTTATTAATATTTGTATATAATACTAATGTACTATTCATACTAACTGTTAGATTAGATTTAATACTAACCTGCTAACAAACTAACGTGTATATAATACTAACCAGCTAACCTACTAACATTAGGGTTTTAGAGTTCGCTACTAACATTACTAATTACTAATTCATCATGAGTTTCTACCTGCAGCTGTCATTTCCCTCCTCGTTATCCTATCCCTGTATCTATCTGATTTCGCCACTTTCGCGTTCTCCCCTCTGAGCTGTGCACTTGTCTATCTGCTAACCCCAGGCCATTTGTTATCATTGTGTCTATGTGTATCCCAGTCTGTGTCTTACGTTTCCCCCGTCATTGTATTATTGGTCCTTGTTAACCCTCATTGTTCTCACCTGTGTACTCTCCCATTTCCCCTCCTCTACACACCTGATTCCTTTTGTGTAATCTTCTCCCTGTGTATTTAAACCCTGTTATTTCAGTCTGTCTTCGCGAGTTCCTCGCTATTGTTTTGCTACTGTGTTTCTTTCTATTGTTCCAAGTATCTGTTTTGTTTCTTAGTATCTGTCTGAGTTTTTGTTATCCCTCTCCTGTTGTTTTATTTTTGTATTTAGTCTTTGTTTGGTTTTCTTTTTGTTCCTCCTACGCCTTCCCGGTTTTGACCCCTGCCTGTGTTCTCACGACCCTGTTTTTGGATCCTGTTTTGTGCTTTTGCTGTGCCTTCCCAGTTTTGACCCCTGCCTGTTCTGTGACCCTGTTTTTGGACTCTGTCTTTGTACCGTTGCCCTGCCTTCCCTGTTTTATGACCCGGCCTGCCTTACCACGGATTGCTGCCTTGCCCTTATTAAACTTCGGTTTTTTTGTACTCCTGCCTGCGTTTGGGTCCTTCCCCCACCAACACCTAACAGTATGACTACCTGGGTTGCTGCCGGTACGGCTTCACTAATAACGTTAATCTCCAAAGCATCCGGGACAGACCTGTCAAAACGGTCATGATTATTATCATGATCCCCATCCTCTCTCTTGTTTTAAAAATACATCTAACACTCCCTGTTTCACTCTCTTCGTTTGTTTTGACCTTGATAACGTCTACATTACAATGTTTTGTCAGAGCTGTCAGTTTGACCTTTCACCCCAGACAGACTAATGTTAATAAATTATACACTTAAGTTTTTTTTTAAGCCAGATTTTCAGGACTCGCCTGTAAAATAGATAATTGATCTCAGTGTAACTGTGACACTCGCGTGTCCCTCTCCAGGCAGAAAACGGAGGCTAGGGTATGGCAAGAGCCATACTCTGCCATACCCAAATAATAATAATAATAATAATAATAATAATAATGACTTGCATTTATATAGCGCCTTTCTCACCAACCGGTGACTCAAAGCGCTTTACAATGATGAGGGGGAAACTCGCCTCTACCACCACCAATGTGTAGCACCCACCTGGGTGATGCAACGGCAGCCATTTTGAGCCAGAATGCTCACCACACATTACAAATGACGCCACTGAGAGACCCTACCCATCTTCTGATACAGACTGGAAGTCAACCTCTTCAGACTGTACCAGGGCTCATCTGGCTCTCTTTTGCTACCCTCTATCGTTCTTCTTCAATTCCATTTTGGTTTTACTGATGCTGTCACCATAGATTTCAGCTGTACAGTGGTGTTTTACTTGTTTACAGTACTAATAGTTGGTTTACTCAGCTAACTTTGCACTTATTGATTATAAACGGGATTGAACTTTTGTATTGCTGAGTAACACTGATGTTCTCCACTTCCCTAAGTCACTCTGGATAAGAGCGTCTGCTAAGTTAATGTGATGTAATGATTATAGAACTTCAGAGTTTCCTGGAAAAGACTGCTCTGCCGCTGATTATCAGTGACTACAGTATATCTCTTTATTATAACTCCTTCTTTCTTGGTTGCACAACAGGCAAACAGATGTCTGCTAATCTATTTTAAAATCAGGCTGATTGTGAAGCTAATTACAGCAGAAGAGAAGGCGGGCGCAAAGCCAAGGGGTCAAAAGAAAGCTCGATGTATTCATTAATTCATGGCAGATCAGTCAACATTCGGACCTGATCGCATAACCTTTATTGTGATTTCAAGCACTGCAGCTTGAACCTCATCTCTCTCATCATACATGGCATACAAATCTATAAACAAAACGTCTATGATGCACAGTGCTGTCAAAGACATCACCATTTGCACAATGTCCATACCAAGTACCCACACATTGCTGAGTGCCTCAAATGGTTTAACCAGGAATATAATCTGAGCCCTACAGTCACAAGTTTGAGCTTTGGATATGTTATTAGCTAACCGTAACTGGCAGTCTGCAATGGCAGAATGCAATTGGCCTCATCCTGCCAGGTGTAGGCAGTGTTTAGTCAGCCAAGTTACTTGAGTTATAGTGGCATTAGCTCCTCAAGATATGCATCAGGAGCCCACAGGCTAACAGCTATTGTCAACGAGAGTTAAATATCCCATCCTGGACGGCCGCGGTGGTAGTTGTACTCAGAAGTTGTAGTTGTACTCAGAAGATCGGGGTTCGTGCCCCGGTCCTGCCAGATCTGAGTATGGCCAGTGCCTAGAGGGAGCAGCACTTGGCGGCTGCTCCCGGGGTGGTGGGAGAGACTCGGTGAAATTTGTCGCGCATACAAGGGCCTCGGGCGAGTTGGATAAAGAGACTAACCTCACACAAGCTACCTGTAGTACATTAAAAAAAAAAATTTTTTTAAATCAACGACATTCAGAACATTCAAAAAGAAAACACTTTTAGAAAACAAAATTTTAAAATAACGTTCACACTTACACGAGTGAAGTGAAAGTGGCGGACTGAGAGCTGGAGAGGTGCTCTACTGCTCGCAGATCAAGGTCTCCACCACGAACTTGTTCTCAAAGTGACGGATCTTGTGGCAGTTGAGGGCCTCGCGCTTCTGCATGCCTGTGGCGGGCGTGGAGGAGAGAAAGCCGCGTAAACTCCGGCTCAACGACACCACTTAAACACGCGCGCCAGTACAACAGAGTGTTCTATTGTGTTAACTTAAGTCTTTTGTCTGTGTCTTTTAAAATACTGCTGTGGAAATTCAGTGAAAAAAGAGGGGCATGTGGAAGAGGAGAGTGTATATTTAATGTATGAAACACAAATGAATTAGGCACCTCCAGAATCTAGTTGCGCGGTCAGGAGCTTGAGGAGTCGCGCCCTGTAGAGGACGTGGCGCCCTCCTTCCTACTACCGGCTGACGGGGTTGTGCAATTTCAAGCGGTTGCTACATGGGGAGATATTGAATAGTATAGGGGTTGAATTGGCTACCAAATTGGGAAAAAAAATCTGAAAAAATAAAATAAATATAAATAAATATCCCCTCCAATCAGAGTGTGTGCTCTCCTAGGCTGTGAAAATATGTGTCCTGTAGAGTATAAGTTAGGTGGTGGTTTGTGGAGGAGTGCTGTTTTCCTGGATGAAAATGGCACAAGGCAACATAGGTGATCCAACACTGGGGTTAAAGGACAAAAATGTTTTTATCGAAAATGTACTTAAGTTGTTTAACCAGATATTTACAACCCCAATTTCAAAAAAGTTGGGACAGTATGTAAAATGAACATAAAAGCAGAAAGTGATTTGTAAATTATCTTTTACATATATTTAATTGAAAACAGTACAAAGAAAAGATATTTAATGTTTTACCTTATCAACTTTATTGATTTTTATGCTAATTCTGAATTTGATGCCTGCAACACGTTCCAAAAAAGTTGGGACAGGGGCAAAAAAAGACTGGGAAGCTAAAAAAAAACACCTGTTTACCATTCCACAGGTAAACAGGTGATGCAATCACTACTGGGTATAAAAGGATATCAAAAGACTCTTGATATTTTATTTTCAGGTACTCTTAGAAGCGATACTATAACCTCTCTGCATTTGAATGGATTTCTATGGGAATTGGGGGGTGGGACTAGAATGGAATCCATGGTTGGCTGAGTGGCTATAAGTAATCAAGGGTCTGCCAGATATGCAGTAGATATGGATGGATCACTTTAAGGGTTGTTTCTCCTGACTCATTTTCCTATTGAACTCTATGGAAAAATAATAATAATAACAACCCTCCAAGTGATCCATCCATATCTACTGCATATCTGGCAGCAGAGTGATGGATTGAGGCTCGTTTGATACCTCAGACCCTTGATGATTTATAGTCACTCAGCCAACCATGGATTCCATACTATTCCCATGTAATTTACAGCTTAATCTAGTCCCACCCCGCAATTCCCATAGAGATCCATTCAAATGCAGAGAGGTTATATTATCGCTGAAAATAAAATATCAAGAGTCTTTTTATATTATTTTATACCCAGTCACCTGTTTACCTGTGGAATGTTCCAACCAGGTGCTTTTTTGAACTTCCCAGTCTTTTTTTTTTGTCTCTGTCCCAACTATTTTGGAATGTGTTAATCATAATTCATTCTGAAGTGACAACCTCCTGAATCAGAGTGGGTAGGGGGTAAGAGGGATGTTGGGGGAGTATACTGTGTTTATCAGCTCAACTCTTCCTGTTGTAAGATCTTTTCATGACCACAGTGATTCACGACCTCAGTTTTGACATCTCTTTCAAAGGACGATGCCTTCTAAACCATTGTGTTTTGTACAGAAGGAAGAGTGCCCCCTACTGGCCCACCAAAACCACTTCCAACAGTTTAATTCTCCAAGTACTAATCAAGCCCGCCCCTGCTTAGCTGTTTGCCATGAGATTGCTACAGGGCAATATGGCTGCTGGCATGACTAGAGACCTCGCCATCTGCACTGTAGCCACCAAAGATGGGACTCCTTTTCAGATTTGAAACTCTTTTAATTACAGTATGTGTTACAATCTCCAACTGAGGTCAGCAGCTGCACTTGTGCAGAAGTGTAGAGATTTGGGAGTTGGTTTGTCTCGTAGCCTAAAGGGTGTAGGTTTGAACCCCAGCTGCAGGCAGTCATGTTTTACAGCTTGGGCATAGTGCTTAACCAGAACTGCTCCAGTAAATATGCCTCTAAATTTATGGATTGGACTGTCTGTTGAATGTACGCTCTGTGTGTTTCCCTCGCTACGAGCGTCTGCCAAGCAAATAAATACTGTAATCTGAATACTATCGACAAAGTAAACCTCCTTGAGTGATTTATTGACCTTGAGAGCAGCAATCCTTCAGTGAACCCTGTGAAGTTCCTGTAGCCTCCGTACCTCGTGACTAATTTTATCCATGCAGGCTTGCCAGTGACGTTCCTTTTTGTGAACTGTGAAGGGCCTAACACAATGGACCCAGCCTCACTTTGGTTCTCTGTTCCTGATGCACGCGGCCATTTGTTATATTTGAATTTAATTAACATTAAGTATACTGTAAGGCAGCGACTCTCTTAAAAACAATACATCAAAATGACAGGTCTGCGGTATGTATTAGGCTGAATTGGGCATTGAAAGGGCTCTATATCGTGGCAGGCATTCTATTGTTCTTGGGTCCCGTTCCATAAGCATGTCTCAATGGGCCACCACTGCAAGGCTCGTGCTTTTGTATTACAAAGCAGTGTATATTTTTTTCCTATTAATTTGTCACAACCACAGAGTGGGAGGTAATATTTGCTTCTGCTGAATATGTGCATTTTCTTGCCATTGTAAAATAGAATAATTCAATGGTTAGTCATATGTTGAAAGAAGCCTATATAATTATGAATATGTAATTAGGGCACGTTTCTTGCCTGCCAATTCCTTGCTTATTTTCTCAACGTGAAAACTAATCAGGCACATGGCGGAACACAAAAGCGGGGCACACACACAAACACTATTCACATATGCTCACATATGCACACGTGCTCGGTGCACACAGAGACGCGCACCCACACAATGCACACACACACAACGATACACAGAATATATATCTGAACAGTGGCACGCACACACACAAATACGTGTATATTTAGTCATTACTATGTACAGGACATGCAGTTATGTATTAGTGTGTAAATTGCTTGCTGCGCTTCCACTGAAAAATGCTAAAAACCTATAAATGGCATTCTGCATGAATAACACACAATGGCCCTGAAATTCAGCATGATTGCTAATTGAGATTCAGAGACATCTTTGAATAACGGTGATTATTACTGAAGTGTAAAATTATGTGCATATGAGTTTGTGCTATTTTACCGGTGTATGGTCTAAATTCATGTCCTTATTCTTAGCTAAGGTAACATTTTGTATATTGGCCCAATAGTATGCAAGATCATCTTCTGCATAGATCCTTAATGTGATTAAGAAGGATAGAAGGCTGGCTCTCCATGGTCAAGCAGGCGCATGTTCTTTGAAGTCTGGTTTTAATTGGCTTGCTTCTGAAGGTGATTTTGGATTAACCATGCATAATTCCCGAGTCTGACTTCTTGCTCTTCTCTTCTACACTAGCATTGCCTTTGAACATTGTAAATCTGCATATACATTAAATGCAAATTTAAAATTTAAATGTCTGATTATTGAATTATTGTCTCGGTCATTTACTGTATTTGCATAATGATCCAGTAATCAGTAATTCAGGTTTCTTATAATTATTTGTTTGGAATGTTAATCTTAAATCTTTGATATGTTGAGCTGCACAAATTAGAATCTGCAACTGTAATACATAATATCTGATCATATTCTTAAAAAATGTATGTAGGCCACTTACTATCAAAAATGCCTTGTGTTATAAGTTGTTACAAGGAAGAGTGCATGTGGAAGGTTCAATGTAAACCTTTCTCTCATCCACTGAAGGACTTTCTTTAATGACTAAACTATAGTCTATAGTGAGTCATGACCAAGCTGACAGTCGTCCCCTTTATTGGCGACTTTAAGTTTTTCCTTTGCCATTTCACAGCAAAACATTAAGTGTAAAATTTACTCTATTTGAGTATAGGTTTAATATGTATGTACTGTATATGGTCCCTCTTAGACTCTGCTAGTGTTAGGATCCTGTAATTCTGTCTGTTTATTCTTTATTTGTTATTATTTTTCCTGTTTTCTTTCCCTCGCGATTGTCAGTCCGCGTTCCATGTTTCTGAGATTCCACCCCCTGTCTTTGTCATTGCACTATTCGGGTGATTTTGGGAACATTCGGGTTTCCTCTGTATTTCGTATATCTCGTTTTCTTCCTTCTGGCTTTATTTATATTTGTATATGATACTAATGTACTAATCATACTAACTGTTAGATTAGATTTAATACTAGCCTGCTAACAAACTAACATGTATATAATACTAACCTACTAACATTAGGGTTCTAGAGTTCACTACTAACATTACTAATTACTAATTGATCTTGAGTTTCTATCTGCAGCTGTCATTTCCCTCCTCGTTATCCTATCCCTGTATCCATCTGTGATTTCGCATTCTCTGCACATGTGTTCACTTTTGTGTACCTCCCCTCTGAGCTGTGCACTTGTTTACCTGCTAACTCCAGGCCGTTTGTTATCATTGTGTCTATGTGTATTCCAGTCCGTGTCTTACGTTTCCCCTGTCATTGTTTTATTGGTCCCTGTTAACCCTCACTGTTCTCACCTGTGAGCAATCTCCCCTCCCTGCTTCTACACACCTGATTCCCATTATGTCTGTCTCCCTCTGTGTATATATACCTTGTCATTTCAGTGTTTCTTCGCGAGTTCCTTGTACTATATTTTGCTTCTGTGTTGCCTGTTTTTTCTGAGCTTCTGCCCGAGCTGTTCGTTTATTCTGTTTTCTAGTTTTTGTTTCCCTAGTTTTTGCCTGTTGTTGTTTTGTTTTGTATTTACTCTGTTTTGTTCTCTTTTGTTCCTCTTACGCCTCCCCGGTTTTGACCCCTGCCTGTGTTCTTGCGACCCTGGTTTTGGATCCTGCTTTTGTACCTTTGCTGTGCCTTCCCGGTTTGACCCTTGCCTGTTCCTTGACCACTCTTTGGACTGTGCTTTGTACCGTTGCCCTGTCTCCCCGGTTTTTGACCCTGCCTGTTTACCACGGATTGCTGCCTAACCCTTTTATTAAACTTTGTTTTTGTACTTCCTGCCTGCGCTTGGGTCCTTCCCCCACCAACACCTAACAGCTAGAGTTAATTAGGAAATAATTATTCTATGTTTTACTTTTATATTTGATCTTATTTCTTAGATTTCCTTTTATTTGGGGGTAAACAGCTATAGAGCTTTGACCTGGCCATTGAGGTGCAAAATGTAAGCACGGTTTATTTTATTATTTATATGTAAAACTGAGAACTGAAAGTGATTTTAACTAATAGTGAATAGTATATGCACTTATGCATGTATTCTTACTTCTCCTTACCATGCAAAGGTACAAATGACACTCCACATACTGGATGGAATTTCAAGAGACCTTAAAACACAGATTTTTCAGTTTCTCTGACCACACAGCTAATCATGATTTCCCCTCCAGATTCCCCCTCCATTACAAAAACTCAGATAAGATAGGATTTAAAAAAAAAAAGGTTTCTCAGACAACCTAACTCTTTGGGTTTTATAAATCAACATAAAATTGTTTCAGTTTGTAACAGCAAATACTTTCTGTAAAGAATACAATACAATAAAATACGACATAAAATCAATAGGGACAGAGTTGTATGTGTGCAAAGGGAAGAATGTAATTTTTTTTCTGAAAAAGTGCACTCACTTGGCTTCAGGTAAAAAGAAGAAAAAAAAACAAGTGTAGAAAAGTACAGCTTTCTACAGGCCTGTAATTACAGACTACAATGGCCAAAACTGCAGCCATTAATGAATTACAAGGAATATGTTTTCCTTCATTTTGTCTCTCAATGGGTAAAGAGAACAGACCGTTCCAAAAGTTCAGTTACACTGTAGGAGCGTTCAGAAATATCCTGGCCACACAAACACAGCTGAGAGTGACTTATCTGTGAATTAATTTACCAGATGATGTCATTATGGCTGGTTATAGGCGGCATATACACGTTTGTTTCTTTTATTCTGAGTGCTTATAAGCATCTGACAGACATTTGACAATCTGAAGAAAACCTTATCAAAAAGTAACACATGATATAATTATGATAATTTAAAACTCCCCTTGCAACTCATCGTCCAACAATGTGTGCATGTAGGGACAAACTGTTTTTTTAATGTTTTTCTTTTTTATCGACATGCAGAATCAGAGCAGAACGTTAAAACTCCATTAGCAATCCAGTACATGGGGAAACAAACTACTGTTTGGACAGTGATTTCAGGGACATTGTACTAAAATAGTACGTTCAGTACATAGTCTTTTCAGCAATTCTTACATTTGCATACAGTTCAGCCGTGTTTAGTATGGTTGTATACAGACAATGGTGGAAAAGACTTTCCAGTTGTTCAACATTTCACACTCTTGTTCTCTTTAAAGGGGAACGCCGGGTTATTTCTTAACCTTCTATATCGATGATTTTATACGTTTAATGTGAGTCTTGAAGCTTACCGCACTAGAACTGTGCCTCCCGGTTCCCTTGTTTCCCGCTTGTTTCCAGACGCGCTGCGTCACGCTGATCTACGTCAGTGGTGGTTAATTCCAGCTGCAGGTCTATACTGTATACTGGAAGGTTCAAAATTGATCAGATCTGCTGATAGATAAAAGTCTGATATGACTAAAGGGATGCCATCCTCATTATCTTCAGGTTCAGTGATGTATAATTTATCTACACTGCAAAAAATGTCTATCTTAACAAGTGTTTTCATCTTGTAATGAGACTTAAAATATATTTTTTCTTTTCTCAGAAGTGGAAAATATTAGCTTGTTTTAACTTACTTTTTGCTTGACAAGTGAAATTATCTTACCCCACTGGCAAATCTTGAAATTAGTATAACTATCTCACCCCACTGGCAGATACTTTTTTCTGCTAAATAAGGCAAACTAACAGAAATAAGATTCTAAAGTCTAAATATAAGATAAAAAAGCTTGTTAAGATTTGGTTTTTGCAGTGTATGAAAACTGAAAATATATAATATTGCAGTGAAAAGTTTCTGAAATTGACTGAAAATGCTTCAGAGAATTTTGACGCAGCGCGTCTGGAAACAAGCGGGAAACAAGGGAACCGGGAGGCACAGTTCTAGTGCGGTAAGCTTCAACACTCACATTAAACATACAAAATCGATATAGAAGTTTAAGAAATAACCCGGCCTTCCCCTTTAACTTTGACTGTGAAATTGTGAAATGATGTAAAAAAAAAAATCCTCTCATCTTTCATGGACAACAACCTACCTACAACTGTCCTTAGATTCAAGGCGCAACTTCAAAAACAACTGTGCTTAAAAGCACATAAATGTGAAGAATATAGGGGAAGAAAACACATGAAATAAAAATGAATCAAGGGCCCTATTTACCAGTGTGAGGCATTTCTCTAGCCCTGTCTGTAGGTATACACACTCACACGTGTCCCTAAATTCACCCTGAGAAACTGTCCACTGCAGCTGCGTCTCTCAGCAGCACTTTTGCGATGGGCGCATGACACTATGTGCTCGCTTCCATGGAGACAGATGAGAAATCAGCCAACCGCCGTTCACGAGGGTAACCGACGCAGGCCCAAACCTTCCTGTGTGGCAAACCAGGTACTTTACAAGACAGAAAAAGAAACATAGAACAATGTAAAGAAAGAGAAAAGGGAAGGAAGAAAGAGAGAACAAACAAACATGCTTTATACGCAGGCTTTCATCTCCATTGCAGTTTCAAAGTAAGTTTATTTGAGCTTCATTTGTGCTCTCTCATCTGTCACCAATATCCTTGGGCTATAAATCTGCCTGGGGTGGCAGTGTGGCATTTTGTTTCAGGATCACAAACAGGCACATGCGCGCGCATACACACACACACGCACGCACACACACACACACACACACACACACACACACACACACACACACACACGACACACACGACACACACACACACACACACACACACACACACACACACACACACCTGTTCACCCTCTGCTTTCCAGCACACTCAATTTCAATTATTGAGACCTCTACAAAAATACATCAGCAATTTATTACTTTCTATAGTCAACATGCTGATAAGTAACTTTCAACTTTATTTTGGCAAAATGTGTATATAAGCATTTTTTTTAACTTTCCATAAGCAAGCTGTGTCAATAAGTAATTTACAATTTTTCATAAGGAAAAAAGCTGAAAGAGGTTTTACTCTGTTTCTCCGGATACAGGCAAAACTAATACATTTATCAGTATTAGATCTTTGTAAATAAATCTCTTTCATTTGTAGAGTAATTATGTTGGTAAAGAGCAGTATTTTATTTAATTATTAAATGCCTATGGGTTCTTTAACAAAGAATAAAACAAGAATTATCATTCCCAGTGATGATTATGGAAATAGTTGTGATGTTCTCACTCCCGTCCTATTGTTTCCCGTGTTTTCCCTTTCCCCCTGTCTCGTGTTCGTCTCTCCATAGTCTGGTTTCCCCCTTGCTGCAGGTTGGGGTGTGGTTTCCCCTTTGTGTCACTCTGTTTCACTTCACTTTTCTCAGCCTATCCCATTTCCCCGTTTCGCATGCATTCCACACTCTCCGCTCTGTTAATCACTCTCGCATACATTTGCACACGGCACCTAATTGATACCAATTAATGTTTGCATTTAGTCACCCGGTGTTCTCTGTCCTGTGCCAGTTCGTTAATGCTCTTTGTCTGAAACCTCTCGTCTGTCTTGAGTCCTAGTATCCAGTCTAGTCAGTTAAATCTAAGTCTTGTACCGTACCGGCGTAATTCGCCTTACCTGTCTGTTTAAAGTCGAAGTCTGCTCCTGTCTGGAACGGCATTTCCCGCTGTTCAAATATTCCTGCCTCGCTATACTAACTTTGTCTGCTTCAGTCTGCCAGCCTGCAGTTGTTTGTCATCCCTGCCTGTGTTGCGGTTTCCCTGCCTTCCACCTGACGTGTGTGCATGCAGCCTGGGCTCCTGTTCCTCCACTCTGCGGCGGTGCCTGCCTACTGCCAGTGTTGCGGTTGCTGTTGATGTGCTGTCGCTTCTGCCTCTGCTGTCGCTGCTGCCGCCCTGCTGCAACGCCTGCGTCCTGCCCGGACTCCGCTCCACTGTCCTGCACCTCTTCTGCCACTCCGCTCCGCCCTGCTCCCGCTCATCCCCTGCTCCACCAAACTGGTTGTCGGTCTCCATCTCCTTTCCTGGCCTCTCCTGCTCCCACTGCTCCCCCGCAGCCTCATACCTGGACTGTCTGTTATCTATGTTCTCCCTATGCTTCAGGAGTATTGGTCGAAGCATAATTTATTAAGAGCTACGCGCTCTGTCTGTCTGTCTTGTTCATCCAGTTCCGGCTTGGAATGTTAACCTCCTTTTGCCTTTCTCCCCTTGCTCAGGACTACCCTGATCAAGCAATAAAATATTGAGTTTTGGCATTCCTGTGTTCGAGTCGTGCATTTGGGTCCAGTCCATTTCCGGGGTCGTAGCAATAGTATCTTAAATGTCCTGTAGGCAGCTATAGGGGATTCCATTTTTTAAAAGCACTGGTTTTCAGTGTAGAAACACACCCTGCAGTTTGGTGAAAAATGACCATGCCACTGCCCACCAGTAGCCCCAAAGGGCAGCAAATTACTGGCCATAGGGTTTCCCAGCAGCCCCAAAGGGCAGCACATTACTGTCGATAGGGTTTTCCAGCGGCCCCAAAGGGCTGCACATTACTGGCCATAGGGTTTCCCAGTGGCCCCAAAGGGCAGCAGATTACTGGCCATAGGGTTTCCCAGCAGCCCCAAAGGAAAGCACATTACTGGCCATAGGGTTTCCCAGCGGCCCCAAAGGAAAGCACATTACTGGCCGCAGGGTTTCCCAGCGGCCCCAAAGGAAAGCACATTACTGGCAATAGGGTTTCCCAGCGGCCCCAAAGGGCTGCACATTACTGGCCATAGGGTTTCCCGGCGGCCCCAAAAGAAAGCACATTACTGGCCATAGGGTTTCCCAGCGGCCCCAAAGGAAAGCACATTACTGGCCACAGGGTTTCCCAGCGGCCCCAAAGGAAAGCACATTACTGGCAATAGGCTTTCCCAGCGGCCCCAAAGGGCTGCACATTACTGGCCATAGGGTTTCCCAGCGGCCCCAAAGGAAAGCACATTACTGGCCATAGGGTTTCCCAGCGGCCCCAAAGGAAAGCACATTACTGGCAATAGGGTTTCCCAGCGGCCCCAAACGGCTGCACATTACTGGCAATAGGGTTTTCCAGCGGCCCCAAAGGGCAGCACATAACATTGTTGGGGACAATGCAGTAATGGGACAGGCTTGCACATATAATTTCACATTTCAGACTGGGAGAAAAAAAACAGGTGTATTACCAGTGTGTGACAAGCAGACAGAAACAGCTAATTATGTAGATTGTTGTGTTTCTTTATTTATTATTTTAACCAGAGATGCCAACAGAGAACCATGGGCCAGATTTACTAGGAAGTAGTTGCAGCGAAAAGAACATTTGCTATAATGCAGCTCTTTTTAAAAGACTTTTTCTAATTATTCTATCAAATAAAAGAAAGGCTCTCATTTGCAATTTCACATTAGGGAACAACCATTAAAAATGGTGTCTCCTAAACAAAACAATCTGGCATGCTTATAAATCCAGACTGCAAGGTACCAATAAATGGAAATGGAGCAACCAGGCACAGGTAGTGATGCAACCACAAGAAAAAGAAAACTTAAATTTACAGATCAGGAAATGGAGGTAATGGTGAATGAGGTACAGTGTCACAACGGCGTATTACAGCATAGGCATACAGCACCAGTGGAGAGGAGAGAAATTTGGGCTGAGTGACATCACACACAGAAAAAAATATATACAGTATATTATTTAGCATAGCAAAATAAAAACTGCCCTACAACATAATTCGGGCAAAGGGCAAAGGTGGTGGTCCAACGGAGGGAAGAATATTAACACTGATAGAAAAACAGTTGGATCGATCCCTGTAAAACTAAGTTGTGACGGTTGAAGGAATAGACATGGCTGAACATGTCTGCAGAGAGTGTCTGAATGTAAAACTGCATTCATTCATTCAACAATTAATTCTAGAACCTACTGAATGCATAGGCACAAGACAATTATTTAAATTCAAAACTGCATGTTAATACTAACTGCTAGCTGATGACATATTAGTCTAAATAAAATCTTGTTTCCTTTAAAATATATATACGTATATATAATTTTCATGTTATATCTGAAATAATAATTGAGATGTGATAACTATAAACATCCAACACCTCAGACAGTGTAGGATTGTTAAACGCCTATAACCACAGGTGCCGATCATGTGGTTGCTCAGGGGCCTGCAGGGTGAATTGTATTGCAAAGTGAAGTTAATAGTTTGATTTGGGTCATGGGTGGTTTAACCTAGTTCAATGCACACGTGAAGCACGTGAAATAGATGTGAAACAAGCAACCAATTAAAAGGCACCATTTGTTCAGGTATGCTACATAACCTACTCTAGAGAGTCCCAGCTATCAACAAGACATAGTTCGCTAGCGATGGTGTGATGTCGACTCTGCAAAATGGACAGGTTTGTAATAAAAATTTAACCCAAAACCCACACAGAATTAACGAATCACGCCTGTGTCAAATGATTCTGAGGGAAGTAATGTGAACAGCACAGCTTCAACATTTGCCTTCCAGTGAACGTTTTTGTGTTGAAAAGTCGGTGAAACTCCCCGTTTCCGCTTCCGGAGGAATGTGATGCATCGACCCCTTATTGGATACAACCACAACAACGCTAACGCACTTTTACACTTGTGTAGGAGATCGTCCAGTAATGTGATTATTGTGTGGCTGTGCAACCAGTAACACTTCACAATAAGGGAACACAACTCATGCCTTAACTAATGCATGACTCATCAGGATTGAATCAATGCATGAAGTAAAGCATGATGTATCATGCACTCTGTGTGGCTCAATATTAATAAATGATCAAGGCATTGTTAGTTCATGTGATTACTATACATTACTATACACTATAAAAGTAGCTGCAAACCAGGTAGATAGACAAAAGCTTCTCAGACCATCAGTGGTGGATTTATCAATTTTGGGGCCCCCAAAACTCTTCCCGACAGTGTGCCGACAAAGCTGTTTGCATTTAAAGCTACTGTACACAAAGCAAAATTCTGCCATTGTGGTTTCTAAGCCCTCCTATCATTTACCAGTGGAAAGACTCCTTCGCTTGTGCAAATGGAGACAGTAATATCAAATGTTTTATGCGATTTAATTTATCTAAAAAGAGTGCATAATTTGTAGTTATTTTCAATGGTAGCCTATTTTTGCCAATATTTAGTCATTCACAGATAATTTCTCCTGACAAAGTTTCCTATTGAACTCTATGGAAAAAATAAGTCAGGAGAAGAAACCCTTGAAGTTATCCATCCATATCTACTGCATATCTGGAAGCAGAGTGATGGTTTAAGGCTTGTTTGATATGTCAGACCCTTGATGCCATTTAGCCAACCATGTGTTCCATACTTTTTTTTCCAGTGTAATTTAGTAATTTGATAAATCTAGTCCCACCTCCCAACTCCCATAGAGATCCATTTAAATGCAGAGAGGTTATATTATCGCTTGTAGGAGTACCAGAAAATAAGATATCAAGAGTCTTTTGATATTGTTGGGTCACAGACATCAGGAAGTCATGGCATGCAAAGGATATGCAACCAAATATAAAAAATTGATGCCCGAAAATGGGGGGGGGGGGGGGGACTGTGTACAAAATGTTCTATAATTTCTAAATGGTTCATCCGATATGGATTAAAATACCCTCAAATTAAAATAAAAGCTGACAGTCTGCACTTCAGCCACATTGTCATCGTATCCTTTCAAACTCAAAGTGCTAGAATATAGAACCAAAATAACAAAAAAATGTGTCACTGTCCAATTAATTATGGTGCGCACTGTATTTACAAGCTGGTGAAACCCAAATGCATAAAAGACGCATGACAATACAAAGTAATCATGAATGTTTGTTGGAAAAATTGGGTCAACAAACCTCCCCCCAACTCTTAACAAGAGTGGTGAGCAGAGGGGCATCACTGAATGCACATGTTGAACCTTGTAAATTAGCCCCATAGGTGTTCGCCATTTATCATTTTTTCATCATTATTTCACACATGCGATCACCATTACTTCCTAAGTACTTGGTTGACTTGTGTCCCTCTAAGTAAAGTCATGGCATGATACAAATTTGGAAATGATTACTTAATGTACATTGATAGGAGGCAATCATGAGTTCATCATTACTTAATTACGAGTTCAAGTAAAGTCACACAAGATTCTTCATATAGTAATGATTACCCCATCATCACATCACTGTTACTTCATAAATAGCTCAACGATCTCTGCACCCTTGAAAAAAATTGGTGATTTATTAAAAATCTGAATATCACTTTATGTACAGTAGTTTTAAAAGCGAACAGCTTTGTCAGCACACTGCCAGGAGGAGTTTTGGGGACCCCACCACCACTGATGATCTAAGAAGCTTTTGATCACTCAACTGGTTTACAGCTAATTTGATGACATGTTACATAATGTATGACTTAACTGTGAGTTAATGTTCATTCATTGATGATACATTCAGTGTATAGTAATCACATGAACTAACAATGCCTTGATCATTTATTAATATTGAGCCGCACAGAATTCATGATACATCATGCATTACTTCATGCATTAAATCATGATGCAATCATGATGGGTCATGCATTAGTTAAGGCATGTGTTGTTTTCCCTTATTGTAAAGTGCTACCGTGCAACCTGTATCGCTTCACTTGTTGAGTTAACTGAAAGGGGGTCATTCTCGGATGAATGACCCTCAACTGTCTAATTCTGTTTCATCTGTGTGTTCTCTGATGAGTGCTGCCATGTTTGGGAGAGATAAATCCTTATTAACATACCTTTAATAGAATGTGAGCTTGGCTATATCATCAGTGTTGCAGTTCTCCCTCACACAAAGAGGAGAGTTGCAGTTAATGCATGCTTTAGTAAATTAGACAGAATACTCAATTTGCCTCATTTATAAAATCTTAACTCATCGGCATTTAGGGACTCATTAGCCAATCAACTTACATGAATCAGTGGTGCTGAAACACACTAAAATCCAGCAGACACCGTGGCCCTCCGGGACTGAATTCTGACACCTGTGGTTTAGCTAATCTGATGCAGATATTGCAACATTGTAGTGACTGTTATTGTGTTTGAAAGGTAGTAGCCTAGCTCTGGCTCTCAATTCGCTTTTACAGCGATACCCTCAGGTGAGGTGGTGAAATATGGGTAAACACCCCTTATTTTTCAAATGTCATGGTATCCTTGGTGACCCGCACAGTCCATGAGCTTGCTATAAATATGTGCCTGAAAGAGTGAACCTCCTGAAAGACAATGTGCCCAACACTGAACGCAAGGAGTTCTGTTTTTCTGTTTTCTTCCTTGTGAAGGAACACACTCGCTTGCAGTTTCCAACATTCAATGCAATCACACACACACATTTCAATACTTTTATTTATGTCCACATACACAAACACACACACACACTCAGACATGCATACCAACATAATAAGGCTAGCCAGCTAGCCAGTTAACTAGATAGAGCTATGTCTGGCTCCAGCGTGGCACAGGAAAATGTGGCTGCCTGCCCTGGATAACAGCATCTGTTAAATTCCTAAAATGCAATGTAAAAATGTCATGACTATGGGAAACAGAACACAAAACAACATTGTTTATGGGGATTATTCAACGTTCATTACTAGGGATAGCTGCTACATTATGGGAAGTATGTGCTTTGTCTTGTCTGTTCCGTAGTGATCTTGATGATGTCTCTGTATGCACTTATTGTACGTCGCTTTGGATAAAAGCGTCTGCTAAATAAATGTAATGTAATGATTATATTACACTGTAAGAAGGCGGTGATGACATTTATCGGCCTGATCCAGCTGATCCAGATTTGCTTTTACATCACAGTGGCGGGGATGGCTCCAGTAATGTACTTTTTACATGTACATTCTTTGTTTTGAACTAACCTACTATGGTCCAGTAGGTTCACAGTCCAGGTGTCTCTTTTGCTAGGCACCCATTAACATACATGAATGCACGTTCATAGTGAATCAGATCGTTAAAAAAGTCACAACCTTGACATTCTCCAAAAGCTTACAGTATGTTTGTTCCCCCCCCCCCCCCCCCCCCCCCTCCCTGCTGTTGACGAAGGAGAAATCTTCAGAGGATGCGTTCACCTTGGTCCATGTTTGCGGTGACGGCGAAGCGGCTGCCCCCTGAACTGGTGCGTCCGAGCGTGCCTGACGATACAGAGGAGGAGACGGGATAATGACAGAAACTCCCCGCTCGATGGCTAAGTGGTGCTTTCGCATCTATTTTCAGTCCCCATTAGGCATGCACGTTGCACGTTACACCAACATTTCCCAGAAAAAAAAAATATATAGATCTGGCTTTCACGGGACCCACAGTTGCCCGCTGTCACCCTTAAAAGCGCTGGCGCTATATACTTGTGTTTGGCGTCGAAGTGTGCCGTTCGTCGCTGTATCCATTTTCCAGGAGGTCTGCGTGATTGCTTGGTTAGAGGCTGGGGAATCGGTTGTCTTCTTCCGTCACACGCCTCTACAAAAGATAACTTTTTTTGCTCTCTCGTCCACAGTCATAGGAGGTTTATGAGTACACTTGGCTATACCAAATGTGGTGAAACATTTTCTCTCATCTTTATGAAAAGGAATCCTCCCCAGCCGCAGTTGTTAAGGACAGACAGAGAAATGCAAGCATCTTTTACGTAATAAGAGACAGTGCAAATGTGTAAATATACGCTAATTACGAATTTGATGCTTGCAACACATTCCAAAAAAGTTGGGACAGGGGCAAAAAAACAACCCTTCAAGTGATCCATCCATATCTACTGCATATTTGGCAGCAGAGTGATGGTTTGAGACTCGTTTGATACCGCAGACCCTTGATGACTTACAACCATTTAGCCAACCATGGGTTCCATACTATTCCCGTGTAATTTACAGCTTAATCTAGTCCCACCCGCCAATTCCCATAGAGATTAATTCAAATGCAGAGAGGTTATAGTATTGCTTGTAAGAGTACCTGATCATTGTAAGAATTCCAGCTCATTTTGTAGGCTAATTATAACTGGGTTATATTTCTGTCCTGGAATAAGAAACTATGGGTGTGCGTTCATTATTATGCTACCCCTTGGTACGTACGAGATAAACGTAGGTTTTGGCCGCAAAAAAAATAATTTTCACCTTGCCTTTCAGGGCTTCCGTAAATCAATGACAATTCGGAATATATTCATATTTGTATATATTTTGAATATTAAATTCCGTCTTCTACTGAGACTTTTGCCATTTATTGAGGGTGTGACCGAAATTTTCTGCGGCCTAGCTGTACATGCGGTATCCAGCATGTATTTAATCATGTCTTTATCACACACACACACATAATCGCAGTTATTTATTTAATGTCATTATTTATTTATGTTGCTGCAGCAACTTTTTTTTGCCTTAGATGTTCTTATTTATTCAAGGTGAAATTACTTTGTTTGTCAATATGCATTTCAAAATGTCAAATGGAGAGATTAAAATAAAACAAGATTTAAAGGCATGAGAAAGCCATGTGGCACTTATTATGGATGCCGGTGACCCCTGTAGTGCCATTTTAATTAACCTTTCCAATGGCTGGGATAAAAAGCCAATTAATCCCTGGGCAGAGAATCAAATGTAGATTGCTGAGATGTTATATATCCATCATAATAAACAGGGACGTACTTGAGGACACATAAACCGCGCTCATCAATTGTGAAGAAGCAACAAACCATAGAATATGTTTACATTTTTATCAGCACCTTAGAGGATGTAGTTCATCAAATTAAACCCAGCCACGGAATTACTCATAAACCCGTTTAGCCACTGGTGACCGAGGAAGGCATTCCATGAGGAGCATGAGTAATGAAGAATCCGAATGGAAATAACTTTTCATCAAGGTCACATGGCTAAACACTTGCAGGATTTGGCCGATTTAATTTGCTGTGACTCAGTCTTTCAAGTGTTTGTGGGAGTAAACATAGACATGAATTGAATTGGATTATTGAAAATGGGACTGCACTCATTTTTTATGAGGAAAATGGCTATATATGGGTAAATATTAATATTTTCTTTACCCTTTACATCAGATGTGCCCAGATGTTATTTCTGTACACTGAAGAAATTGTGAGCACATCAAAATCTGGAGAAATGCAAACGTGTAAGTATAAATCATATGTATGGAGTGTGTGTGTGTGTGCGCGCACACACACACACACACAGCTGAACATGTAGTATCTTCCTCAGACTTATGTCTGTGTGACATGCGGTGTGATAAGAAGCAGCGGCTGAATCCCATGCTTCAGAGGACAGCACACGCATGTCTGCACCCTCCCGAATCGATAGCAGAGGTTGCTACGCTGTGCGCTGACAAATGCAGTTGGAAATTTTAAATTTGGTGGGGGGGAGGGGGGGTGGGAGGTTGCAGTATGCTCTGCAGGGGTGCTGCCAGAGATTTTGGGCCCCATGAAAAGATATATCACATTGGGCCCCACCACCACAGGCCACGCCAACACCCTGCGCAATTGCTGTAACCACACACCTCCAGAACCCAATCGACATAAATATTGTGCTTAAAATTTCAGTTTAACCTTAAATAAATGTATTATGGACAATAACTGTCCTTATATGTATTTTAATGCGATATAAGGACTGTTTTTGTGGCTTTTAAATTCACATTTTCCCAACATTCGATCAATGAAGTAGGACTCTGAGGGCAGATCAGCGCAGCCAATATTCTGTTCTATTCAGTTGTCTCGCGGTCATTATTTCAGTTGACTTGATCAACTGTCAGAATTCTGAAAGACTGTCAGGTCAATATTTTCACTGGTCACACCCGCCTTAAAAGTCGAAAGGTTTAAACGGATTTTGAATATTGACTTGTCAGGCTCCAATCACGTTTAGTATGACGAGCGTGCCTCAACGATTAATTAGCAAATAACAATGCTGAATACTTTTGATGTAATGTACATAGCAACTATATGCCCAGATCACACGGCCTCATTGACAGTGGCCAAGGGAAATCGATGACGATTCAGGAAATATATAACTTTTTATAAGATTTTATTCCATCTTCTACTGGGACTTTTGCCGTTTATCGAGGGTGTGTCAGAAATTTCCGGTGCCACTGACCACAATCGAACGATTTCACTTTTACCATTCGATTGAACGAGTAACGTTAGAAATCAATTTTGTATGGGTTAATGCTATTGCTTTCTGCTAGCTACATCATTCTAGCCTCTTATGGGGATCAATAAAGGCTAACAATACACTAGCACTTACTTCTTGTAAGTTTTTATCACCACAGCAGTGAAGCAAAAAAAGTCAACAAACTGTTTTCTATCAGGAATGTATTGTCAAGCTCACATGAATTCACTGCTGTCGAAAGCTCTGGTTTCCCCTCCCTAATATTAAGTAACTAATGTTAGGGGAGCAAAAGTAGCCTATTTCACTATGGACTAAGGCCAGCTAACAGGTTAATTTCCACCACTCACAGACTACTACACCCACCTTCCTTTTTGAAAAATTGGGTGACATATTGTCGCCCTTTCTTTTCTCTCTCTTGTCTTTCTTTTCTTTCTTTTCGTTTTTGGAAGCCAGACATGATGCTCCACCGGCACTCCACACTCGCAATTTTCACTGCTAGGCTAGCAAGTACCGTTCCGGTTTGGGGGCAGGACCGAACCATTTCATGTAAATAGAGGTGGGGGGCAATACAGAGGCTCTCTGGATGTTTACTTTTTGCCAAAAACAAGAAAAGAAAAAGAAACCGTTAGTTTTATTAGTACATTGTAAATAAAATATTCTATTAATGATGACAGGTTAATAATTTAATATAGAAAAAAATGTAGCTAATGTTCTAATAATATTTTATCGTCCTAACCTCCCCCCCCCGATGCTCTGTGATGTTCACCCAAAGTCCACCCCACATAAAAAAATTATAAAGTTATAAATCACTCCTCTCTAAGCTGTAGTTAATATAAGCCAGCTATTTTTCTTGATTAGATCCCTCTGCCTAGGTATTGTCAGTATTATCAGGGCCTTGTCCAACAAGTGCAGGCATTTGGCTGTACGTTTCAGTAGTTTAATACATTCATCTGATTTGCAACAACAACTCAGGCTTTTTTACTTAATTATATTTTTTATTAATACTGACATCATGTATTAATACATAACATCAGTATTATGATGTTTTGATATTAGTGTCTCCAGATAATTATCTCCAGTTTATTTTCTTGCGGGATAAGCACATTGCGGAGCTGCAACAAAAAGGCACTGACAAAATGTCACACGCTGAAGTGGACAGCTGTGTAACATTACCTTAAAAAAATAGATAATGCTTTTTGTAATAACCAGACTTTAAATAATACTGAGCACAGATATGTGTATTTTAAGAACTTACATGTACTGATGATGTCTTCAAAAATACAACAAGACCAGATAACATTTTCTGATGGAACCTAACTACAATCCCAGAAAAAAAAGCACTGCATGTATGGCCTTTCTCACACACGTTCACACTGATTCAAGTTGGAGTGCTATGACTGTTTCTTTCTTGGCCTGTGTCATGACATTGATTCTTTAGACAGAAAGCTTTTCAAAACGGTACAGGGTCACACCTTAAACAAAATCTTTCATATAGGCTTTATATAGCTTTGACTGAACGGGCCTCCGAAATTTCAGCTTTTGCCACCCCAGACTCGTTTCTACAGAACACATTTATGGCCTTTGGTTTGAAAATGCACCTGCCACGTTCCAGCGTTTAATGAATCAAGTTTTAGCTAATGTTGATAATTGTGAAGCCTACCTCGATGACATTGTCCCATGTAGGGGAATACACTACAGTCACATCCACACATTAGAAACTGTGTTCTCACGCCTTCAAACAACTTGGGGCTAGTATAGTGGTTAAGGAACTGGGCTTGTAGCCGAAAGGTTGCAGGTTCGATTCCCAGGTAGGACACTGTCGTTGTACCCTTGAGCAAGGTACTTCACCTGCCTTGCTTCAGTATATATCCAGCTGTATGAATGGATAAATGTAATAAGAAGTTGTGTAAGTCGCTCTGGATAAGAGCGTCTGCTAAATGCCTATAATGGAATGTAATGTAATGACTCCGCTAACATTAAACCTGGCTAAATGTGAATTTGGTCATGGTACAATTACTTATTTAGGCAAACAGGTTGGTCAGGGTTCAATTTGTCCCGTAGATGCTAAGGTCCAGGCTATTTTTTCCTGCCCCCAAGACAAAAAGAGAGCTCCGCCGTTTTCTTGGGATGGCTGGATATTATAGAAGTTTTTGCAGAAATTTTTCTGCTGTTGTATCTCCCCTAACAAACCTTTGTTTGTGTGTGGTCCCATGACTGTCAATGTGCTTTTGATGCTGTTAAGAGTTGTGTAGCGCTCCAGTGTTGTCTGCCCCTGATTTCACCAGGCCATTTATGTTAGAAGTCGATGCCAGTGGCACTGGAGCTGGTGCACTATTACTACAGGAAGACGATAATGGCGTAGGACACCCTGTGTGCTTCTTTTCAAAAAAATTCAACCGTCATCAGATAAACTACAGTACTATTGAGAAGGAAGCCCGTGCAGTTTTGTTAGCCCCGCAGCACTTTGAAGTGCTGGATCCAGTTCAGAGCCCATTGTGATATATACTAACCATAAACCACTTGTTTTTCTCCAACGCATGTCTAATTCCAACCATCGTCTTATGCATTGTCATTGATTGTTCAAGGGTTCAATTTGATGATTGTACACAAGAGAGGAACAGATAATATTGTAGCTGATGTACTTTCACGCTGCCATTCCTAAGGGAAAACCTGTGTCGCTAGGTTATGATTCTCACTCGTACCCGAAGTGAGAATCATACCCCTATGACATGACAGTGTTCTCTCAAATTTTCAGAATAAGTGTAGATATAGTATGTCTCTGCTTCTGCTATACCCCCCATGGTTTTGATTGTTTAGTTATCTGTCATGCTTTTCAATTCTTGATGTTTTATATCCACATGTAGTATACCATGTTGTTGTCCAGAGGGCCATTTTCTACTCTATTTTTAAAAAACTGAGTGCAAGACTCCTCCTTTAATAAAATGAAACATTAGGCACTCCATTAATTATGGAGCACTTCATTCTGGTATGCCAGTTTAAATATTTAGCAAGAACATGTTGAAGGAGGGAATGCAAGTGCTGTATATGTTAACTTTAACTCATGTGAACAGCATTCCATGTGCTCGACAGCTCAGCATACAATGCATGGTACAGGTTATTTTATTCTTTATATGAATTCAGTGATTCAGTAAAGCACACCCAAATTAACTTAAATAGCATATATACTGTATATATATATATATATATATATATATATGGGCCATTCTACAGAAGTCGTGCAAATTGAGGGTTGGGGAAAAGTGTAAATTTGTATTCTTTTTGCAAAATTATTTTATAATATATGTGTTACACTTTGGGCTCTATTTTCAAACCGGCGCAAACCAGCGCAAGGGGACGGTATAGTCAAACGCAAGCTTGTTGACAGCATCAACGTCTTAAAACTGGCGCTATGGCGTTTCTCAGCAATACCGCTAGGATCAACAAATTCTCAACATAACATCCTTTCGCTTGCGCTGCAGTGGGATGGGTGGCGCTGTCTGGGGCGTGTTCTAAAATACTTTTGGCGCAGTGACAATTTGAACCAACGAAAACCCATTGCGTTATGATCGGCTGGAACCACCTCTTAGCGGCAACGCTCTGGCAATTTGGCATGTAGTTCTATGTAGTGTCTATAGGTGATGCCAACATTACACTTCCATTTAATGAACAAATAGTCTATAATTATTATTATGAATTAATTTTAATTTAAACTACTAGAATAAAACAGGACAGCTTACAAGAAACTTGCGATCATGTAGGCCAATAGCCTATAATATATAAATTACACATTGGCACAGTTGAATCATAAGCCTACCACTACACAATACACAGAAAGGATATACTTTCAGCGGGTGTCCTTCCTCAACTATACGGACAATGGATGCAGTAAAAAGTCAAAACTCGCATTTTTTCTCAAGTGTGGGTTCCCCGGGGTGCTTGGTGCTATCGACTGCACGCACATACAAATCCGCGCACCACCCGAGCATGCAATAGTTTTCGTCAATCGCAAAGGAACACATTCCATCAATGTCCAGGTGACATGCGACAAAATTAGCTTGCCCCAACTGCACCAGTGGTCGCGGTCCCCATCACAGCCAGAGCAAAGAGAAATCAACTGGCTGAGCGGTTTAATATGGCTAGATAAATGGTAAGTATCAGATCAGCTTTTAAAATGAACATTTCAATGCATGTTCCCACGTAGAATCATACACACATCCAAGTTGACGGTCCAGTGCGTTTGGGTTGCTCATTATGAAATTGCATGGAGCGATTGTGTTCCAACTGGCTTTTTTTTAAAGCATGAGAACAACAATTTGATTGGCTACCATAGAGACACACCTTGGACATTTAAACCCAGCCTTTTAGCAATACCGCCATAAGGTGCGCCAAGATTGCCGTCATGAAATTACCAAATTTCTCGCCGACACGCCCTCAGAGCAATACCGCCAAGCGATTACTCTTGCGTTCACCATTGCGTTTGGTTTATTAAAATAGAGCCCTTTATCTGAGATACATAAATATACTAGATGTACAGTGCAATCAAATGTAATTTTTTCAGAATAAGGATAAATTTACTGACTGCTCCTAAATATGTCACAACCGAAACATGGTGTAAACCCTGCTTTTGAAATAAAATTACATACCCAATTGATAAGTTTAATTCACCCCTTTGAAAATGACATTTTTGAAAACAAATCTTGACTGCTGTTGAATTTGAATCAATTACCCTGAATTTTTAAATCAAATAAAACATTGGATTAATTAAATTTAGGGAAAACTCCGTACAAATGTTCCCTATAAAATGGACAGATTTGATCACATGAATTTGATAGATTCTTATTTATGAGATTATATATACCCTCACCAGCACAATATCTTGGATATTTGATTGATTATTCATATTATTCAAAATTTTTACAAAACGGCAGGTGTTTCGGTTGTGACCACATTGTTGCGGTTGTGACATCTCTTACTGAAACCTGAATTCCGAAGTTGGGACAGTATGTAAAATTCAAATAAAAGCAGAAACAGTGATTTGTAAATGATCTTGTCTATATATTTAAATGAAAACCATATTTAAAAGATATTTAATGTTTTACCTTAGCAACTTCATTGATTTTTGTAAATATACACTAATTCCGAATTTGAAGCCTGCAACACGTTCCAAAAAAGTTGGGACAGGGGTATAAAAAAGACTGGGAAGGTTGTGGAATGTTAAAAAAACACCTGTTTGGAACATTCCACAGGTAAATAGGTGAATAGGTGACAGGTCATGCTATCATGACTGGGTATAAAAGAAGCATCCATGAAGGCTCTGGCATTTACGAGCAAGGATGGGTTCGCCACTTTGTGAAAAACTGCATGAGCGAATAGTCCAACAGTTTAAGAACAACGTTTCTCAACACACGATTGCAAGGAATTTAGGGATTTCACCATCTACAGTCCATAATATTAGTAAAAGATTCTGAGAATCTGGAGAAAACGGGCAAGGCCTTTGATGACCTTTGATCCTTCAGACAGCACTACATTAAAAACAGCATGCTTCTGTAATGAATATAACCACATGGGCTCGGGAATACTTCAGAAAACCATTGACAGTAAACACAATTTGTCGCTGCATCTACAAATGCAAGTTAAGACTCTACTACCCAAAGCGTAAGCCATATATCAACAACATCCAGAAACGCCGCCGACTTCTCTGGTCTCATCTGAGATGGACTGACGCAAAGTGGAAACGTGTGCTGTGGTCTGACGAGTCCACCTTTCAAATTGTTTTTGGAAATAATGGACGTCGTGTTCTCCCGGCCAAAGAGGAAATCTTGATTGTTACCAACACAAGGCTCAAAAGCCAGCGTCTGTCATGGTATGGGGGTGTGTTAGTGCCCATGGCATGGGTAACTTGCACATCTGTGAAAGCACCAGTAACGCTGAAGGGTACATATGCATTTTGGAGCAACATTTGCTGCGATCTAGACAATCGCTTTTTCAGGGACATCCCTGCTTATTTCAGCAAGACAATGCCAAGCCACATTCTGCACATGTTTCAACAGCATGGCTTCGTCGTCAGAGAGTGCCTGCCTGCAGTCCAGACCTGTCTCCCATTGAAAACGTGTGGAACATTATGAAGCCCAAAATATGACAGTGGAGACCCCGGACTGGTGAGCAGCTGAAGTCTCATATTAAGCAAGAATGGGAAACAATTCTGCTTTCAAAACTACAACAATTAGTGTTGTAGTTCCCAAAAGATTACTGAGTGTTGTTAAAAGGACAGGTGATGTAACACAAAGGTAAACATGCCCCTGTCTCACATTTTTTGGGAGGTGTTGCGGGCATCAAATGTAGAATGAGCTGAATAAAGAATGAAAGGTAGAATAAAGTTGATTAGTTAAAACATGAAATATCTTGTCTTTGTACTGTTTTCAATTGAATACAAAAAGGACTCGCAAATCATTGCTTTCTGTTTTTATTTACATTTTATACACTGTCCCATCTTTTTTTGAATTGAGGTTGGCACATGTGCATTGATTGTCTCACTATTTATTGTCTTTAATAAGAATTTACGGACAAGTGTCACCAACCGAAACAGGCCTGTCAAAACAATACCATTTGTTTCGGTAGTGACTGTTTCGGTTGTGACAATTTTGGCTCATTTTGGCCACAAAACAAAAGATTTAGCAAGCACATGGTTAGCAACCAGTTCTCTGTGCAGATGCACCTTCCTTTTAATCAAATCTACAGTTATGAAATCAACTTTTTTTCTCTAATATGAAAACTTGCGTATTTGGGTGTGACGTCTCTTAAAACCACAGACTAATTTTCATACTTTGAAGGAGAATTATATCAAAACGCTAAAACCTACCTACTCACCATGTGGCCTTCATTCATATGAAGGCTGTCTAATTTCCTGGTTAAAAAAGGTGTGTGGCTACAAGCAGGTTCACTGCACAGACTCAAACAGTGTACATTTCGGTTGTGACGTAAAAATTGGGGACAGCATTTTTTCGATAGGTTTTTTGAATTATAAAATTTATTACAAAATAGATTGCATTATTTTAACTTATAAACTTTTAACTTAAAAATTCACATGCTTTATTGAATGAGACAAGTCAAATAACTGGCAAAAATATTTTGGGTATTATTTTTTAATGCACCAGTTTAAGGGTTGATAGTGGGGACAGCCATCTCCCAATCGGAATTTATACTCCCAAGAGTATAAGTGTTGATTTTGGATAAATGTAGCTATTATTACTGCAATTTATATCTTGGATTATATTAAAACATAACATGATCTAATGAATTATATAGCATTGAAAGATTGTATTGGTCAATTTCTTACTTTTATCAGAGAGGGACAGCAATTTGCATGACTTTTGTAGAATGGCCCATATACTCAGTTGCTACTTCATTAGGTACAGCTATCTAGTACCGAATAGGCCTTCTTTTGCCTCCAGGGTAGCCTGAATCCTTAGCGGCATGGATTGAACAAGTTATTGGAAACATTCCAACCTTCCTTTGGCATTTTGTTCCATGATGACTCAAAATCCCTTCAGATTCTTTGGCCACTCATTCAACCTCCCATTCCACCTCATCCCAACAGTGCTCTATAGGATTGACATCTGGTGACTGTGCAGGCCACTGGAGTAAACTGCAGTCTGATTGTCTGATTATCATGTTGATGGTACCACCTTGAGATGATAAGTGTTTTGTGACACGGTGCATTATCCTGCTGGATGTATCACTTTGAAAAAGGGTAGACTGCGGCCGTAAAGGGACATACATGGTCAGCAACAATGCCTAATGTGTGACAGCAAAACATTCCTCACACCATTACACCACCACCAGCCTGCACCATTGACACAAGGGAGGATGGATGCATGGATTAATGCCAAATTTGATACTGCAACTGATACTGTCGCAGCAGAAATTGAGATTTGTTTGACCAGGCAACGTTTTTCCAATCATAAATCGGCCAGTTTTGGTGATCATGTTCCCAATAGCCTCAGCTTCCTGTTCTTAGCTGACAGGAGTGGAACCCACCATCCGCTTCAAGGTTTGACATGTTGTGCATTCAGATATGCCCTTCTGCACAAAAACGGCTGTTATTTGAGCATCTGTGGCCTTTCTGCTTGCTTGAACAAGTCTGCCCATTATCCCCGTACCACAGGAAGAGTAGCCGATGTTTTGCATCAGCTAATGGGGATCCTAATAAAATCAAAAATCAAACCCATCTCTGTAGCAGGAGTCTCAGTTGGTTGCCAGTTAGCTTGTCCGACAGCACTGCCGAAGCCCTCAACCAGCAGTAACGTAACGTTAGACCCAAGAAACCCCGGTACCCGTCCCAAGTACTTAATGACAAGAACCGGAGTGAGATGAGAGTAAACATTGGTTTGGCATTTGGTCGTTGTATAGAATTACAATGCTTGAGAAGCGACGCATAGATCTTTTCTTCTCGACCAGTAAGCTAACGTGTTAGATGGCAAGCAAACTATCAGATATATGATATAACGTTAGCTATTTTCCTCGTTGTTAAGCTGGAGTTCGGACCGTAAAATAGACGAGAAAGTTAGCCTCCTTCCTCAGTGTTGAACAGCCACTAGTTGCTTCGAGCAACAGCCAGGGTTTCCAGATCTTGCAAAACTAGCCCAAAATATATTTTTAACTGAAACCAATGTATTTTAAATAGAAATCTACAGTTTTTTTTTTTTTTACTTTTTAAAAGTGTGTGCATTGCGTTTTTTAAATTTTTACCAGCAACTGCACTTTGAAAGTAGTCCACTTTGGCTGTAAAACCGCGAATATGGCAACACTGGCACAGCAGTTAAGTATTTGTTTTTATGAAATGCAATCTCCATATGAGGCACTAGATGGGGTAAAAATCGGTATTTATAGCCTTTAAAGGTTGAACTGAAGAGGAGGCTGTATCATTCAGAAATTTGCAACAGAATACATTTATGTCAGAATCATCACATCCAGTATTAGGCTATACATAATACGTATAAAAATACGTAGCCTAATTTTTTTATATATGTAAAAAAACAAAATGTGTGTTTCTTACATAACAACAGGAACGTATTACAGCCGTAAGTGTGGTAGCTGTAGAAATGTTGACTGTACTGGACATTTAAACTCTTAAAAACTCTTCAGGGTTAATCAGAAAACAGTTGTAGCTTCATATCCTGGTAGGATATTTTGTTATATAAGCATGATTATAGCAGAGATTTTGTTGGAAAAAATTAGGTGTTTACCAGGGGTGTGCACCATTCAGAATTGAATTGAGAATGCCTCAAATTCCAATTCAATTCTTGAATTTGAATTGAGGTAGCAAACAGGATGCAGAATTGCAATTCAACTTTGAATTAAAGGAAATAGAATTCAATGAAATTCTAAGAAATTAATATACTACATACTTTTGCTGTAGCTTTTAACAGTAAAGCTTTATATCTCAATATGATTTGTACATTAAACAAGTTATCATACACACAACATATGCTATGCTTCTAAACATTAGATTTTATTAACTAAGAATGTTTGAGTACATATTGAGTATTATGTGAATATAATATAATTAATTTAATAGCGACAACTTTGAAGCTCTGCAGATGCCCTTTTATATATTTTTTTCACTTTTATTTTTTAATTGCAATGATGCAATACAGGTATTCATGGTGTGGAGATAACCTTGCCTCCTCAATACTCTTAAATGTAGTGATTCAATGTGACTTTCGATTTAAAGATGACGATTCGATTTGATGTCTGATCCGTTATATCGTAAAATGTATTCATATTACAGAGCTGTAATTACATATATATATTACACAGCTTGGCTTGGCTCAGAAAAATACAAACTTCACTTGAAAGTAGTGAGCACCGAACTTGAGCCTTAAACATTATATTAATAGCAGTATAAATAATCCTTTTGCATTGGTAATGGCGGTTGCGTGTGGAGAATCAGACGATAGTTCGATGATGAAAGCAGCGGGAAGTGCGAGTTGAAAAGACTCTTTTCACTGAGGTCAATTTCTTTATGACGTCTGCGTATGTGTGCCGCCATGTTTTGTAGTGTTACCGGCTGCAGCATATGACAACTGTGTCCGGGACAGATGGCATAATGTCTTTGTTTTGTCAGTGACACAAACCTGAGGCTCATAGGAAAGGGGAAATATTGCGAAATATTGCCATACCGCTGATTTTAACGAAGGAGGAGGGCTCTCTCACTCTATTTCACTTTCGTCCGCAGCTGTCATCCTGTTTGTTCAACATTTTCCCGCAGTCACTCAGTGCTCCATTCTCTGTGTCCAACGGAGGGAACAGAATCACAGGAGAATCGACTATACAGTTTTAAAATTCAATAGAATATATGGAATGCAATTTCTTTTTCAATTTTACATCAGAATTGTTATACCCTAAAAGCATTATGTGTACACATGTTTTTTTATAATTATTTGTTATCAAATAATTGCATTTTTATCAAATTCAACTTCAGTATGCGCATACTCATTTATGTTCAGCGCAATCCATGGAACAGTGTGAGATTTAGAGAGCTTAAGATGAAGGATTCCATTTGTCATGTATAATTTATATCCACTTACTCCAAGATAAATATGATCAAGGCACAACCCCCACCAGGGATCTCATTAATTCTAAATTTGGACACCATTCAGATTGTAAACAAAGATACTGTAAATAGTATAGGGATGTATTTGCTGATCTATATAAATGCATATATAGGATAGATTGAATACCACAAATTGTATCTGGGTACAATAGAACCTCCACAATATTCCATTATACATTTTAAATACACTTTCTCAACATTATGTATTATTATTATTAGTATTTATTAGTTATTAATACATACTTCTTGAATACCTTAAATGGACGCTTAACACAGTGTAAAGACAGCCACATTCCAGTCCATAGTCCTCTAAAATATTATTTTATTCTCAGATGAGCCCAAGCTTTAAGTCGCTGTGGCTTCTAATGTCGATGTCCTGTTTTGTTTTTCAAAGGCAGCAGGGACTTTCACTTCAGTGAAGTCAAATGAATTACCGCAGCTCGTTGAATAGGAATGGAGGAGAGGAGAGAGAAGGAAGTGACAGCTTCCCTGCTACTCTGTTGATTGTGTAATATTTTTCCAATTCTTGATTCTGGAACCAGCAAAGAAAGGGACAGTCTTTAGACAATTGGAGCCACAGGCAAATTTGTCCTATTATCCCATATGTCAGCGTGCCTTTCGTAATGGAAGAACAAACTCTTAATAGATTTTTGCCCAGCACAAAGGGTGTAACAAAAGTGTGTCCTGGCACGCCAAAGCTTTTTAATTCCGCAAACCAAGCAAGATCTCATTAAAATAAATAAATAAAGAACAAGAGACAAAGCCTTTATACTCCTCTAAGATGGCGTGTTCCTTTCTCTGGAGGAAGCACTTTCCAAAGAGCATTTCTTTCCTCTTCCTCGGGGCACTATTTAACACAGACTCATGTTGCTTTTTAAAACTATATTTGTTTGAACAAGATTGCTTCAATGCAGTAAAACAAGATGCATTTTTTTTTTCATTCCAAAGCATAAATATTCCAGATGAAATTCTCAAACAAGCTTCACATCAATTTTTCACATATTTTCAGCTTTTGTTCTATGCCTACCCACCCCCACCCCCCAGACAAACACACACACACACACACACACACACACACACACACCTTCTTCAAATGTCCTCTTCTATAGTCCTGATAAAATTCAAGAGACATTAACTTTAATTGTGCACAAAAATAAAGGATTGCAATAATTAGAAACCTTGGCTCGCTATTACAGAAACATACTAGAATGTAAAAAAAATAAGTGTGATGTTGCTGCCAAGGATGATAATTATTTTTATTACTTCTCTCTTCCTTTAAGGCATGCAAATACGCAAACGTCCCCCACACATAAATCCTTCTCAACCATTCTCTATTGGTGAGTTAACCGCAAAAGTACTGAAAAATTACTGCCAATATCCACTGGCCCCTACTTCAATTATTTTTTATTACGCAAACATTAGTTCATCATGGAAAGTCCAAAACAGTAGAGTGAAAGGTTCAGTAATGACGCACAGTCCATATTTTTCAGTAAATTGTCTATCCCTAGAAAATAGAGCCATTTATATCACACTGGAAAAATGACTGGCGGTGATGTTCCATTAGCATCTGTCTATTAGTTGTCCAGGAAGGTGAGCAGGTAAAAAGAAAAAAAGATCCAAGCTTGACGTTTAGAGGTGAGGGGTGCAGAAAACCATGACTGCTGCAGGTTTGGCAGCACACAATACCATTACGAAGCCTCAATCAAAGCGTTACATGCTTTTGAAAGTTAAGTCGTTTCTAGACGTGACCTTGATCCCGAGCTCTTCGGCCTCTTTTCGTATTCAAAAAGCTCCAGGTCCCAGATGTGTTCTGCTCACAAGCAACATACTACTCTGTACTGCACCGCGCATAAAAATAATGCAGTTTACTAGCCTTAGAAAAACTAAATCAAACATTTTAGCTTCTTTTTAATCTTTCTCATGGACTCATTAAAACAAATCACACCCAACTGGACAGAATAAAAATGGGTATGCATATGGTCATAAGAACAGTTTTTTTGTACATATTGTTATAATTAATCTATACTATGTATTCTTTACTTTAAATTACATGTATATCTCAATTTTATATGTGTGGAGAGTCCAGAGTTGTTTGTGAAAGCTCAGTCACATTGGTGTGTGTGCGTGTGCGTGTCAGGCCCGTGTGTGTACTGTATGGTATATGTGTCAGTGTGACCCTCAACAGGTTTTCCCAGTTATTTTCTCCTTGCGTCCATGTGCATCTCAATGCCTGTTGCCACCACTGGCTCCCTGTTGATAGCACTTCAGCGAATGTAGGCACTGTTTGTAGAACTTATCCTCTATTCAGCCAGTCGCCGTAATGTGATTTCATATTTTTAAACAATTAATAGTGTTATCTGGCAGTAGGCCCTCCATCATACTCTCACAAAGGAATGAACACGGGCTGGAGTGTCTGTGACAAATTATTAGTAACATCATTTTTTTAAGTCGTCATTTTATATCCCCATTATTGATGGCAGTGGTAAAGGGTAATGCTCGCTGGTAGGTGGTAGTAAGGTGTCTTATTCGCTTGTGTATTTTCAATGCAGGATGCAAAGGACTCTCGGAAGCTTCCGAATATGCTTTCACCACATCTCCCTCCCGGTGAGAACTGCCTGCATCAGCGAAAGCGTGCTCCGAGACCACGGTGTTTACAGCATCGCTTGTGCACGTCCCTTTCTCGCTGCAGAAACAATCTGTTGACGTCGGTGTGACAAACTGTCCCGGAAGCCTTAACTGCTTCTTAAAAGGTCATTGCGCTTCCTCAGGTCTGCCCGATCTGAGCACTTTATGTCAAACCGTGGCAGCGTGCTACAGCTCAAATAGCGCTATTCCTCCCTATACGTCCACCAATCAGAGAATCTCTTAAATATCTGGATATGCCTGACAACTTTGCTGACAGCAGGGCCTGAAGTTCAGTACCTACTAAGTAAAAAAAAAAAAAAATGCATTGATGAAAAAAAATAAAATGCATAGCCGTTTTACACGGCGCTTTCTCTTTTTTATAGAAGCTGAAATTGACTCGCATTTTAAAGTTTAATGTTGGCTGCTGCTCAAATTATTGGTATGCGATAGGTTACGCAACCTTCTCTGCTGAAGTATGTCACATATCACACCTCGAGCGAGGAAATGTATTAAAACGCAGCAACACAACAAATGTACTACCGCTATACCGACACCAATAACAATAACAGGAACAACAGCGATAAACCACCTGTCAGGTAACTTTAAAAGGACCGTTGTTCCTGCTCTTTGAGAGCATGTGCGTTTTGCATACATTATTGAGTGATGATCCTCAAACAGTATTAATGCTACTTACTTATACCACACTACTTAACAGTGCCACTGTGTGTTGTAACAAAGATATATAGACAAATGTGAAATGCCCTGTACAGCACTGTTGCAGTATGTCATAGTATAGCCCTTTGTAGTAACTGTCCCTATTCACGATCATTATTCCATCATTTGTATGTCCACAGACACAATGCGAAGCAGTATTTATGCAACAAATCCATTCGGTTCCTCTACTTCCCCAGTAGGATGTATTTGCCTTGCAATAGTAAAAAGAAAAAAAAATTGGTTCTCATCTCTTCATAAAAATTAATTGCTCAAACATGAAAACGTCATCTTGCAACATTTTGTATTTGTTGACTGAAAATATATATGACAGGAGGTTTGTGAAAAACGATTAAATTATGGACATTTTGGCATATTCATCGGCCTCTCACTATGCTGAGAAAGCCACGTAAGAAAGCCACGTAAAATGAGTAATGAAACAAAATGTTCATTGGTATGAAGTACATGGAAAATGGCCACTGGGATGCAGAGGACAAGGCTACTTTGAATTATTCCACCTGCAGCTGTGATAAAATCAAAGAGATCAATTCCCTTACATGTCTCTGGTTGGTTTCTACACATAGGCAGAGTTTTTAGCCAATGGGTGGGGCATGCCACCCTCCCCTTCTATTCTCTATTCTATTCTATTCTACTCTATATTATATCAAACCTTTACTTGGTTAAGCTCTGTTTATCTCAATAAAAATGACTCCAGAATAGTCAACCAATAATGCCTTGGGAAGTGCAAAGAAAACAGCATGTTCACAAGAAATTAGCATGCAGAGAAATGGTGAAGTAAAATATTTAAACCTGTAGTGCCTGACATTTAATTATAAGCAGAACCAAAAATAATTATCTCCCCAATCTCTGGAGAATACCCTGCCATTAAAGTGATTACTTTTTCGCAGATGTATTTCTTTGATGTTCCGATATGTGAATATGCTTTCTATTCTTCTTTCATGTGAAATGTTGAATTTATGCTTAGAGAAAGCATAGGTGCTAAATAAACACAAGTCTGTTCAAGGCCTGTTCAAGTCATTAGATATTATAATGGTTATAATATACTTCATGTTGTATATATACGTACATTTGTTGGTCTGGAAATGTTGTATGATATAACTCATATAAAATACCGTACCGTAACATCATTAGTGCTTTTATTCCTTTTTTTTTTTTAAAGGGAGCGGAGAGTCCACCCTCCTTTCATATTTTTTTATTTCATTAAAAAAGGAGAAAGCAGAGATTATGCCATGGGGGGGTTAGGGCATTCGCATACAGCTTTGTGTTGGCGGCCCTATAATGCTCTTTACAGCTCGCCTATTTCTGCTCTTATTTGTAACCATACTTGTACGGTACGCTTTAATGTTTACAGTTTCTTTCACTTTGACTTTCCAGGCATTGAAGTAAAATAAATGATATATTTAATGAGAAATGGCACACAGTTAGTTGAAAGTCCAGGATTACGGACACTGCAGATTATAGGCAGTTGGGTGTTTTCCATTTTTGCTTTAACCTCCACACAGCTAAAGAGACTCCCGTGGTTTTTTTTACAGACTTGACTGCACGCATACACTCACCTTATCAAATCAGTCTATGTTAAAAGACCATGTATTTACATGCATTTGTACTTCTGTGACTGAATGCGTTTTCGGATAAGAACCTTTTGAGGTCACCGGTATCGGTCTATTGTTTTGTCTCATGCCCCCTTTAGAGACAAGGTTGGCTAATTAATTTAATTGGCTAAGCTCATCTAAATGTAAGGTTTTTTTCATTAATGTGTCTGTTATATGTCCTCTACTTCTCTTCAGTCGCTGCTAATTTCTGTCTCCTACTGAAATCTGAATTGCACAACTCGCATGTTCGAACACGTTGAAATGCAGGTGAGGTGCATTCAAGCTACATATTCACAACGTCTCTGCTTTTCGGTAAATGCCATCTATTTCTATAAAAGAAAAGGGGATCCCTTTGAATATCACGCACTGTGGAATTAACAATATCTGATGGGTCAGTTTAGTTCTTTCTGTAAGAGTGTTACTTACATAATTTAAATTTATGTTGAGTTCAATTATATTCAGTTTGGTTTAAATTTCACAGCTGGGGGTTTTCAACGTGGTGAAAGGCATACAGTGGGGAAAGTTTTTAATTATTATTTTGTTAACATTTTTTTTATATTCAACAAAACAGTGAAGCCTAATAAAGACGGCAAATTCCCTTATTGTCCAACAGTAATTTACACTTCCTGTCTCAAAGGATCAACATCATTCTTTTTTTCTTTTTTTTTCTTTTTTTTTTGCGTGGTTGCATCACATCAGGGTAATATTTGAATCTGAGTGCCGCTGGTTCTATCTATTTAAACCACAAAATGGGGCACTCCATTTGCAAATGTCTAAAACTGCTGTTATCCTCTTAGACCATCATTGAAATAGTAGTATACTTGCTGAATGTCATTCTAACTATTCAATAAAGTATATGTGTGATTATAATAAAAGTAGTAAAAAAATAAAGTAGATTGAGGTGACAGCATGAGCAGAGTGAATGTATCACCGCATCTAATTCTGACATTAGTGATCCATGGGTGTTTGACGGCAATGTCGACCCAGGGATACTGCTCGGTGCATTAATGTCTGTCTGTGTGAGGAAATGAGTCTGTGCGGAATTTACTTTGAGCTAATTTCCACCTGTGGCCCCCCTACTGGTTCTGCTAACAGGACTTAGATTGAAATGGCTTCCATGGTCCACATTATTAATCTCGTTTTCGTACTGTGGGTACTTCAATCAAATCCCACCTGAGCCCGCTACTACTGAGACTGATGTTCAATCAAAAGCACGTATTAATGAGAAGAAGTCAATTCATTATGGTGCGCTGTCATGCTAGTCTGGAGGCTTTGTTTCTTTTTGATTAAAGAGCACTTTTAAAAGGCAGCACAGGGGTAAATAAAAAATAAAAAATATTTACCACTTTCAGATTTTGGTAAAGTGCTCCACTGCTGTGAAACAGTGTCCTCATTACATTTTCCAAAGTGTCCACAAATTTATACAATACTTTGCGGTATATCCTATTTCCAGAATATAATATTTAATTATTGATCCAAAGTAATGCTTAGAACGGCCAGGCCAGCACAATGAGCCTTCAGCAGGACCATTTCAAATGATGGACATATGAGAGAGAGGAGTGTGACTGGGTCATCACTCAGTAAGAGGATTTTAATCTGTTTATTTCTTTATTTATTTTTCTTGGGACTAGCAATGACCTTTCTTGCAGTTCACAGAAAACCACAATGAACACCACGACACTCAACTGGTTCCTGAGATGTGTCACAAGTGTCAGCAACACCCATGACAAATTACAGATGCTAAGATCTCAGGACAGTTTTATCTCTGGACCACTTTAGCAAATGGCCAAAATACCTGTTTTAGCTAATAATATATTTAATGTCAGAAACATTTTCTTTCTCATAACATATTTACTGTTATGATCATAACTCTTGTAATATTTGACAGCTTGATTTTGACATAATATTCAAGATTTGCGATGCAAGTGTTTTCCTTAATTTATATATACATAATGCTACTTTACCTGTGTAACTAGAATATAATACTTCAAATGTGAGCTGACTATGGTGCTACTGTGACATTTTACATGGCTAACAAAGCATCTTTATTTGCTACAATATGTATATTTGGCATAATAAGAAAAATAAAATTGTATCTATCAATACTCTAGCCTACACTGTTTTACTGTTTTTAGCCTACACAATTAAATGAGTGTTACTAATTCAAAATGAGTGTTACCATATTAATTATAATATGGTGTTACAGTGACATTGTCAAGAAACAACAATTCTCTAGCATGATCAGTAACCATAGGAAGGGAATGTTTATGGTCCAGGATAGAGCACTTTATCTCTTTAATATTTATTTTAGTTTTATTGTTAAAGCCATACATTTAATATTCATGAAAACTCAACCATCTCCATCATGCTTGCTACCAATGTTATGTGGCAGAATGATGGTAATGTGAAACGTGTGATCACACACAGCTGTAAAATGTGTTACCGTAATGGAGAGCTTGTGATTTGTCGAGATAAGCAAATGTCACATACAGTATATCCTGTTTCATTGGGCCTACATTTTTTTATGAAACAGTTCAGTGTTGATTGGCAGCTAACCTATGGTCATAGCTGATATGGTTGTTCACCAATAATCATCGACTTTGTTTGCAGAGTCAGTTAGCCGTGTTGGGTTCTACCATGCGAAATAGAGAGTGCTTTCACAGGCAATGAAAGAGTGAACAGAAAACCTGTCTGCTACAAACTAATAACCACTCACTGGATCTGATCACAATCACGCCTTTGAGAAAATTGGTGCTTTGTACTGTGTTTTTTCTTCTTCTTTGTTTTTCTTTTGGTCATTATTTTTCATTTTTTCCCTCACTAGATGTTATCAGGGTGCAGATGGATCCTAGGGACACGAAAATGAAAAACAACAACCCCCCAGTTAATAGAAAACACGGTCTATGTACATATGCAAGCAGCTTTATGTAGAGCCACACTTGCTTGATTATCCTAGATTGATTATCTGTTCTATTTCTGCTGGAAGCCACCTCTAAATGTCACTATCTGATGAAAGTCTGTACACACAAAAGACAAGGTTATGGTTGACTGTGGATTTGGTCAGCATTTACAAATCCCCAGCTTAGTTCGCAAATAAATTCACATAAAGTCTGAACTAAAATGGTAGTCTCAGCTATCATTCGATCAATACATTGTTTTTGTTTTATTGGGCCATGTATTTGAATGATTGACACTGAATTGATGATATCTGTTGCATTTTTTAAAAGTGGTTCACGCTAGAGGTTCACTCTAGAAAAAACAATCATGAAAAGTTTCTGAATCATGGTCTCATTGCAGGTGCTGAAGCTGTTTGCTAATCAAACGTGTTCAAATTTCCTTCTAAACATGTAAATAACAAGAAACTCTTCCCTTTATTTCCAAAGTGTGGAAAGCATTTGGATTACAAATCCTTTGTATTTTCTTTTTTGAACTTATTGTTTTGCACATCCACATTCATCTGTATAGCTACCCATTGTATTTGATCAATCCATGATTGAGGTTTTTTTTTTTGTCTTTTATTGTTTTATAAAAATGTGTTTTTGGGCCCTGTCTTACACCCGGTGCTAAGCGGCGCTAACCCAAACGCAAGTGTCTTTGCTAGTTTCAGTCCGACACAGTGGTCATTTTATCGCCCAGCACTCACGTTGAAAGTAGAAAGTGAACTGGGCGGGTTGGTCTTAAGATGAGGTGTGGCCAGGAAAATTTTTGGCGTATTGCTATCTTGAGCCAGCAGAAAGCGCTTGCGATGCATGCATACAAAATATCAAGATTACATTGTGAAATAAGGATTCATATTTTTCCCAAAAATAAAACATTTTCTCTCCCGGAATAGACGCACATTGTCCCTGCAATCCTGGGAAACTGGGCTTGTTTTAAAGCATTAAGCTACCAGTAAAATGCGTAAAAACACATTTCCATAAGCAGGACATTATAAAACAAGGGAAAATATGCGTGAGCATATGGGTTCCCAACCTGACAGCTTTAATGTATTTATCATTAAGGCAAAATAATGCTATTTATGTTATTAATCAATATGAGAATGCACGTAACATGAAATTTGGATGAAGCTTGAACTGCACTAGCTGAAATGCATTGCCTGTGATCTGACTGCTGTGAGAACATGGAATTGATGTTTGACAATGCTTCATTGTATACTCAAACGAAATTTGTTAAACAAGCAGGCGAATTTGGCGTTTTCTAAGGTGAGATGGAAGCTATATTCTGGTAGCTTATTCTCAGCGGTTGCAGGTGCTTTTTAACTGAATTAAACCGCATATATTTTCTAAAATAACATCACTGTAAGCTAATGGAAATTTCTGGGAAACGGGAAATGGTTTGGTCAGGAATTACCGGGAACCCGTGCCAGTGTTAAACCCTAATGTTTTATTGTGTATAAGATTATTATTTTGTATATGAAAACACATCATAATGGTTTGTCCGAATGATATTGATCCTAATATTGATACATATATTCCTTGCGCACGAGCAGGTCTGTTTCCCCAGCTGTAAATCGCTCTTTTTGCAGTCTTATTAAATCCGCCATTATATTAGCAATCCGCCAAGGTGCAAGGGAATGGGAGATAAGACTGTGATTGGTTTATTGCATGTTACGCCCAAGACACACCTATAATTAATGAAGAGGCTAAGTTCAGCCCACTTGAACCTTGTGCCTTATTTCGCACTCAAAATATGCGCCCTCTAACTCGCAAAAGTTGGAGTTGGACACGCCCTAAATGCACTTGCGCCTTGCGTTTTAGACCATGCGCCAGGATCGTCAAGATAGAGCCCTTTATTTCAAACATATTAGGCAATTCATTTTCACGTTTCCATGAAAGGCAGATGTGTTTATATTACCATGCACAAATCTTTCGTCTATTAGTACTGTGATGGACAGGGTCAAAGGTCATATATTTGTGTATATATAATTTCACTCTATTTCACTGAAAATATCGAAATCTGACAAATTCTTTATTTGGTTGGCTTGCATGTCATCTTTACCAAATCTATTGTAAACCTTTGTTTTTTCTTTTTTGGTTTCAGGGCTGGCAGGTTGCGGTTAAATTGCCCTGATGAGGGTGTTTAATGTGGCTCATTAATCGCTGTGTGTTAACGAATGACTTCAAGGGCTGGCTGCATGCACTCAATAGTAATGCCCGCATCATAATTGCCAGTGAGTATAAGTTTTGAAGCGTTTAAACGGCTCGTAGGACAATTAAGCGGTTGTTGAAGTGCGGAATGTCATTTGCATTAAGTGCTTCCGAGTGTGACACCGTCCTTATGTTTCAAGCTGACCTTTGTTTTTTTTATTCAGTAATGGCCTGTCTCTTGGGAATTAAACTCCGCTTGATGATGGTTTAACATCAGTGTGAAAGTCTGTCTTCATCTTACACACCACGTATAAGGATGATCTCTCTCTCTCTCTCTCTCTCTATCTCTCCCTCTCTCTCTCTCGCACGCCACACAAACACACGCGCACTCACGCACACATTTTTAAGAATATGAGTACTTTCATAGCCTGTCAGGCACTGTATAAATCCCCACTGTATTTAGTGGAGCCAGATGGCTCTAGGCTCAGAGGGACACTAGAGCGTCAGGTTTAACATCTTTCTTCTTCTCAAGCTTCCCCGTGTTTTTTTTTATACAGTCAGAATATGAACAATAAAAGAAAAAGTTGTTCAACATGGAACCATCTGGTTACTTTAAACCATTTAGCATATCTTATTAAGAAATACCTTTTAAAAACTATTTATTGACTGTTATTTTTATTTTGCCCTTTTAACGGGATCATTCACTTGGCAGGCACGTGTGGAAAAGCAGACTGTATTTTCATAGTATTTCACTTTTAGGGATACTGCAGACAAACTTTTGGACCTTTGTCCTGGTAGATCCAGATTCTTATAAATATTCCCTATTATGAGGCAGTATGCAGAATCCTACTTTGTTAATAACGTGCGCCGGGCCATCCCCTGGAAATACAACGCAGCGGATTGACACAAACCTGTTACGGAGGCTATAAATCATAACCAGGGAAGGCCAGGGCAGGAAAATAAAACCCTGACGTGAAAAATGTGACACCAGCAGGCGAAGGAAAAACTAATTTCATAACCGGCAGGTAAAGTAACCCATGAAACCCAGCTGCTTGTGTTTCTCAAGTCTCTATACATTCTGCCCTGATCTCCCAATTTGTCTAGTGATGACTGCGATGGTTTGTGTATTCTGAGTCTTCACCCTCACTGAGCGTGGACTGAAACAGTCTACTGTATTACTGTACAAAAGGGCTCCTTGTACTCATATGGTACTGTATGTATTTATTTGTTTTGAATCCTTCAAAAATATAAATATTTTTAAGTCATAAAATATAAAACATTTTTTATTAAGCATATATTGCACAAATCAGATGAAAGCACTTAAATTATCCTACATCATACATTTTTCTCAATAACAGTGTCTGTTAAATGTGACGCATATTGAGTTGTGCAAACATACCTTATTGGTAGGGCCACCAGTTTCTTTCCACCACGTGACCTGTTAAACTTGTATTTCAATGGTTATCCTCCAGGGGTCCCCATAGGCACTAGAGTTTCTAATTGAGATGTTTATAAAAATCAATCGGTTGATCTAATATGGGGAAAGTGAACATGGAATGGATGGAATTTTAAATAATATGAAACATACGTCTTTTAACGAGTGAAGCGGTATCTGCCTGGTACACTGCGTACTGACAGATTTAATTTATTTTGCACTAGAACTTTTAACTAGTATAATAAATTACACAAAGAAGATGATCACAGAAGAGACTGTTAAACAACTGGCCATGGTAAAATATGATAACAGTTTTCATTTTGAAATTTATTTCATTTATATTTGTTTGTTTTAATATACAGCTTTAATAAATATTTAATATACAGCTGCAAACTATTTTCTTATTACTAATACAATTTTTTTATGTAACTTTTTTTGTGCAAGTTGTTATATAACTGCTCCCAGAAGCAGTGGGTATTTCCCAAACATAAACGAACATGCTTCTGTACAACATTTAAAAATACTGCAGCATGTCCACGGTAGTAAGTCATAAAACTGAATTTAACATGTGAGTGTCGCTTGTAAACATCACCATCAATCATCGTCTATCCATAATTAGTGGAGATTATCAAGTTAGATGATTGAGGATGGTGCAAATCGGAAGTGGTTTGAGAAGTGGCTTGACAAAGAGGCTATCCTGAAACAACTGGCCTGGAGGGAGTTTCATTTTAATTTCACTGACCACTGGTCTACCTTTTTATGGTAAATAAATTAAAATGCATAAATAAAAACCTGCATTGAGGTTAGAGAAAATTGAGCATCAGCATGCCCCCCATTTCAGGGCTACACTGACACCAATTCAGAATGCATTTGGTATCGTATTTTTCATTTTTGCCAGTTCGTTGGCATGTTGATGACTCAGTAGTGAACCTCACAGCCGGCCTGATTTAGTACCAGGCTTCCCTTCCTAAAGAAGTGGGGGAAATCTGGGAAGTGGGTGACATTAATGTCTTTATCGGCAGCCGTTTCTTTGTGGTACAGCAGTTAAGTCAATATAGCTCAGCACCTGCATGCCGGGATCTGGGGAATCAGCTTGGGCTTTGATAATGACACATTCTTCCATACCACTCAGCCACATGGCTCAATCTGTAACTCTCTCCCTCCTGCGCCTTTTTCGTAGGGCATATGCATAGAAATAAAACCTGGCCTGGTTTCCAAATGGGAAAGAGCATAAAGCTCTTGCCTGTTTATCTCTGTGAGTGAGCCAAGGATACTAATTTTTTGTACTTTGTATTGGTAGCGTTATTAAGACGTTTTTTTAAAACGTACCATGGCTAACGATTTTAATCTACAGACTGTAAAACGAGGTCAGAAAAGTGAGTAGCTCTCCAAAACATGTGAATCAGCATTTATTTTTTTTTTTTGTGTGTGTGTATGTGTTTGCGTCTGTCCAATGGCCAGGAACATGGTAACAACAGCTGTCAACTAACATTAGCTCACACTTTTTAAAGCTAGCTAATGTTTCCTATGGAGAGCTTGGTGTAGAACTGCAACAAGCCGTCTAAAGAAAATCTTTGTGTATGAAGTTCTCATGTTAAATAAAGGTATTCAAACATAATGGAAAGGTAGGTAATGGCAACCTTGCGTAAATAATTATAGAAATTGGGCCATGTCAAATGAATAGCCTATCAGTGTTGTATAAGTAAACTCTTGGATGTACAACAACATTATTATTATACATTTTATATATTATATTATATGTAAATATGTAAATACATGAACAAATCAAACATTGTGATGACCGGAGAAGCATGCGTAGAGCAGGGTTCTGCCACCCTGGTCCTGAAGAGCCACACGCTCTGTTGGTTTTTGTTTTTGGCAAACTAGCCCTTTATCAGAGTGGTCACATGCCTCATTGTGTTGCCACATCCAGTTGCTCTTTGTGAGCAGGATTCTGCCAAGAAAGCCGGGGGTCTCCACTTTTTTCTCATGCAGCCCACTGAGCCCTCTGAGCAATGCAACGTCACCATTTTTCTTTGTTAAGAAATTCAGGCCTGGCTCTGGAGGAGCATATGTTTCTGAATTGATCAGCTAAAGTGTGAATAAGCTTCAGGTGTGTTCTGAATGCATTTCCCACTGCGCAGTTAAAACATGAAATATGAGCAAGGAAAACCACAAAGCAATTTTTTCATTCAAAGTGCATTCACAATCACGAGCGTTCAGTGCACATGGAAAAGTGTGTTGAATACAAATAAAGTCAATGTAGCACGTTACGGCTCTCTTGCTCCGCTGGCCGTTGGTGGGCTGGTGGGTGGAGAGCCAACCTTAATTATGAGACACGCCTGTTGAGTATTTTTTGCTCTATTTAACTCGCTGTCTCCTAGTCCCAGGGATCGCTGGTCCTCTTCACGGACGTGTTTGTTTTGGGGTTTTGCATCTTACAACACTCACTATGATACCTTTCACTCATTCAAGCATGTGCATACGCAACCGATAACATACAGACTTCGTTTTACTTTGTTTTGTACGCGTTTCTTGCCAAATTAAATGAATTTATAATTGTTCAGGAATTTCCCTGTGTGGTCTCCCTGTTTTGCCATGGCCCTACGAGCCGGGTCGTGACAAGCAAAAGAACGTGCGCTCAAATTCAGACGCAGGTGAGGGCGCACACCCACACGCACTCAACACATCCAGAGTGACAGTGACACATTCCCACACACACACACGCACACAACACATCCAGAGTGACAGTGACACATTCCCACACACACACGCACTCAACACATCCAGAGTGACAGTGACACATTCCCACACACACACGCACTCAACACATCCAGAGTGACAGTGACACATTCCCACACCCACACGCACTCAACACATCCAGAGTGACAGTGACACATTCCCACACCCACACGCACTCAACACATCCAGAGTGACAGTGACACATTCCCACACACACACGCACTCAACACATCCAGAGTGACAGTGACACATTCCCACACACACACACGCACTCAACACATCCAGAGTGACAGTGACACATTCCCACACCCACACGCACTCAACACATCCAGAGTGACAGTGACACATTCCCACACCCACACGCACTCAACACATCCAGAGTGACAGTGACACATTCCCACACCCACACGCACTCAACACATCCAGAGTGACAGTGACACATTCCCACACACACACACACGCACTCAACACATCCAGAGTGACAGTGACACATTCCCACACCCACACGCACTCAACACATCCAGAGTGACAGTGACACATTCCCACACCCACACGCACTCAACACATCCAGAGTGACAGTGACACATTCCCACACCCACACGCACTCAACACATCCAGAGTGACAGTGACACATTCCCACACACACACGCACTCAACACATCCAGAGTGACAGTGACACATTCCCACACCCACACGCACTCAACACATCCAGAGTGACAGTGACACATTCCCACACACACACACACACGCACTCACACAAACACGGTGTTTAGAGGAAATTTGGAAGACATCCAGCAGTCGATAGTTCTACCTGATTCCAGCAACCTCTTTAGTATTCCACTTAACACTCCTGCTCACCCCCCCCAAACTCTACAACTTCAGCTGCGTCTGCGTATTTCTCCTTTTGCCTTGCTTAGTACCGCCTGGAGGGGGATAAAACATGCTTCACTACACCCCTCAGTCAATTCCACCCCTCCTCCACTGCTCCCCACCCTCCACTATCATCCCCACTTATCTCTCTTCTCTCCACCGGCAAAGAAAATGGGCCACAAAATCCCACACTTTTCCAGCGCTTGTCCAAATGCAGGGATTTCGGCACGCAAGCACGTATAGATAAAGGAGTAAATAAATGAAAACAATCAGACCTCATAATATTAGGAAAAAAAGACATTGATTTGCCCTGGGAGCAAAAGTGCCTTGGAGTGATTGAGGCTGAAATTGCATCGCTCTTTGGAAAGGGAGGCCTTGTATCGGCAATGTGAAGAGGATGTAATGAAGTCTAAACAAAGCTGATAAACATAGACGATAAGGCATTTTCTCTTTAGGGTACATTTCATAATCTTTCATAATGGCATATCACTAAGCAAGCTTGTACACCTTGACCCTTTTTTCTTTCTCTTAGGGCAGAACCATGGTGGGAGGGGGCTTATATATACACAGACTGTAACCCCTTTACATCTATTTCTGCCATCATGTTATTTTAAAATGCAACTGTTACATTTTCATAGAAATGCTGAGCTTCTAAGCAGTGGTAACCATTTTATTGTTGTCAAATAAATAAATAAATAGGGCCGTTCCAGTGCCTTGTTTCCTTTTTTATGTTATTTTTAATGAAGTGCCAATCAGCAAAATCCCATAACAAACAGGTCATTAATAACTCAGATATGTCTGAGGCGGCTGTTTTAAGAGTAGACTTGATATACTTTAGTCGCTTACTTCTTAGACTTTACTGCTTGTGCAGAAAGTCCGTACACATCATGTGGGAGAGACACGTGTGTTCAGATTGCACAGCCAATCAGTTTGTCGCTGCTTTTCACTGTCCCGCCCACCAGCTGAGCTGTGTGAGTGATGTCACCAACAGCTTTCAGGGGCCGGGTCAAGGAGAGGAGTAGCCATTGAGCAATGTGATGGGGGAAACCCTGCCTACGGATTCTCTGCTTTCCCAGGGTGGCACTGCAGCCAATACCATGGCTGCGTTCGGATCCAATTTAACACGCTCCCTTCCCTTGCTCACTTCCCTCGAGGGAGCTATCTTGTGAAGCAATTTGCTACGCGTAGCAAGCAAACTTAAAAGGTGCTCTGCAGGGGAGGATTGACGAGAAACAAACAAAAACGGAACCAAACCGCCCTCGCAACATTTCGGAAGTGCAGCACCATAGAGTTGAAATGTGACCGCCACATAGTTCCGTGGTGACCGCCCACTTTTTCCATGTGGAGCATTGCATTGTGGGATTCCCTTCTTGCTGGAAGCTTGCATTTTATACCCGTGGTGGAAGGGAGGATAAACGAGGGAGCGAGGAAATATAATTACTCCCTCCCCTTTCTTAAATTGGATCCGAATCGCACTTGGTGTGGGTGCCATATTTCATCCTGGCATTTTGGGGATTCCTCCCTTGAAGCAAGGGAAGGGAACGACAGGAAGAAAGGATACATTTTGGATCCGAACGCAGCCCGTGTCTCTCCGTGGGCATCCTACCATCGAATGGCATTGCCACTCATTCAGTTTCCGCCCACATCTCAGCGGGCATAACTGCATACATTGATGTTTTAGTCCTAGTGTGAACGCAGACGCACGAATGTGAAATGTGAAACAGTCTGTCAATATTTACTTGTATTTACTTTGGCTTGCATTGATGCAGCATTGAAGGTCATTAGTTGAAATGTAAATTCTTTGCATCATTAAGGCACTGACTTATTTCACAACGCCAGATTGATTTGTTTCAGTTTTCACCAAGGTGTAGCCAACCGCACATTCTCTATGCAATTGAATGCTTCGCACGGGTCACTGGAGTGTCTGATGTTTCATAAAATCTAAACAGGCATCTCAGGATTCAGTGATCCACCAGGCACAACAGAAGAGAATATTGGTTCCTTAACTCTGATGTATGATGAATCACTCACGGTCCCTCTGAAAAGCAATTGCATTTAGAGCAGCGCCAAGCCCGCTCATTCCATGGAGTGATGTACAACATGTAGACATCCAATAACCATTCTGTTTGTTCGGGACCTTTCCGGATGATTCTCCTTCACACTTCAGGTCAGCTGCTACTGGAGGACTGCGCGATTTAGGACGACACACTACAAAGAGAAGCCAGTTCACACAGGTCATAATGTAATCATCAAGATACGCCGATCGCAGCATTGGTTGGGAGTGAATTCTATTTAAGCGCAGTTCATTCTCGTAATTGAAATGAAGAAAATGAATGAAATGGGCAAAATATTATGTGAGGATTTTTTATTTCTATTTCAACTGTTTACCCGAATTGACTGGATTGAAATGGAATTGATCCCAACTGGTTGTTCACTACGACTGCTTACATACTGAAAGCCCCACATGGTCAGCTATACTGTACGTCATTTCAAAAGATGAATTTGCATACCAGCATGACTGACTGAGGCCATATATCTGAACTATTCAAAAGCAAAAAAAAAAAAAACTGAAAATAAAATAAAAAAGTTCGAGCCATTTTGAAATTTGGAAGTGAACGTACCGCGGCCTGATGGAGACGCTTAATCAAAGTGATGACTTTAGGGCGATTACCTGACATCTTTCAGAACCTGAGCTGAGAGCGCTCGGAGAGATCTTCCCCCTGACAGCCGTGGGTGTAATTGGCCTGCTGTTGTGTCTCACTCACAATGCAACTTAAATATTTCTCCCACACGTTCCGTGCCGCATTGTCTAAGCATGAGTGAACCTGAATGCATAATTAATTTTTATGGGGGGGGGAATTGAAATGGATGTAGGCCGCTGAAAACGGGAATGCTACGTGACAGCTGGGTTGATTAACCCTCTATTGTGCCGCGTGTGTGTCCTTCAACTTGGGCTAATGAATGTAATTGGAATGGGCTCACAGATAAACACCTCCGATTTATTCTGCCCTCATAACGGCACTCACAAGGGAGGCCTTTGAGAATAATGAATTCTATCAACTGTATCATCAGCATGTACCGTACGTGGTGCCGGTACCGGAGAAAAACACAGAGCAGCCGCTGTGCCGGGCCGGCAAAATGGTTCCGTGTAAGTCAAGTTCAAGTCTGTTTTGAATCCATTCGTTCAGTTGAGATTCAGTTCGTGAGTCTGGGTTTTAGCGATGTCCGATGACACAGTGATACCTTATGCCGTATCACTGGCGTCCTCGCACGCAAGGACCCCTTGCTGACCTAAAACCTGCCCGACAGAAAGTGACATTCGGAGATGAACGGAGGGGGCGGCTCCTCCAAGTCCCTCGCCTTCCCGTCGTACATCTGTTTGGTTACGAGCGTCCGCCGCGGTGACGAGCGCTCATGACAGGGAGGGCCGCGCGTTTCCCACGGCTGTCACCATCGGTTTCGCGGTACACAAGCCGACCGTGTCACGGCCCATCGAGCCCCTGCCCGTGATGTCTCTGGATTTAAGACTACAGCTGTGCTGCGTAGGCACCTGCTAATACAGGGGGCATCCCTACTGTCACCCCCTATGGCATCAGGCATGCATTAATGTTCAATTCATTAAATTCAGGTTTTAGCATTAAAATCAATGTATACTTGAGCACGATGGTAGTTGAAGATGATAGAGATGTAATGACAGGAAATGGCCAATGAAAGTCCAATACAATGTCAAACAATATAATATAATATAATATTTTCATCCCTCTAGGGGCAATTACATTTTTAGCTGGGAGAGATTATAATAATAATAATAATAACTATTATTATTATTATTAAACAACATTTCTATGGTTAAAGCAAAATACCAATGATGTGTTTCATTTATTCTTTCCTCTCAGACAATACAGAATAGATATGTCTGTTGCTGGAAAAAAATATATAAATTAAAAAAAGCTCCCTTTACAAGGAATGCGTTTGTACTTTGCTTGTGCTGACTTCAAAGCAAATCAAAAAACAATGCCTGTGGACCCAGAAAGGTGAACATTGTGAGACAGAGAGGTCAGCAGAGAGGAGCTAGCCCTTCAGGCTTACAGCCTGCTGTTTGTCACACCCAAGACGCTCTTCAGGTAGGGCAAGCGGACTCTTTGATCCGGGTAAATTAGCTGTCAACATCCCGTACTGTTAACGCAATGCGGTCAGAAAAATTAAAGACGCGGTTAGAGTGAAGTGTAGCGCCTGGACACAAGTGACATTTAAAGACCAGGACTAGCCATCTTGCCGCCCGTTAATCCACTGAGTTTGAGTGTGCGGATGCACCCCGCAGCCATGTATTGAATCCCAACCAGGCCGGTGCCGACCGGGGCTGGCAGCCCGCAGGGTTGTGCATAATTGCCCGTAGTGTCACCCAAGGAGAGATGGAGCGATTATTTTGCCGGGATTGTTCTCTTCTCAGCACGTGAAAGCAACTCTAGTCGATTGGTTACCTGCAGTCTGCCTGTCCGCCTCTCCAATACAGCGACTGCACAGCTGGGTGGGTGGACTGCGGAGGGAAAAGGGAGCTATTGCCAGGCAACTCCGGAGGAAAAGCAGGCCTGTAAACGTGATTGGCCAATTCGTTTACAAGCCTGTAAACGTGATTGGCCAATTAGTTTACAGGCCTGTAAACGTGATTGGCCAATTTGTTTACAGGCCTGTAAACGTGATTGGCCAATTATTAGGGAAAAAAATTATATTAGACAAAAACATCATTCCTAAATGGATGGGGATGCAAAGACCTGAGACCTGAGACCTGATCTTTGAGACCAGAGACCTGATCTTTGAGCTGTACACCCAAATGGGCACAAAATATCATGTTATGGCAGAATGCAATATGACAATTATGAGGTCAGCAGTGTGCAAATTTACCTGGATGTATTGGTGAGTAGAAACTGTCTGTATGGGACTTTTTTTTTTTAACAAAGTTTATATTTATTCATTATGTTTTCTGAAGTTTGTTTTGCACTGTACTGGACTGCACTCCTCTATACTGGTGCACTGGAGTCAGCTTACTATGCCAGGTCCTGGGTTTATTTACTGTTTTATGGACAGAGTAAATCTCAAATTTATTTTCTGGATCTGCAAACAGACAGGGATATAAATCCTTGCTCTGGAAACGGTCCTCACCTGCTAGGTGTGAAACTTCAATAAGGTTGTGAAAATCAATCCAAATCCAATGCATTGTTTGTTGAAAGATGTGTTCTTTTTGAACAGTCGGTTACTGCAAAATCATTTATTGGCACAGAGATAAAAACCAAGGCTCAAATGCAATTAGATGTGAGGTTCATACCTATAACGTCCCAGGCATACAGCACAAGACAGGGTTTGTAGCAAGGTTTGAGAAGGGCCAGTGAACTGATTATTTACTGATTCATGAAAATAAATTCTATTTTTTTTCTAACTTTTAAGGCACTTATGCAAGGGCGACAGGAAAATGCTGCAAAATACTCATCTCTGTTTATACAGTTTCCCCTCAAGATCTTAATTAATAAAGAGGACTGAACTGAAACTAATTTGAGACATTTGAAAATTGGACAAGTGGTTATTATTATTATTATTTAATTGTTGTAGTGAATCTAGTGATCCCCCATCCTGACATTGCTTATAGTAATTCATAACAAAAGGACACCCCGATATTACAGACATTACAACTGAAAAGCTAAATTGAAGAATAATGCTCAGGGAGCGAGGGGATTCTTGTTCCACACCAAGCGTTGGTGTGTGGACTTTTCCTGGAGGCCTCCACCTTCCCAGAATTCTCAGTGAGGATAGAAGAGAGAGGCGTCCAACAGTCCCACCCTCCCATCTGTCCCACTCCCCCTGTACAGTGTTGATTCATCACTGATTGAGAATAATGTGCCCGTCAGAAGGGTCTCAAAAAAATGCTTGAAAATCTAGGGCTGATTACGGAAATGGGGAGACAAACAGAGATCTGTATTGAAGGCCATAGTCAGAACACTAGCACTGCTATATATCCGAACATTTGTATATTACTAACAATTAATAACAAATATATTAGTAACAATGTTCTAAGTGAGAAGCGTGGCTTGGTCAAATACCACAAAAGACAGGGAATTCAAATGAGCACCACCAAGCCAAACTTCAGCTCTCTACACTATCAGGGATTTCCAGTACTCCCTTTTTTATATCTGCCTGCTATACAGTTCTTTAGCTACAGGACAGTATATTGGTGAACTGTATTTAACACAACATGTACTCATCTCTGGGAATAAAAAATAAAAAAACACCGTACCTATTGGCTATGTTGGCAAGCAGCTATCAATCCAGCTATTTTTTTTAGCTGTTTTGGAGTTAGGCAAGAAGTCTGTTTGTTTGAACACTCGGAAATAATTTTTCATTGCAGGTTTGAAACCACTCCCTCCACTCAAACAAGCAAACAAATAAATGCTGTATCAATGCATAGGTATGATTGCGGAGTTTTTCCACATTAGCTCCTCAGTGGTGGAATGAACTTCCCATTCCCCTACGTTCTACTCCAACCCTGCCTGCATTCCGTCGAGGCCTGAAGACACACCTCTTCAGACTCCACCTTGACTGATATCCTCACCTAGGAATATCAGTTCCCTGTTTACTAGTTCCCTGTGTTTATAGTTTATAATAGTATTTTGGAATGGAAGTGTGGTGTTGCTGATTTGCCCACAGCTTACTGTGAACTACAGTCGACGTTCATTGCTAGGGATAGCTGCTACATTATGCGAAGGATGTGCTTTGTCTTGTCTGTTCTGTAGTGATCTTGATGATGTCTCTGTACGCACTTACTGTACGTTGCTTTGGATAAAAGCGTCTGCTAAATGAATGTAATGTAATGTAATGTAATGTATGATGACTACTTATGTTCAGTGGACCAAACCCTGTTTCCTTTTTTTATTATTATTTTTTTTTTATGCCTGTACATTAGTATTTGTACCCTTTAGTGCAGCAGAGCCTTGGTCAAGGACATAACGAAACATTGGGACAAACAGGAGGCAAACTAACTCCTTAATGCACTGATCCCCATATGTGTATGTATTCAATGTCACAGCAGGTGCTTTTGTTGAATTATGGCTTCAGCAGGTTATATCTAAAACTAGAAAACATTTGAATTGATTTATTCATTTTATTGCCCGGGGATCACCAGAAGAAACATTCTCTACATCAGCATTGTAAGAGAAGCGCAGATTACATCTCCCTTCAGACAGAAAACAAATGCTTGTGCTTTAAAAAAAATATGTATTTCACTTAATAGTAAATTAAAATATGAGTTTTATCGCGCAATTTATGCACTAGGCTGCATTTCTTTGCACGGATACTGGGGGATGAAATACATTAAGGTAATATTTTTCACCATGTTAAAAAACAAACAAACGCGTAAACACTTGGTCTCAATGCAATTTGTGGAAGTCAACCCTGTGACAATAATGCATTGCCACTGATAAAAACCCATATAGTAACCTTGATGGTTCTCTGAGTACAAATACGTTTTGAAAGAGAATACACCGATAGATTTTATATATTTATATGTGTACTTGGCTCTGGCATGCAGTAAAATACAGCAAAGGTTGACTGGGTCTCAAATTGTATGCAGCAGACTCATAACAGATTGGGAATTGTATTGGTCTCTCCACTGATATGTAGAACAGAGGTGAAGGGCAAAGCTCGGTTTATTTATTTATTTAATGTCTTTAATAGATTTTAATGTCCATTTATCACGCGGTGGATCAGCAAAGCATATCAGCTAAGCAAAAGAGTGAATATACAAATACTTGGCAAAGAAAAAAATAAATGTACTGTATACTGTAAATGTACTGATTTACAGTATATATTTTCTATAGCTTTTTTTTTTCTGCGGACACCAGCAATGCGAGGACCTATTGCGAGAGACGTAGGGAGCGGATTAGATTGGATGATATGGTAGATCTGCAGTTCTGCCACGCAGTTAGCCGAGGCCAAACATCAGAAATAAGCATTTTATTATTCTGAACTAAAACTGCATTGTTTCTAGTGTGGTGGTTTTACATTGTACGTTTAAAAACAAAAACAGAGAAATAAAGACTTTTTTGTACGTTTTTTGCATGTGTCCGTTATGTAACTGGAATGGGCGCACGCTCCGTTGGCTGTGAAGGCCAGAGCTGGCCTGCTGCTCCGTAAGAAGAGGGGAGGGGAATGTTCAACAAACCTGCCGCTGAGCTCCATATTCAACTAATTACTAATTAGACAGTTTCTGTTATGGCGGGGTCATGTAGTTACCATGCACAGAACATCCACTACGATCCGCGAATGAGAGAAAAATACGGACCAAGAGAATGGAATGGAAAGAAAAAAAGAAACGAGGCAGGCCGGGAAAATGAAAGAAAGGGGGAAATGAAAAAGAACAGGAAATGAAAGTGAAATGAGAGATAAAGAGAGAGAGACCGTAAGAGGGTGTGTGGAAGCAACAAAGAGCAAGAGGTGAGGACAGAGGGAGAGAGCGACAAAACGTGGGGCAGAGAGAGGGTAAGTGTAAAAGAGAAACAGTTAGAGACAGAGATATGGGGAGAGAAAGAGAAATTGTGTGCGTGCGTGCATGTGTGAGAGAGAGAGAGAGAGAGAGAAGAAAAGAAAAAGAAATATGTGTATGAAAAGGAGAGGTCCAGAAGGCAAGCCTGGTGATGAGGTCACCCTCTCTTGCCTGGAGACCAAGGTTTTCCACTGCTGCCGAGCAAAAAACTGCTGAAAGATTGAAAAGGTTGCCAGGTATCGTTCCCTCCTTGTGCTAGCAGTGCTGTGCGCTTGAAAAGTGTTACCCATCTAGGTGAAAAGTCCAGTGGTCAGAAAGTAAAAGTCCTGCCTGTGTTTCTGTGTTACTTCCACCCATGAAGTCAGCCAGCTGATTTCACTAATTACTTATACCTTCTGGCTGAAGATTTTTGCTAATTAGCAAATAAAGGCGATTGGTAGATATGTTTGCTTTGGTAGATATTTTTAAAACTTTATGTTTATACATCAATGTAAACAATTCAAAACATCACTCTTCATCTCTTAGACAGGTCTATCAGACGTGATGAAACTGCAAATTATCTTATGACCTTGATGCAGTGTAATTTAAGGGTAATTCCACCGAAAAATGATATTTGGTTTGTAGAAATGTAGCTCTCCTCCTGATTAAAATGAGCTCTCAGCCAACTTTCTACCTGTTGTGAGAGCAGAGATATAGCCCCAAACTACTGTGCATGTACCAGGTACTTGCCTTACTAAGAACTACAACAGCCAAGGCGCTTACAGTTCAGACAACAGGTTGCCATGCCCACTGAATGATGTTACAGGAGCGAAGACCGAGGGGCTGGGTATTTTACTGCTAGTGCCTGTCTGCAGCGTTTTTCGAGACTAGATAGGGCACATAACTCACTGGCAAGTTAGCCACTAATGTAACAGTTATACTGGAAAAAATAACACCACCATTAGCTCAGTCTCCAGAAAAATGGTGGAAATATGGCCCTTCATTTATCTATGTTTGGTATCGTGAAAACATTAGCCAGCCAAGCCAGAAGTCTGTAATACTTGGCTAGGCTACACATTTCTCACCCCGGTTCCATGTCGGAAATCAGGGTCGGGAAATCAACCCCGACCTCCCGTTTTTCAGTATGAAATGCTTTTGTATCGACTAACATGCCGATAATACCATTAAAAATTAAAATGTCATTGTTGTAGGCTAGTTGTTAGCTGTTTCAGCTATGTTTGCTAGTAAAGCCAAAACTTTTCCAGTGCAACTCGAACGCACTGATGTCGGTAATAACACGGAAACGACACATTTACCACCCCGATATCCGACCTCCTTCCATTAACGAATGCAAGGTTAGCTACTATAGCCTAATGCATGGCAAACATATTTAAAAAACAATTTGTTTTATGCCACGAAACCCGTGGCTAACAACAGCTAACGCACTAGCCCATAAAAAATACATTGCTTCTGTAATTGAATGCTCAAAGTGAAACCGTTCAATTATGGTCAGCTTGCTAATGTTAGTCTACTTTTCATGGTCATGGATCATAATGTAACGTTAGTTGACATGGTTCCTTACCGGGTGATTCAATAAGGCAGAGGAAGATGTACAGGGAATCAGGGAATACCGGAGGAGCTCCACTCTGTAATCGACAGTACTCCTGTTTGGTTTAGTTTGCCAAAACAAATTTAGGAAATAACGTAGCCTATCAATGCAATTTTCTGACATTATAATAAAATAGCAATGGTTGCTAGCTTGATCTATGATGTGTCCCTACCACAGAAGTCATTCTGTGGTCCCTATTCAGAACAGTGAGTGACCAACGCAGGCAGCATTTTTTCCCTCGCTGGCTCCGCCTACATGCCTATGTAATTTACACGCCCACTTGAAAACACTGTAGTCTTTCAAAAACCAGGAAGTGCTAGAGGTATTTTTGACGTATAGGCCTACCACTACCGAATTTTCAACTTTATATTAAAATATCTCAGCACAGATTTTTTTTTTGACCAGCCACAAAGAGAGATTTAATTAGTTGCACCTTGATCTGTTAAATAAGGTTAATGTTGTTTTTGGGTGGAATTACCCTTTAAAGGAAAAGAAAGCAGCCAATCTGATTGGCTGCAATTAATTCAAACCTCCACTACACCCACAGGTAATTTATTATTCTTAAACCAACCTGTTTTACAACTTCCCCGCAGGTGCGCTACCACCTCTAGTAACAACATTACAAAAATTTGCTGGAGTATTACTGCTAGCAGTTGACAGTTGACTGTGAAAATAGGACCCATTATGTTTTAGAACACAGGCAGTTATGTTAGCGGGCTACCCAAAGCATGCTGGCTGGCTGGCAATAAAAGTTACACTCAAAGCTATCATCAGGAACATAAACTGGAACCATTTTGGTCAGTTCCTAAATCAGGATACTAAATTGGCCCTGCTGTATGTTTTCATTGTAGGGGTTATGGAAGTCTTTTGACCTTGGAGTATGAGACAGAGCGCCCAAAATCAACTCCCACAGTCCTTCACTGCAATTTATACCCATGCCCTTGATCACTTTGAGCCAATAGAAACTGAACCTTTGGTCAGTTTTGTCAATAATAGAAACGTGCATTTTTTTAAAAACCGAGAAACACTTTTTATATCGTTGGTATTTTGCACATCAGAAAATAGCTAAAACATTACATTAGAACTCCACTATTCACATTTGATCCATTTCCCTAACATCTTTTGTTCCTGAGAAAGTCAGCGGGCTGTGTAGCTTTCGCCGTAGCTGCTCAGCGAGACAATATTACTTTTGTGAACCGTACGGGAATGTGAAGTCATTGGAACCTAATTTGCGTGCACCGTGAAGATGGTAATGAATCTCTTTGCCGTGGTTCTGCCAGGGCCTCACAAGGAAGGGTCAGTCAGATTAAATCAGCCGGCTGCTGTTGGAACAGGCCCTGTTATGTCATGTAGAGAGAAGGCGAGACAAGGCTGCAGTTAAATGATTCTGAATAGACAGAGATTCATCATCATACCTCATTACCAGTGTTTCTGGCCTCTGGGAGGTGTCCTCCTTGAACATCCAGTCCTGATGAATGACACAATGACCATCGTGGAGTCCAGTTCTGACTGGAGTGTGTAGGAGCCCCATTTTTCAGGGTTGTTTTTTTTTTTCTTTTTCTTTTGTTTGTCTTCTTCTTACATTTCCATTACCAGCATTTAGCACACATTCTTATCCTGGATATACACTGAACCAATTCAAGTACCTTGTAAAGCAGTGTCCTACCTGGAAATTGAACCTGCAACATTTGGTTATAAGCCCAGTTTTCTACCCATGCGCCTCTTCTTCTTCTTTTTCTTCTTCTTTTCATGCTCAGTTCTGTTTTATTATGTGTAGCTTGCATCAGTCCCTTTTCACATATCTATATAGGCAGCAGGATATTTACAGGGAGAAGATTCCTCAAGGGTTTCAAACTCACACCTGACCTGGGTGTAATCTCTGTTTTTCTTTAAAAAAAAAAAATAAATGACACATGCCTTAGCTATACGAAACCACACTTTTCTTACCTGCAGTACACAGCTATCTAATAAGACGGTCACATTGGCCCAAGGTGAGATGGTGGTCTGGTCTCCGTCTCTTTCTGCGGGAGCCCTCTCGATGTCATAGCGAGTGTGGGTTAGACACACTGCTCGCGGTGAGGCCCATGCGCCAGTCCGCCACGCATATTGACCGACACCTCGAAGGTCACTCCCCGTAGGGAGGTTTGAGCCTCAGTCCCCTGGTTGTCGTGGGGACTGAGAGTCACTCAGCTGACGGCGGTAATGCCTTTCACAGTAGGGATGACGTAAACAGCAATAAATCACAGCATGGTATTTTCACATAGCTCCCCTCAATGAACAAACCTGTAAAAGGACATGTGGTGAAGATGAGAGGCAGCAAGCATCGCAAGGTCAAGTAGGCTTTACCAAAAATAAACAAATACAGTAATATAACATGCAATAAATCGGAACAATTTATTTCCTCGCCGTAGAATACACAAATTGCCATAACGAGCAGACACATTTTAAACCATGTTTAACACAGGTTACTGCTTAAGTTCAAACAGCCATAATGTACACCACAACAAGGGCGTTTATGACAACCCCTGTACTCCAATCAGTGGAATGATGATTGCTTAAATTCACTCACATTGAAGTAAAGGAAAAGTACCATTGTGGTCAGTTTTAAATGAATGCTCCTTTAAAAAATCCCCTGAATGCTTTTAAACACCAGTTTCAGGGGGTTGCCAGGTATACCAGCCTGCTAAGACACTCTAGGTTTCATTCTAGTCACGTGTAACTGATTCCTGGCCACACCGGCAGCCCTGCAGGGCAGTACACAATTGACAATAGATAGGCTTTCTGTCGGTGGGATTATCGTTGTGTCGTCGCACAGGAGTGAACTTAGAGTGCCAGCAGCATTGAAAGTGACTCCTGCGACAGAAATAACCGGGAAGCTCAGCTGGTGGATTGTAGGTTGAAAGTATAAAATGAAAAGAAGCAGTGCCTGGCAACACAAGCTTCAGAGGAGAGTGTGTGCTTGTCTGCTCCCTGTCGACGCAGAGGACACGCACCAATGGGAATAGCCTGCATTCTAATTTGAGGGGAAATAAAATCAAGGATATAACGTAATTAATTGAAATAAGAATTCTCAGTTTTCCTCTATCTATCTAAACATGTGATCACAATAAGCAATGAAATAGTGGTAACACAATGTGACATTCCTCGGTATTACCATCACCATTCCTGAATAACAGTTAGGAGCAGTGGTGGCGGGTGCCAGTTCTCCTAGGTGGGGCTATCTCAACCCTGAACCAACAGCCCCCCCCCCCCCCCACCCCCCAGCCATACGGTTTACAGTTTAAGCATTTAGCAGATGCTTTTATGCCAAAGCGACTTAAAATGACTACTACCATAAAATGTGCTCTTGGAATATACATGAATTCAAATTAATGTATTGCCTCAAGACTCAAGTTTTTTTATTTAATTGAAATGTCATTGCCATTATATGTCATTGCCTCATATCAGCCAATTATATACATACAATATTACAAAATATTGTAAACACTTAAAAAAAACGGTCCAGGTTTTGTGTTCCTTACACGATGTTAAGAATTTTTGTGCATTAGCCTTGGATACAAATGGTTTCCAAATGGCGGCCCTGCCATAAATACGAGGCTTTGTGAAGCTTATGACGTACTGTTTTTGTTGAGACTGGTTCAGATATGGATTGATTCAATTCTGTGGTGATTTTCTAGAGCTGTAGTTCTATGGTTATTAAACTATCCTGCCAAGTGTCCGTCTGTCCCTGTCGGAGAGCTTTGACTTGCGGCCAGTTCTTTTCTGCTGATGCTGTTTTTTGGTGTTGGGCATATGTTGTCATCATTTTTGACACTGTTCCCCTTGCCACCTTAAATAATTTTGCCGTTTTTGTAACCGCAGCACCATATCGGGTGAACAGTGTAGCAATTGTAGCCATTTTTATACATAGTCCCCCCCATTTTAGGGGACCAAAAGTAATTGGACAAATTAAGTGATCACTTACAAGTGATACTATAATCTCTCTGCATTTGAATGGATCTCTATGGGAATTGGGGGGTGGGACTAGATTAAGCTGTAAATTACATGGGAATAGTATGGAACACATGGTTGGTTTAATGGCTGTAAGTCATCAAGGTGTCTGAGGTATCAAACGAGTCTAAAACCATCACTCTGCTGCCAGATATGCAGTAGATATGTAGATAGGATCACTTTAAGGGTGGGATTCTATGGAAAAATAAATCAGGAGAAACAACCCTTCAAGTGATCCATCCATATCTACTGCATATCTGGTAGCAGAGTGATGGTTTCAGGCTCGTTTGATACCTCATACCCTTGATCATGGTTCGGAAAAACCCCTACAGTGAGGGGGTCCGGTAGCTCTGTTATGCTGTGGGGGGCATTTTCCAGGAATGGTTTGGGTCCACTTGTCCCCTTAGAGGGAAGGGTCACTGCAAATCAACACAAAGTTATTATGAGTGATCACCTTTATCCTATGATGAAACATTTCTATCTTGATGGGAGTGGTCTCTTCCAGGACGACGATGCCCCTATCCACAGGGCACAAGGGCTCACTGAATGGTGTTTGATGAGTATGAAAATGAGGTGAATCATATGCTATGGCCTTCGCAGACACCAGATCTCAACCCAATTGAACACTATGGGAGATTTTGGACCGACTTTCCACAGCCACCATCAAAACACCAAATGAGGGAAAGTCTGTTAGCTGAGGACTGAGCGCCTTGGGCTAAGGCCAAATTTATGTCTGCAGTAGAAACAACCTCAGGGGCAAGGAAAGAAGAAGAAAATAAGTAGATGTGATAAACATGATAATAAGTACTATCACATTACAGCTCCAGTGATGCACACAGAAGTGCAAAAACTTCCGGATGAAAATGAGTCAATGAACGAATACATAAATAAATGAATAATAATCCAATTGAACACATTTTATTCCCCGGGTTTGGTCATGTGGGTGGGTTTCCTCCTGACAAATTCCTTTTCCTTCATCTACATATTTCTTGTTAATTGCGTGGACGCCGGCAGCTGAACAGGGACTTATTTTCAGTGGGAAATCATTCATTTATTTACTCAGATGCTTGTCCATATGCATTACCATGGCAGCAGCTCAGCTACTACTGGGTATTCTCTCTAATGGTACAATTTTTCCCTGTTAGATTTTTTTCTCCTTCTTTACCCCTCAAGTGTCTGCTGAAAGCGCTGATCCTCTTTTTTTTCATTTCTTGGCTCCAGTCCTTTCTGGTTTCTGGAAAGTCAGATTAATGTTGACGTTTCCTCGTCTCCTGTCTGCAGTTGTTTATTCTCACATCCCGCGATTTGGGCCGTCTTCAGCGCGGGTGTCCGGGCTGCAATGATGAGCATATCGTACTCCCCCCGTCCCCCCGTCCAATCGGCCCACGTTTCAGATCCCGTCCTTATAGCGAGAACGCAGCCTCTCTCCCCAGCTGGATGCTTATTACCGCATACGAGTCAACACCGGGAGTCTTCTGCCAGCTTACCTCCTCTGCATTTGAAAACAAATCTTATTGGACAGAATCCGGTTTAGAGATCCTGCATGTAATCCCAGCTCATTATTTCACAGATTAATACACACAGAGGTTTTAGATGCCTATTCATGCCACACAGCATAATCCTTGCAATTATCCAATCTTTTATCTGTTTTATCTTTTACCAATATTTCTTGGAGCATTTTTTCATTTTTTTATTCTTTGACTTTTATACGTGAAATGGTAATGAATGATAAAACAAATTCCGACCACATCTGTTTGGTCTTTTATCACTGAAGAGGATATCTTAAGGTCAAGCCATAAGATTTCTTTATTCCATTCTTCACCTGACATTAATGGGGACTCCACAATGGGGATTGCATATGCAATCTTTCAAAAAGCTTTCTTGGATTAAACCCCCAGATGGTGAAATATGACTACTTCCCCACAAATGAATTTTACAGTGGAGGCACCGAGTTTGAAAATCTCTCTCCAGTTGGCTTAATTTAGATGTATATTCATATTTTAAATATACCTATGGATTTACGACAGCGAAAAGGCAAAAAAAAAAATGTTCAAAAATCAAACCTATCCTGGAGATTAATAATTTATTGGACATCTCCAATACATGTTTAATGCACGCTACTCAACCCTACAGACAATGTTATATTACAAAAGGTCTGTGTCTGTGGATAATTAACCTGAAAAGGACATTAATGGAAAATGTGCTTAAGCCAAGGCGGCTCATGTGTTTTGGAGCTCCTCCTGGTATCTGTGGTGGGAAACAGCTTGATGCATTAGCACATGCGCCGGAGGAGGTGCCAGCTTGTGCCAGTACCACAGACTGGCAGCAAGCTTGTGCCAGTACCACAGACTGGCAGCATTGTGGCTAATGGAGATGAGGTTTTAACCAGAGAATTGCCAGTCCCTGTCCCAAAATGGGCATAGGGATTATATCTTTGAGAAATGTGCTGAACAAGATTTTGCATATGTTAATGTATAAATAGATCATATTTAAAGGGGTTAACAATGATTCTATTGTCATTGGGAAAGCTGCAGAAAGCTGTCATACGGTTCCATTCAAAATGGTTCATACACGCTTGCCATGTCAAAAAAAATTAAAAGGCTACACACATAATAGAATGAAAATTAAAATTGTGTCATGATATATACACAATTCAGCAAACCCCAGTTTTGCAAAGGGCTCCAGAAAACCTCCAGGGTCTGAGTGTGGACTGCAATGAGAGTCCTGGTGGACAGAGATGTTAGCTGTTCCCAAGAGGACATCTCAGAGTGGCTCTTATTCAATATTGTATCCTCTGTGATCTTGGGATTTTGACGTATCTCTCTCTCTGTCTGTCTGTCTGTCTGTCTCTCTTTGTCTCTGTCTCTGCCCCCCCGCACACACACACACACACACACACACACACACACACACACACACACACACACACACACACACACACGCAGACACATCAAACAAAAGGTCCTGAGCTCATTATCTGTCAATGCGGTCTAAGAGGGCACCAGACTGTAGGAACTTTATTACTTTATTTAAATATTTAGGGCCCAGCACAGCGTAGAACACCTTTGCTTTTTGTCTATATGTTTGAAGGATGGTTGGTAAAAGTGTGTTTTGTTTTGTTGTTGTTTGTTTCACTCAACTGCATCTCAAATGTTAAAATGTGTGGGTTTTTCATAGCGATGTCTTAATTGCTGTACCCTGTGATTTTGATATGGTGATGGGAGAATACGTTTTTAGCAGGTGCATACACATATTCTTCCAAGAGAGGGAATGTCGGGTATATAGCTTTGAGATTACGGCCTTCGGTAGAGAATGTATAATGTGATATGGCAAACGTGCTCATAGTCCATAGTACTTGGCTATCAAGAGGCCTGCTCTGCTGACCTGACCTAGGATCTGCCCTTCTCTCTGCCCCATCCACTCTACAGGCAAAAAGGCAATTAAGTCACGCTGAGGCGCTGCTTATGGATATAAATCTTAGTTTCGCCAGGATGTCTTTCTCCTCAACAGGGGGAAAGACATCCTGGCGAATCTAAGATTTATATCCATAAGCAGCGCCTCAGCTATACCAGGACACAAAAGTATTCCTGAGGTCAAAGCCCAGCGTGGCCAGAGAATACCACACGGCCACATGGTTTCCTTTCCATTTTAAGTTTGAATGCCAATCTGTTACATTCAATTGAAATCATCAATTGAAAGTCTTAATGTCAATATAGGTAATACTTGTTAAACATGCCAGTTCAGAATTAATATTTTTAAAGAGATATCCAGATTAAAGCGGAGATTTGAGTGTTACTACGAATCTTGTTACATGGATGCAATATTTAGCCTGAAATGTAATATTTCACCTACTGGCTCTAACTGAATCATTCTGTAGCCCACTATAATCATGTTTGAACTTGTTAAGAAGAGGCTAAAACCCTGAATATTTAAATAATAATTTCATGATGCTTAGCCCTGTTTTGAGCAACATAAGTGCACATTAATCAATAAGTGAATTTGTCAGCTATTGAAAGAGCCGTCCTGGTCATAAAGTAATCTGAATCCACTACCCCCTTCCTTCCCAACTTTACCTCACATCATCCAATCAGGGCATAGGTCCTCAATACTTGGAGAGAAAGGTATTTATGGTGAAGGCGAAGGAGAAACTTACTTTTTTTTTCTTACTGGGGTTTTTGTTTTGTCGGCGAACTAAGTTGGGTGCTGTGGAGTGTGAAAGTTCTTGGAGTGGAGCGCTGCAGAATTCCTGGAGTCTACAGACATATAAGTTTCTGTGAGTTATTTTATTCTCCCTGTGCTGAAATTGGATTATTTTGGCAAGTCCTGGTCGATCTCGCTCTCTTTTCTGGTAATTCCAATTTAATGTTTAAATGTCTTCTTTCTTTATGTAAATTATAAGCAGTGAGCCTACGTTCATCAATGAATGTATGATTACAACTCATTATTCCAATTGACCTTTTCCTGTAATAAAACTACTCAATCTTAAAACCTGATTTAGACTTTGTTTTGATTTGTTGGTTAATCCACCAGGTTACTGTTCGACTTACCTATGAACGAATTCAGCGATAATTAAATGTACAGTTGAGTGAGAGGTTTCAGCACGCGATACCGCTTGTGTTCAGTATTCAGAGTGATGGGCATTTTTAACGAGGGCATTGAGGGCTGCAACTGCTGGATTCAGAATTATAATTTTTATTTAATCCTCGCTTCCCCGACAATTTATTTTCTTTTCGTGGGGTTGTGCCGTGAGTCTGTTCAGTCCCCCATTGTGAGGGGGGGGGGGGGGTTCGCACAGCCTCCTCTTTTCTTTTCTCTCATTCCTGGCTCCTTTTGTTCTGGTTTTATTCTCACGTGGTATGCTGCTGGGCAATCTCTCCACAGATCACGTGACAGCACTCGGGGCATCTGCAGGCCCACAGGTTGTGGTGTGTGCATATGTGTCTGTACGCGTGTATGTGTGTACGTGCGTGCTCGTGTGTGTGCGTGTGTGCGTGCGTGCGTGCGTGCGTGTGTGTGTGTACTGGGCTGCCTCGTATTTGGAGACCGACAGTAGCGAGCACACATCTCATCTCATTGCCACTTTGAGAGAATACTGAAGAGTGCTCTGAGGGCTGGAATCGGGACACACTGCAAGATTAACGAGCAGGGGTGTGGGGGCTGTCTGTCGCCCTGTAATCAGGCTTTTCCCTTTATTTCTCAAATTTCCCTCCGCAGCAATACTCATCAAGACTTCCCTGTCAGGCTGCGTTTCCCCTCCGGATGGAATTTGCGGAGACGCAAATGATGCACTGAGCCTTGGTCGCTGGGCTCTGTGAAATGAAGGAGCACAATTCCTCTCACACTCCCTCCCCAGACATGACAGCACAGGACAGAGAGCACCTCCCTCTCCTCTGACTTTCATCTCACTGTGTATTCAAACCCATTACACAGCATGTGTGTTGTGTGTGTGTGTGTGTATGACGTGCACAAGGACACACCCACTTACACTTCCTCTTCCAGGTCGTACCTTCGGGGTTTGCAACCTTGGAGATTTTTTGTTGTAACTCAGCACTTAGTTTTTTAAGTAGGACTTAATTCATCTAGTTTATTGGCTCTGATTTGGTGACTCACTTCCTGTCTCTGCAGAACCAGGGATGCAGACCCTTGTGCTACCCCCCTTAGTTTCAGAATATGGGTTTATTTAATACCTGTGTCCACATTTTGTTTTCCAGGGTTTTTCCTGGCAGAGAAATTGGTTTTGGTGGTACGTATGCGAGCGCAAACATTTTTCTATTAATTTTACCGTAAATACAGTTTTTAGAGTGCAAAGAGCCCATGTAGGCTTTAGTTGTACCAGTAGGGTTGTGTTTAGGAGTTAGGTTTTAGAAATCAAAGGTCCTTCTGAATATTTGAATATCACACAATTTAGGCTATTTTGATAGCGCACAAATAGAAAAATAATAAACAGCACTCTCAAACAGAAATAAAAAATAAGTGTAGCTAAAGTTTAAAAAAAATATACGTACAAAAGCACCGTGTGTGTTTTTACATAGTCTACGTTGCTGTTCTTATTTCAGCCCTAGATGCGATAGGTCACTGTGGAAATGTCGACTGTACGGGACGTAACAAGATAGACTCTTCAGGGTTAATCATCACACAGTGGTAGCTGCATATAGCCTACGGGTAAGATATTTGGTTAACATATTTATAGCTACGAGAGATTTTGGAGAAAAAAAATGAGGTGTCTTCTAAACCGAAAGGGCATCAGGTAGCCAGTAGCCTACAGTAAGCAATGGAAAACGCCGAATGCTTAGGCCTATTTGTACAACGTTTTAAAAAAAATATTATTGTTTCTAACTATATCTGAACATGATTTTCTTAGTCTGAGGATGTGGCAATACGAGGGTCATAAGTTTATAATTTAAGACAAACATGAATACTGTAATTGGGACCGATATGTCTACCACTATAGTATGGGGTGCCAACATGGATCAGGTTTAAGCTTTTACCTTTTCAGAAGTTAGGGCTTCAAAGGTAGCCTAAGAGTCGCCCCAAAGATTTAGGTTGCAGTCTGCCACAGAATAGCTGAGCCGCATTTCTATACAGTCTATGGTTCTATGCTTCTTCTACTCATCTCCTAGTACTGACATCTTGAAGGCGACTAGTACAGTATATATCACCATCCGCTGGCCGAAAGACCATATTGCACCCAAAAAATTTAATTCAATTCATTCGGATATAATTTTATTTGCCGTTTTCTCAATTATTGTCATTTTGCCGGTCGCGATTTCCCGGCTGCCAACTAATTTACTATGTAGGAAAAACCCCTAATTTGGTCTCGTTATGAACTTGTCATTTGAATATCCAGAAGACACGATAAAGAGAATGACATAGAAGGCACTGGACAATGGCAGGTGCCAATGTCAAATGTCGAAGTAGTCCCTCCCATATTGCACAGGAGACTGTCTGACTTATCTCTCTGTTTCACCCACCAGCACGCCACATATCATAATATATACTTTAGCAGAAATTCATTTCAAACACCATAGAACTTTAGCAAGCCAATAATTATTTGTACTGAAAATACACAAACACACACACACACACACACACACACACACACACACACACACACACACACAGATAAAAAAGATTGTACTGTATCTTTAGTTTGTGAAATATAACTGTACAGTATCATTTAGTTGATTGAAACTAATTCTGTAATTGCATTTTTGCAGAAGGCCACCCAAATGAATTGGATTGTTATCACTCATTTGGAACAATTTTCTAAGCCAAGCCTAGCCAAAAATCTTTCAGATCCACAGTGAGGCCAGTAATACACTGACTGTATCCAGACCGTACACATCATTGTACATGTCTGTTTGCACATAGTCTTGGAAAGCTAGGGCACAATTGAGGGGTAAAATAACCTTGGTTTGTTAAGAGGCCTGCTTTTTTTTGCAGTCTTCAGATTATATGGACCGCTCTATTTAATTAAATTTATTTTATTTTTTACCATTTTTTTTTTTTTACCGTTTTTTTTACCATTGTGGCAGCCTTGTTTTATATTACCCATGTTAATGCAGGCCTTTATTTTGCTTATTGATGTATTGCAAGGCCCCCTCAAATATAGAATTCACAAAAGCATAAAGCTTGTATCATAATGCAGATTAATTATAATAATTTGCATGGAACTTGTTTGCAATTGAAAGGATATCAGGCAAGGACAAATATCACTTTGTAATGCACATCCTTTCGTAATATGACAAGAATATACGTATACTCTGTATATTTTAGGATCCTGAGTAAAGTTGGTCTTTACACCCTAGACTCTGAACACCACTCCATTCTGGGCTATGCCGTTAACAGTCTATGAGCACAGCAGGGGAAGAGAGCTGACTGCATCCTGCCTGGTTGGTTTGGATGATTATAAACCCCCTAGCGATGAAACACTCTTCTTCCATGCTAGCCCTCCTGTAGAACTGAGAGGCTTGCAGAGTGGGAAATGGTCTTGTGGGCCCGTGTATCGGAAGACTGCGGCGCTTTTAGTGTGTGGGTGTGTGTGGGTGTGTGTGGGGTGGGGAGGGGGGGCATGAATTCAACAAAATACCAAATAAGGAGAAAACAGGAGGAGTGGGAGAATAGATCATTAAAAAATATGCTTTGAACAATACACCCATTATGATCATTTCTCCTTTTTTAAATGTTCTGCCATCCTGTTCGCATGTGACCTCACATGCATATTAAAAATGCACACTTGCTACAGTGCTTGAGAATTCAGGTTGGCTCTCCTTACTACTGACAGTAGTAAGGGGTGATTGTCCTTACACTTGTTTTTCCATTACTCTGATAGAGGAGATCTACTCTACCTAAAATACCGTACCACAATAATTAAACACCAGGGACCTAATTATAGCCATACAGCTGCATGTATCTGAAAGTGTTAATTGACTACAGTGAGTGCATGTATGTGGAGGGATTCTATTTGCTTGACCGCTCATAATTAGTCAGCTGATTGCCTGGGGAGCGAAATTTAGCTCATTATTCCTCTGCTGTTATTTTTTTCCCTGCTTTTTTCTTGGCGGTTTACAGACAGCTCGGCTCTGTCTGTGGATACAAGTAGAATACAGCATTACAAATACACCAATCACCTACACAGCCGGGGGTGGGGTTGGGTGGGTGGGGATTGGGGGTAGCCGCCGACTATCGCACAGAGCATGCATTTTAAAAATGTTTTATCTTTCCTTCTTTGTTTGGCACCGCCCCCTCCCCTAGGTGACCTCCCTTGTCGCCTTTCAGTTGAACAGTCTCTGAGCCTATGAGTCTATCCCCCCCCCCCCCCTTACTTATGTTCATATATTAGTAGGACTAATGCAGGTGGACATTCCTTGGATCAACTTTTCAAGGAAAAGGATGTGTTTTGATGCTCTACTGGCTGACTAGCAGTCGCCTGTGAGGGATCTCGTCCTTTTATCTGTCCCCATCGCACGGACAGAAGCAGGTAAAAAGGCCTTCAGTTGCTTTGCTCCTTCGACCTGGAACTCCTTGCAAAAGAAAATGTAAGCTTCTTTGACCTGCTTATGTTTTTGATGATGCCTATTACCTGTGATGTAGTTGAATTAGCCTATTATTTGAAGAAAAATGTATTGTGTAGCCTACATTTATAATTATAACAACATAGCCGTTTTCAGTATTCATATGTTGAAAAAGCCATGGCAGGACGGAATTATAGCATAAACAATGATTAAGATTTGTTTCCAAAATCACGCTTCCACAGTTGTTTGGAACTGTAAACAGTAGGCTAGCGTATATAGGCTAAAACTATAAAACTACTGTTAGAGTCTAAAGTAGTTGCTCTAGGAAAATAAAAAAACATTTGAATCAATTCAAATTTTATTTTTATTTTGGGTCGACTATATAAAATAACAGTTTATATAAATGATCACTGTCTCGCTAATGCGGTCATTATGCAAATGCAGTCAAGGCGACTCCCGGAGGAGAGAAGTAGCGATTCACACTTACCAACGGCAAATGATGGCGATAATAGTAAGACTGTGAAAACAGCGATTTACAGCTGGCGAAACAGACATGCTTGCGCACATATTTAAAGCGTGCGAGCAAGGAATAAGTAATATGGATCAATATTATGATCAATTTTACTCGAACTAACCATTATGACGTGTTTTGATATGCATAATAATAATCTTTCATATTTGGCATTAACATCAGCACGGGTTCCTGGTAATTCCCGACGGGAAAATGTGATTCTATTAGCATACACCAGTGCTGTTATTTTACAAAAAATATGTTTAATTTCGTTATAAGACATGCAACAGCTGAGCATAAGCTACCAGAACTTGACTTCCCTCTCAGAAAACACCAAATTAGCCTGCATGTATAACAAATTTTGTTTGATAATACAATGAAGCATTGTCAAACATCAATTCCATGAGGCTGTTTTCACAGCAGACAGATCACAGGCAATGAATTTTGGCTAGAGAAGTTCAGGCTTCATCCGAAGTTCATATTATGTGCATTCTAATATTGATGAATGGCTGGATATTTTGCCTTAATGATGACTAAATACACTAAAGCTGTCAGGTTGGGCACCGATATGTTTAAAAATATTTTCCCTTGTTTTATATTGTCCTGCTTATGCAAATATGACCAACAAATTTTTACCGGTAGCTTAATGCCTTAAAACAAGCCCACATTCCCAGGATTCCAGTGTCTATTACGGGAGAGAAAATGTTTTACTTTTGGGAAAAATATGAATCCCTATTTCACAATGTAATCTTGATATTTTTATAGGCCAGGAAACTACACAACTCCAAGTTCTACCAAAGTTCAGTTGTGCTTTAAGACCATCCCGCCCAGTTCACTTGCTATTTAAACAATGTGAGCGTTGGGTGGTAAAATTACAACTGCGTTGGTCTGAAACTAGCAAAGACACTTGTAAGATGTGTAAGATAGGGCCCAATGTGTGAGAATGGTTATCGTGACAGAATATGAAACACATGTATGAATACATTGACACCAAGGAAAGGACACGAAAAGCATTTAAGAAAGGTAAAAATATTTTATTTTTTTTAAACTAAAATTAGACAGAAGTGATCCAGGCATACATTGCTTTTTGCTGAATATTAACCGTTGTTCATATTCAGTGTGGTTTTATCACAGTCACAATAATAATGTTGGATTATAACAGGCTCTGTGACCTGCTGTATTTGTACATCAGTAAAATAAAAGTTATATCACTTGCTGGTGTCTGCGCCACTCATATTTTCTGGTTATTATTCATAATAATACAATTTTTCATCCTTTCAGAATGAACATGAATTTGGGACCACAAACTGAAGATGCCATTACACCACCCAGAAAGAGCCCTGCAGCTCTAACAACTGCAAGTAACTGCAAAGCAGTGTTTAATTACTAGGCTACAGGCCAAACAGCACTACAGGAGAGCTATCGCCAACGAGGGGGTATTGCAGAAAGCGGGATTGGCAATTTACACGGACCTATTAAATAAAAATTTTGATAAAACCGGATTTATTATTATTATTATTTTTTTAATCATTTGCCGCCCAGTGCGGGGCTGTGTATGCCCAATTCCCACCCTAATTAGGAATGTCCAAATATCCCCCTCCCATATTCACGGAGCAACCTCACTGCCCAGGACACACAGGTATCACACCTCGATAGACACACGGCCTTTGGCTCAGCCAGCTGTTTCACCCTACGCACCATCGCCAAACACACACAGAGCGGAATCAAAGGAAGACCACCCATATGCAGCTGCATGCAGGCCACTGGCTTGCCCATGCCCGGCGGGGTTGCCAGAGGAACGCGGGCTGCAGAACTCACCCATACTCACCCATCGCACGTCACTCCCTGTGGGGGCTACCGGCCACAGTCAGCACTAGCATGACCTGGATTCAAACCCAGACCGTGGGACGATCATCCATTCACCGCATTGTGGTGCCTCAAATGAGCCACCCAGCAACCCCGAAAAATCCAGAATTATCAGTTCCAAATACGAGGATCAGAGAAAGACTTGTGTCAGTTACTATTTTAACTTGTGCTGTGAAACTAACCAGCCCCCTGGCAGGAACTTGAACTAAACCCATACCTACCCCGTAGCATTTGGCGAGATAAATTAGGCAGACGCATGACTTCGCTGATGAACTTCATCTGATCATGCAATATGCCGTAAATTATCATTTGTCAAGGCAATCTGTCCTTTATCTCAATAACCTTCTAAAGCCTCATATCTGCAATGTCACTCATTGTGGTTTTCTGCTCACTACACTACAAACCCTCTGCCTTGCTTTGCGTTTTTTTTGCCAATGGACGCTTTTTGTATTGGAGCTGCAGAGAATATCAGCGAAGCACATGTGTGTGGAGCATAAATTTGCAGGTAATGCACTGTAAAACCAAAGAACGTGACGTTTAATACCTAAAAAGCAAGTGTGCACAGGTGTATAAAGGTGTTTACAGCCAAACACAAGTGTTCACATGTTATGGTTAAACACTAACATTTAACAGTCTGTGCCTGACCCAAAAAACATTTAAAACATGTATAGATTATGAAACCACCTTGACGGGATTATACTGGTCCAGAGAAGAGGTTAAACATGTATTGAAATCCTAAATATTTGGTTTTACAGTGTGGCAGAATATTAGTAGCCAACATTTTACATCTTAGCTTCGTTTGAGTTTATCATGCAACTCATTACTCTTCCTTACTGTATTAAGATAATTTGCAATGCCAGCCACCTCATAACTAATGTGGATGCCAAATGGCCAATGTAACACCACTGGACAAAATAAATGTTCATGTCAATTCTGCAAGTTCAAATAGCATGCACTGGAATATATTTTAATTTAAATTTCCGCAACGTTTACACTCGTTTTCACTTCCAAATAAGAGGTTTCGATAAACAGGACGTAAATTGAACCTGTATCTAAATATGCCCCATCGGGCTCATTTGTGAAGCAGAGTGGAGCAGTTCTCGGGGTGACTAAAGCTTAGAGGCGATATAATAATTATCATTAGCGATCAACATGGTGGAAATAGTTCTGAAAAATGGGTCCAAGTAAAAAAAAAAAAAAAACTGAATTATCTTTTAAGTTCACTGTGAACTAGCATGGTTTGGACTTACCCTATTCCAGCTTGATCACCTAAGTTGGAATCCACTGTTGTGGAACCAAGACATCTCATTATGCCACATCTGGTTCACTCACTTCAAGTGTAAATTGAAGATTTCTTGAACAAACTTTCTGGAATGGACACAGGAAGGAGAGGTTTGTTTTTAAACCTGCAGGTGTCTCAGTGAACCATGGCCAGCTTAACCCCAAAACAACTCACTGTCTATAAATAACATCACTATTTATTTATTTATTTGTTTGTTTATTTGTTTGCTCGCCTACCCCTGGTTTTATGATTTGGTTAGCCGAATCTGATGACTACAGCCAGGGGTGTTAAATAAATCCAAACAAAGAAACTTTCAAGGTGCTATAATTTGCGAGACTAAAATTGCGTCCCAAAAATGAAATATATAATTGATCCCCTTATCCTTAAACTCTGCTCTGTGATTAGCCAATCATGTCAAGGTTATGGGGTGAATGGGGCAGTTTGGGATACTGGCAATAACTCAAACTGCGAGGCCCAACAGTGAAAACACTGCCGTCTTCAGTCTGAGATCTTTACAGCCAACAGTAAATTCTCAAATCCATATGCCAGACATTATAAGGAGATTCCACATCGCTCTCTTCTCTTTTCAATACATTATAAAGTTGCCAGCCTTGTTTTGATTGCCTGAGAATGTCTTCAATCTCCATGATTTATGTGCCCCTCAATGGCACAATCTAAGTGAGAAGTGTTTATTTCTCACGGGATATTTGCTGTAAAGGCAGCACCATATAGACGTGCATTGGTGTGTGTATAATACTAAATGCATTACTCAGGCAACCATGGTGTGCAAGCTCTGACTGTATTTAAAGTTTGGGCCAGATAAACAACGCGTGAAATTTTAAAGGTTGCTTTTCACACGTTTTAAAACATTATTTATGACATGATCCTCACTTTCATAGTGACTTCAATGTTCCAATATTCCATGAAAGAGAGTATGCATGCATCTATCTATCTATTTGGAAAATAATTACACTTTCTACCTCACGTTAAAGGGATTTTAAAAATTAAATGTGACTCACTATGGTAAAATGTCCAGGACATCAAAAAATCTTTTATGGAGTTATTTACATTTTATGAAGGTGCAAATTCAGATCTTTGAAATAATATATCATATACTACAATCAAGATAATAATGAGGAAGCTATGGCTTGTTTAATGTTGCTACTCCTTGAAAGTAAGTTCTGAGAAAAAGGCTGTTGATGTTTTGGAACTTTTTTTCCTACAAATTTGCAATGAAAACCAGCAATAGGCATGCGCTTAGAAATGCATAAGCTAAGTAAAACGGCCACACGTTAATAGTTCAAACTGTAGGAGTGATTCAGTGTTGAACAAGGTAAAAATATAAACGCAAATATTAAATATTTAGATAAAATATTTCAACATTTCAGTGAATTGTAGTTTATCTCTCAAATATTCTGATTATGTTAAAAAAGGGATTTCTATTTATAGGCTGATTTTCAGTGTATAGTTGGACAGTGCAAATTCCACAAGTCACAAAATAGAAGTCAGTAAATATCCAGAAATCTGAATGTGTATTGGAGGAATTAGGAATACATTAATCTCTCTCCACTGCCAACCAACAATGATCACCCTATGAAAAGAGAGATTACATGATTACACGATTGAAAAACATTTTTTGGAATCAGCACCTGTGTTTGGAATTGATGGAGTCAACAGTTGCTTCACTCTGACTCCATTAAAAAAAAAAAAATAAAAGCAGGGCTTCTGGGTGGCTGATTCGGTTAAGACCCCTGCCGCGGTGCATGGATGAGCCTCGCGGCCTCGGACGGAATCGGGAACCTCGCCAGCGGCGAGAGGACGAAGCGCCGTTGGCGCCCGCGTCTCCCAGGGGTATAGGAGGGTCCGGCGATACGCGCTTCACCGCTCTCGACTGACCCCCGCCGGCCGCTAAGGGCCCTCGTAAGACCGCATGTCAAAGCAACATGCGAAAGGTCCTCCTCCGACGCCGCTGCGAAAAGAAGTAGCTGTCGGACACCACGTGTTTCGGAGGAAAACCGCAAATGTCTCCCCAGGTTGGTTCGCTCGTGGAATGCGGCTGCGGTTGCAGACAGTTGGACATTCCAGGTCGGGGTGGGAATTGGATATATACAGCCCCGGGTTGGGTGGGGGAAAAAAAAAAAAAAAGTAAAAAAAAATAATAAAAAAATAATAGTTGCTGACTCCACTGCCAAGCAGCACAAAACTTATTGAGAGAAGGTGATTTATGGAAGATTACTGCCCGCACTGGATGACAAGCACGAGAGGCACCCCCTCGAGTAACCACAGGCTTCTGCCATCTGGTTGCACGTTTTAAGACTTTTTTACTAACTTACTGCGCCCATAGGACATTTGTCCCATCCATTATTCTCATCCTCAACAACAACAAAAAATGAGATAACAACCCTCAACAACCTGTGGCAGTTTTATTTCCTGTGTGGTAGGATTCTGTCACTGTTTAACTTCATATAGTTATGTAGCCTATTCGTCAGATGAAATGAAATGGCATGTGTTGTTTCTGTAACTGTCTAACCATGTTATGTGACTTTTTATCCCTGAAACACAGTTTTTTATGGATGATTATAAATGACATCTCATTAAAACGTATACATTTTAATGACCAGTGAAAATCTTCAGCATTCAAATTTACATGAAAAATAAATAAATAAAAGGAACACATTTTAAGGAACATGGACAGTACAATATTTCAATATGTTGAATATTGCATTAGCCCTGCACACAGTAAATTATTCAGGTATAGTTGATCGACAGACAAGGCATGTCAAGAGAAAAATGATCTTGGCTCCTTTTCTGATGCCTAATGAAGTATAGAATTTTTTTAAATATAAGACCATTGTGTCATGAACCCGATGTGATGCGAGGGGTGCGGGGCAGGGTTGCTTCTCAATTTGAGCTACTATTAGCTTTCTGCTGTATCCCCAAGCCTTGGAAACCTTCAGGACAATGCACAGCAGAGGCCTTGTCGTGAGGCATGCACAGCTGAGAGTGACTGATAATCAATTCCAGGTGTTGTTCATTGCCTCCATCAGGCACTTTTTAAAGGCATCCTTGTGTTGCCTTGGTGGAGAAAGGTTGCTTAGGTACTTGCTTAGGTTTGAAAATAATGGCACTGTCTTTGTGATTCTTGTGTTTAGAAATCTGTCAATGGGATTTATTTACTGCTTTCTCACTGTCAGGTGAATTTTTTTTGTCCATTAGTTTTCTCAATAGGAAACTGGAAACATGGCATCTATAATTACACTTTTCAAATAATTTATTTTATTTATTTAAAGGCATTGATTGTGGGTGTCTGTGTATGCACGCTCCAGTCTTCTCCTGGGAACTGAATTTCACAACAGAACGGGCTTAAAATTAATATGTCTCAAAGGTGCAGGACAATTAAATAAAAATAGCATTTTGAAAGTAGTACTTTTGGGGGAGGGGCAAACACACATTAACAAGGATTGTTGAAAACTGTAAAACGGCCACAAAATACACCATATGTGCCTCTGATTAATCTGAAAGAAAGTCTGATGTAGACTGAGTTGTCACTGAGTTGTCACTGAAAATGGAGGCACTGTATTTCAGCCTCTGTCAATACCAGCTTTTCCTCCTCACAAAGTTAAACTTACCTGTTTTGGAGAATCCAGTGGTCAATGCGACTGCATGAAAGGGCGCTTGATTCTCTAATAGGCTTGTCATTCCCCATTAAGGATCCATTCCATGGGCACAATGGTGTCAATGCGACAAGCCCATTCCACATAATGAACCCAATAATGGTACTGCCTGTACAAAGGAACAGTTATACTCCAGTCTACCGTAGTTCAGAAATAAGACTCTTGATGGTGCATCTGAAATTTATTTCTTTTTTTCTCCCCCTCCAAAAACGAAATGCCTAAGCATGGATGTTTGCACACACAAAATGAAGGCTGAAGGCGTATTTCTTCAGCATTTAAATTATGTGTGTGTTTTGCAATTACCTGTATACCACTATACATTTAGGATTAATAGACATCCGGACATGTAACATGTATGAACTCAATCTCTTAAAATATCCACTCGTACAAACTCAAATTATTTGCTGAGCTTTGCAATTGGTGAGATTGCCCTATTCTCTAACAATGTTTCACATTGAATTGTCTGTGATTGCACTGCACCGCTGAAAGGTTTAGAGAATCCATTCCTTTAAGGATTAATGACTCAAGATCTTTCTTAATGACACAAGGATGTGTAAGGCATAAAAGTTATTCCTTAGATTATTGCCTCCCTTACAGTCAGCTCATTTTCCAGAATGAATCTTAAAAAAATACTTAAGGGTGCACATTGAGGGCTTTTTCAATTTGCCACATGGACTGAAAACATTTTGAAACTTAATTTGTTAGGCAGTGTTGCCATTGAGCACACGGGACAGCTGAAAGCAAAAAACATTATGAGCACTGAATGCATAGGGTGCCTTTCAGATGTGTTTCTCTACCCCAGAAAATAAATGAATGCTTCTGCCTGGGTGGCAGTCCCCTCCAACTGGACAGAATCGATAGCAAATTTGCTTACAAATCAAATTTCCACAAACACGATTGCCTATTTAACCTTCCTGACATTCACTTTACCTCACAATTACATCCATCAAAATGGCTGTAATAACTGCGGGTACATCCTATAAAAAAAGTAATAATAAAAATAAAACACCTGAAGATTAATTGAACAAAATATATGTTTAGATAAATCTTAAAGCTGGAGTAGGCAACCTTCTGCTGTGAGAAAAATACACTATATTTTACCCTTGAATTCTGCATTCTAAAACCATGGATTTGGCTCAAATGCTTGTTTTCAAAACACAACACAACACAACGTGAGAGACACAACAAAGAGATTCACCTTGCATGTTGCATGTTCACATAGTAGTACAGCTATATTCTGTTGAGAGAGCATAAGTTTATATATCTGGCGTCTTTATAAAATTGGCTAGCTATATAATTCACTGTTACTAGTGTTTGAGTAAAACTGGCTCATTGAAAGATTAGCTCCTTTATTTTCTCCTTCCCTTATCAGTTATGAAAAGCAGACAAAAGGCCCTACAGTAAAATGTCCAGCAGAATTGGGGCTAGGTATTTCAGGTAACTGTCAGTCTGGGATAGAGGGTAGCCTTGTTCCTCAATGTAGCCATACAAAATATTTTGCTAACGTCAGCTATCACAAACCATCAGAGGGTTATACTACAAAGGAAGTTTAACACCAGGGGCTCTATCTTGGCGATCTTAGCGCTTTGTCTAAACGCAGGCCGTAAAGTGCATTTAGGGCGTGTCCAAGTCCACTTTTGCTAGTTTGACGGCGTGTTTTTTGAGCGCTAAGCACGGAGCAACGTGCAAATGGGCTGAACCTAGACTCTTCATTAATTATAGGTGTGTCTTGGGCGTGACCTGCAATAAACCAATCAAAATGTCATATCCCATTGCCTGTAAAAGCCTGCTTTTCTACTTTGGCGGATTGCTTATATGATGGTGAAATAGAAATGTTTGTGCGTGTTTAGTGCGATCAAGGAATAGGCTATATAGATCAATACTATGATCAATATTATTCGGACTAACCATTATGAGTTCCTGGTAATTCCCGACAGTGCTGTTATTTTACAAAATATATGCAGTTAAATTTTGTTAAAAGCACCTGCAACAGCTGAGAATAAGCTACCAATGGCTTCCGTCTCACCTTTAGAAAACAACAAATTAGCCTGCTTGTTTAACGAATTTCATTTGAGTATGCAATGAAGCATTGTCAAACATCAATTCCATGAGGATGTTCTCATGGAGTTCTCGAAATTCAAGCTTCATCCGAAGTTCATTACCTGCATTCTAATATTGACATAAATACCATTAGTTTGCCTTAATGATGACACTAAATACAATAAAGCTGTCAGGTTGGCAACCCATAAGTTCACGCATATTTTCCCTTGTTTTATAATGTCCTGCTTATGGAAATGTGACCAACCTGCTTTACTGGTAGCCTAATGCTTTAAAACAATCCGCTTTTCCAGGAAGACCGTAAAAAGTGTGATTTACAGCAGGGGAAACAGACCTGCTCCTGCATGAAGTTAAAGTGCACATGCAGAGAATGGCATTAAAATTAATTGTGAATTAATTGTGTAACATGCTGCAAATTTGTTTTCATTTCTAATTAGAAGCACATCACCTAGATGTTGATGGAGTGGGCTGAAAGCAATTTGTGGTCTTTGACCAATGGACCCTTTTATTATTATGCATTTTTTGATATAGCCTACACAATAATAATCACACATTGTAATCTTGATATTTTTAGTCATGCTTGTGCGCGCCCCTGTGTGTAACAGACAGGAGAGTGTAGGCGTGTTGTGCACACACCTATGTAGACACACTTATATGCGCCATTAAAATAACATGTAAACAACTGCGACATGACTTTAGACCAGGTTTGTGGTGGTTTTAGTGCAAGCGCTTTCTGCTGGCTCAAGATAGCAGTAAGCCAAAAATAATCCTGGCCACTCCTCATTTTAAGACCAACCCGCCCAGTTCAGTTACTATGGGCACAAAATCACTTAGTATTTAAACAACGTGAGCGTTAGGGGCTATAATGAACCCTGCGCCAGGTGTAAGATAGCGACACTTGCGTTTGGGTTAGCGCCGGGTGGCCCCCAGTGTTTCTTTGCGTTAGCTGGCTTCACCAAACCTAACCACCACAATCTGGCTTAACCAGTACTATGAAGGTGGTTATCAACTTGATAAGTGAACATGGGCTTTGTTAATTAAGTTCTGTGCATGTTCCCATAAAAGGGGCAACAACGAGCTTATAGCGGTACAGGATGGGCTGTACTCGAGCAGCATACATATAATGGATGTATGGATAATTGTGTAGGTTAAATTCATTAGTTAATACCTTATTTCCAGTCGTAAATGTATAATGAAATGAATACTCTCAGTATATTATCATACAGTTTATTCAATTATATTACATTCTAGAGCTCCTTAACTTTAAACTTGATACAGCGTGTTTAAAATCTTGCTAAAGCAATCACACTAAAGTTTAATCATAAAACTTGGGGGAAAGACAACACAAGTTTGTCGGGCTCAGAAAATCTTTTGTGGAACTCAATAATCTCGCCCTGCGAAGAGCATCCCTCACTATCCGCACATATCTCTACGGGATCCTTTGGAATGGAAACGCCTTTTTCCAAACGCCTGGACCAATGTAAAAATAGCTGTTCCGGGTTTTTCTCAGTGCAGTTATCCAGATAACTCAGTAATCCTGCTTCGTAGTATACCCTCCTGGTTAGCCGTGCAGAGTAAGTTGCCTAGACTAGTTAACTTAGCAAAACAATCACTTCATTAGTTACCAAACTCGGTGACTAAATGGAAAATGTTTTATTGCATTAATGTTAAACTTTGCAACAAGGAAAAACATTCCGTTTTGTGTACGTTCACGATGAGGTATGAGAAGAAGTGGGTGTGGGGTGTGTGTATCTTTCTCTGTAATGTGTGTTATGACTTTCAAAATGCTTTCGCAACATTGAGAACTGCAGCTTTAAGGTATCAATTTGAGTACATTTAGGACACACCACACGTATACACTGCCTGGCCAAAAAAAAAGTTGCAGTTGCACCAGTCATGCATAGTGCTCACTGTACAAGCCTCTGGAGGCAGTGTTATAATCTAGGGTTGCTTAAATTGGTCAGGTCTAGGCTCAGCAACGTTATGCAGCAATAAAATGAAGTCAGCTGAGTACCTGAATGTACTGAATGACCAGGTTATCCCATCAATGGGCATATTCCAGGACGACAATGCCAAGATTCATCGGGCTCAAATTGTGAAAGAGTGGTTCAGGGAGCATGAGGAATCATTTTCACACATGAATTGGCCACCAGAGTCCTGACCTTAACCCCATTTAAAGTCTTTGGGATGTGCTGGAGAAGACTTCATGGAGTGGTTCGACTCTCCCGTCGTCAATACAAGATCTCGGCCAAAAATTAATGCAAGTCTGGACGGAAATAAATGTTGTGACGTTGCATAAGGTTGTCGAAACAATGCCACGACGAATGCGCGCCATAATCAAAGCTAAAGGCGGTCCAACAAAATATTACAGTGTGCGACTTTTTTTTTGGCCGGGCTGTGTATATATATAATGTACTTATCCTTCACTGCCGTACTGTCATTTTTTACCAGTTTTTTGGCCCATTAGTGTGTCCAAAGACACCCTATAAACCTAATTTCTGCATTAACTTCCTGAATTACAATGGGATTCATAGACCAACTGAGGTACAGATAAAATATACATTTACTCTGTATAATGGATGACAAGGCACTAAAAGGAAGCAGAAACATTTGTATGGTGCAGTGAATATCTTGATTTTTCTTGTGCTGGGCCATTCAAAGTTAATGTTGTGAAGCAGTTGGTAGTGTGCCTTTGTTTTGTATGAATAATCTGAATGATATAGTAGCATGTGTAGATGTGGTTCTAGTAAAAAGGAAAGTTGTGTTGCTTGTCCCAGAGAGAAAGCTCACGAGTGACTCAAGTGACGAAGTCAATAAATAATGAGAATCTGACAGTGCTTGGAAACTGCTTTTACCCTTTGATACTACAGTGTTCGACTCAAAGGGATACTGTCCTGTAGGATGGAGGGGCCACCAAAGGCCTGTGTTTGTCATGTAAATTGTAGCTTTTCTATCCATTCCCATGAACTCTGACAACAGCTAATTACAGAAAAACACTGCTAATTATAGGAAAATTACAGCCTTAAAATCTTTTTTTTTTTCTCAAATAGAAAATATTAGCTTGTTTTAAGTTACAAGTTTGCCCCTTGGCAAAAACTTGTAACTTAAAACAAGCTAATAAACAAGCAAATCTTGAAATGAGTAAAACTATCTAACCCCATTGGCAATCTTTTTGTCTTATTTAGCAAAAAAAAGTCATCAAAATAAGATTTTAAGTCTGAATATAAGACTAAAATGCTTGTTAGGATTGACTTATTTTTTGGGTTTTGCAGTGTAGCAGCTTGTGTTCTCTCGTCCGGTCATGCTGTCAAACCTTTACAGTTGAGACGGAGTACTGTTGCCAGACCAGAGCAATGTGGCTCCATTGATTTATCCACATGACCACTGTCCTTCCTGCTTGGCAGACATATTGGATACTTCATAGTGCCTTATCTCATCTGAATAACCCCTCTTGGTAGTTTTCCCTGCATCTCCACCTTTGTTGTATCTCCGGCTCCATGAACTGGGGCAACCCAACCCAACACCAATTCAGTTTCTTAAACTGGGCATGATTCCCTTTGGGGTCAAAGTCAAATTTTCTTTTCTATTCTTAAAAGCAAGCACTTTGTGGGGATTTTTCTTCTGCCAAGCCATGTTTATTGGTGCCACTGGCATCTCCTGTGGAAGGACTCAGTCCCTCCATCATAATTTATGTAAGTTGCACTGAGGGAGTATGTTCAACGCATAAATCAGTTTTGCAGCACAGAGCACACACAGTTATTGTTTACCACCTTCTTCGCAATTCTAACCCATAAAACGGGTGCAGCATTTTGCTCCATCTCATTTTCAATGAGTCCTACTAAAATACAAGGTAGATAAACCGTATGCAGGAGCACATCACTTTCCCGATAAGAGACTTGATAAAAGTGAATTAAACCAAGATACAGGCTTTCCTCCATTTTCATGACAGTGATCAAAACAGCAGTCATGTTACTGAGGAGGAAAAAAAATAAACAAAACTCAACCGTGAACTATGCTTAACATTAAAAGCACGGTTTAAAAACCCCCTCTGATTTGGCACGTTAAAAAGGATGAATACGTGAGGAAAAATAATACACGTTAAAATAAATATGTCCAAGTGTCAGAGATGATAATGTTTCAGTCAAAGAAGTCTCCTTCTTCTCTGCGGCCAACATCTGTTTGCGAGCCCCGGTGAGCATGAGAGCAGTGAGCTCGCCAGGAGAAAAGAGAGTGCGTGGCAAAGGTCTCTGTCAGAGATAACTCTCGTATATTCCACCGCTTGGGGGGTAAACAGGAGATGGGGGCGCTGGCTGGAGAATCAGATTGTTCTGCAGTTTCATATACTTCTGTGTCCTCAGATCTGGCCCTCTCATTTTTCTAAAACTCAACAGAATACATACACACTGCCTCAGTGAAGGCACAGCTACAGCAGGCTGCCAAATCAGAGTGGCTGTTATCAAAGATTGAACATGAAGAGTGAAAAAACTTCACTTATTTTAGGTATTTCCTTTAAACGGAAAAAAAACATTGAACTGAAAAACTATCAGCATGACCAGAGGCGAATAAACACAACTACGTTGGAAGAGATTATATGATTATATGGGCTACAGTAGGTTTTATCCCACTCAAAAAAAAAAAAAAAGAACTGTTCCCTTAAAGAGGACCAACTGAGGTACTGGGTGGCTCATCAAATTAAGGCATCGTTCTCGTTCTAGTGCATGGATGACCCACGGCCCATCTCACAGGAGCCCGCAGGCAAGATAATAATTGGTGGCAGCATCACCCAGGGTTAGGGAGGGTTCAGTCACCTGGAATCTGCATCTCATCGCTCTCCAGTGACCCCTGCTGGTTGAGCAAGTCTGCCTGTTAAACTGCAGATTAACTGTTGTCCTCCAACTCATCTCTGCGCAAGCCTGATTTAAGAGCTGTGGCGTGGTAAGAATGGGAGCTTGACATTCAGTGCTTCAGAGAAGACCACATGCTTGTCTACGCTCTCTACGATATCAATAGTCAGGGGTCCAGTTATGAGCACTGATATTATTTGGAATTCTACATTTTTATACACGTATTTCTTGGTGTGTACTTTTTAAATTGCCAAACAAGGAATCAAACAAATTAATAGTTTGACATTTTTGGGAAGATTTTATATGCGTGTAAAAGGACTACATAGCAATACTTAAATGGGCACACAGCACTGTACACCCATGAGTCGATAGTCCTTACAAGGTTGATACAAAGACACTTCGGGTTCATTCCAATTGCTTATTTTCACTCCTTGCATCCTTTCCTTGCTCCTTAGCTTCACCCAATGGAGGACGTGAGGAAAGGATGCAAGGATCAGATACACGGACGGACGACTCGAGGCAACATGCATTAGGCAAATGGAACGTCCTTGCTCAGTCAAGCATCAGTGTCATTATGCTTACGTGCTTAACTATAATGCTTTTTAGCTTCTTTTTTCTATAATAAACGAGGCTTTTCTTATTAAAAAATTGGATTTATGTAAGGGTGTACATACCTGCCACGTGGCAGATCTGGAGAGGTGGATAATTTATACACATCAAGCGTTCTGAGAAAAGGCTTCCGCAAAAGGCTACACTTGTGTTTCCTTGCTGAAGCATTTAGCAGTTTGGAATATTCTTAAAGATGGCGAACCTCAATGATTTCTGGGTCAGGTGAGGATTGAGGACAGATAAGCGATTGGAATGAAACCTTGGTCTTCCCAAGGACATTTTCCCTGGTTTTTGTATTTTTCTCCTATAACCATCTTAACTTTTTTTCAAGCAAATGTTCCAGCAGTTGAGTGTTCCGTGCACAGACTGCACCGTGTTCACAAGGTGCTCCTTCATAGAGAATTCAACTCAAGCCATTCATCGAACAGATGTTTCCAATCAGTGTTAAGATTAAGTAGCTATTGCTATAAAACAGTCTTTCTCATTCATGGGAAGAGCTGCATGATAAAACTATCATTTGTTGCCATGGTAAATTGGAGGTCTGTTTTATAAAGACCAATTGGATAGAATTAGCTTTATTAGGCCTAAATTGAGATCACGCACTGCCTCAGCGAAAGACAAAATTATTAGTTTAAAGGGTATGTCACACTCATTGTTGTTAATGATGGGAACCACATGACAATAAGGTATTAGCAAACATGTTTCTGGTACAAGTCGTACAACATAATTTTGTGTACTGCACATGCTTAAATGTGAAATATGTTGTGTCCTCAGTGCATGTTTGATTAATCTAATCACAAAGTAGCCAGTGTGTCTCTTGTACCGAATACAATGTGCAGTGACCAATATGGATATCATTCTGAATATGATTTACGTATGTTCTTGGTAACCTCACCCCGTTGGGACACAAAAAAAAAATGGAACTGCACAGATATCAGCGCCAGAGTGTAACTGCACAGTTTTATTGTTAATTCATTTTTCGCTAAAGTAATGCTTTATATTTGCACTCCAAGGACTAAGAAGCACCATTCACCATCACTCGTATATCAAAATGTATGGCATCTAACTGGGTCGCATTATGGTTTCCATTTGCAGGAGCAAACTAAAGTATTTAAATCAAAGTGTCAGTTTACAGTGCTCTTATGTTAATGCTAAACCTCAGTCAGTGAAAAAAAGTGCCCACTGTTATCCAGGTTATTAGGACACCAAGACATGACGTCTGAAGAAGGATAGCCAGCAGTGATTAATAAAGAGTGGGGAGATGTTGCCATAAATATCAGTGCAGGCACAGTGAAGAGGCAGGCATAATTTGTGCAATGTGGCGCGCTGAGTTTTAATTTAGATTCCGCCCATGCATGGTCTTATTCCCGCATGCGCTCATCCACAGTAATTCTGCGGAGCGTCTTCCCGTATACCGGGCACCAGTCTTTGAGGGACTGCGGAGTGCAGACTAATGAATGATATTTGATTTGTGTAACTGCATTCACGTCATGATGCCATGGGGCAGATCCCAGAACAGATGAGCATTGAGTTCAGAAGCATTTAAACAGGGCCGTTGCTAGGAATTCTGGGCCCCCTGAAAGAATATTGGTGTGGGCCCCCGCCACCTGACTTCATCGCCAAAAATAAATTTTACACAACTTTTTCTCTTAGACTATATATTATCAATTTTTCTTAATTTTTCTGTTCCTCTATGTTCTTGACAGTGCCTGACGCAATACACCCAATTTGTTTTATTTTTTTAAATTAACCACTCAACAAAGAGTCACTGGGAATTATTATGTAAAAATCAAGCACCTGGTGCAACACTCACTGGAGTAGCAGCACATAAAAGTTTAATTGTTCAATTTCATATTGCTTTTGTACACATTTATGGTTATGTTTTATGGAACAACTGATGCCGAACTAACCTACCTAGTCTTGGCATTAACATCAAAATAATCTAAATTGGCTTATCAATGCCATAGCTCTAGGCAAACAGCTTTACTTTATTATTGTATCAGGAGGGCAAGCTGTAAGATTAGCCCCTGCTTAACGTTAACAAGACTTGTGTCAACAGGCTAACGTAGCAGTTTAGTTTTAGTAAACACTCATGAAAGAATGGAAAAATGTGTCCTGCTGCTACTGGATTTTTTTTGACAGCATATTATAACATTTATAATAATAATTATAACCTTACTGATGATGATATTTAGTGGATAATTTAGTAACGTCAGCCTTGTCAGGCAATTATTTTACACCGCTGACCGCACGCAACGTTAAAGTGATGGTCAAGGGATTCTAAAAACTTCAAATAACCACAACATATCAGAGGGATGTATCCACTACACACCCACCAAATATATTTTCAAGAAAATGTGAATAGGTATATTAATATACATCTCAAAGTCAGCTAATAAACTCAGTCTTGAAAGGATTGTAGGGGTGTGGTCTAAATGCAAGCCCTCAACCCGAGTGCCCTTAAACTGGGCCTAATGTTAGTCTATTTAAAGCAAGCTAAATTGCAAGGCGACGTTTCACCAAATGCATGTTCCACACAAATCATAAAATAATGGTAGGTTTTATCAAGTTTAAAAAATTTATTTAAAGGCCCATTCATTCATTTCGGTTGCTAATCGAACGAAAATTACATGCATGCCAACTAAGTACTTTGGTGGATAATGGTTCTCGTCGTATTTGTTACTGTAGACAGGATGGTTTTATTCGCCTCAAACTAAGCAAGGAGTTATGTAATGAGACCAAAATATGCATTGGTTGGGGGTTCATGTCTACGTAGACATGGACCCATTTAGACTCCACCCTTTTTTTCAGCACACAGGAATAACGAGATATAGATAGACTGAAATTGAACGAGTTTGCAATGGAATTTATTCCTCGCACTTCATTGGTGCTCAATACATACCTTAATAGCCATAAATAACGTGGTTATAAGAATATTATGGATTTTCCTTGACCATCACTTTAAATGTTAGTGTCATTCGTTTAACGTAGTAATGTTAGTAGCTGGCTAAGCCCCAGGCAGCCACAGGGCGCCTGAACAGCTAGCTTAAAACTTAATTTAAAAAAAAAAAAGTTATATTCTGGGCTTCTGATGTGCTGCTCCTGGCCTTTCTTTCCTTCTTCTCCACTCTTTTTTGGCGGCCCGATTTATGTTTCTGTTTCGGCATTGCGCTTCTCTATTAATAACCTGCTGGGTGCTGCTGCAGTTCGGGAGCAATAACGTTATGCGCAAATTCTTAAAAGAGGAGCGAACCATGGACCAAACCATTTTTTTAAAGGAAGGGGGTTATTGCTCGGAAAATAGAAACTTCTTTCATCAATATTGCATGATTTTGTGGCTTTGTTTTAACTCTGATGCATTAGTATGAGTATTAGTTAGGCCTACGCATAATAATTTAGTCATAGAAAGGAGGGCCTACATAATAGGCTACTGGGGTTTTTGCGGGGCCCCCCAAGGGCTGTGGGCCCCTAGAATTGTCATCACCTTTCACCTCTAAACGACGGCCCTGCATTTAACATCCACATAGTCCGTTTTATTTATGAATTTACTTATTTTTTCCGGAGCATTGATTGAATTCCATTGCTGTTGTTGCCATTGCTGTTGTTAACCACAGGCCCAATTAAATGGGAACGCACCGGCATGTCGGCCGGTCTGCGGGATAAATGGGAACGCACCGGCATGTTGGCCGGTCTGCGGGATAAATGTTCACCGCCGCTTGCGCTCAGAGCGGCGTGTTCCAGCAAGTAACAATCAAAGCTCTACGTCTCTCCATTCCTCATCAATGCTGCTAATCCAGCAGCCAACAAGACTGTAAAGTGGGAGCTTTCCACCCCCTCTTTTTCCCTGTCGTGCTCACACTCACACACACGCACGCACACGCGCACACACACACACACACACACACACACACACGCATATGCTGGGATAGTAAACTCAAATAAGCCTGTGTAAATATCATGCCGCCTTGCACCAGCTGTCTCCAGCTGCGGTGAAATGTGCGAGGGAGGTGAGCTACCGTTCCCAGGACCCCTGTTTATCTCCCCAAACAGATCATTAACAATCTGCTCCCTCCGACAATGCTGAGCCCACCGCCGTCGCCCAGGGGAGATATCATACTGTACAATACATGATGCATTTACCACTCGCCCCACACACACTTGAACATAACAAACATATACATGCAAACGCGGGCGTGCATTCATATACCCGTACAAGCACGTGCATACACACATACGTGCCCATACATCTAAACACATGCACAAATAAAAATGCACATATACACACATATACACACACACACACACACATCCACTCATATACGCAAATGTATACGAAGGTTTAAACACAATTCAAAATAAAGGACTAAATATACCGTATGTTATACATATGAGGCCAAAACAAATTATATATTGACAGAAATTGCCATTTCTAAAGTCAGGGAATCCAATAAATACTCCTACCCCCTACAGTTCTTAACTGGATGCATGTCTATGTAAACTATGCAGACTTCATCACTCTAAATATAATTTCAGCAGGACTCCTCCACTGTGCCAACTCAACTCAAATTTACAATAAGTTTAATTTCTTCTTTCTTAAATTAACCTTCTTTTCAATTCTGATAGCACCCCACTCCAAGACCACTTACGCTGTGCCAGGGCAGTCTCAGCGAGAACGGCTTTACAGATTCACTGTCATACTCAGAATCCATTTAATTATCTTAGCTGTTAGGCTTGTCCCATTCCATTTCTACTTCCCTGGCTGTCATTATAAAATGCTACCTCAGTTTTAAACATGGGCTCACTTCTTTTAGCTTTCACTTCATTTTCTGAGCAGAGAGGATACATTTGTGAAGAAGGTACTGGAACAAAGGTTCAAAAATGAAATGAGTGTTTTTATACGGTATGTTTGTCGTTATGCGTTTTGCTCATTTGAAGGCTAACGCCGTGGTGTTTAATTCCCTATGGAAGTCAACTTTTGGAGTCAGTGCTGCCTTCTTCATCCCATACCCTGCAGTTGCAAACTGTGAGCTACAAATGAGGAAGTCAAGAGACTGATTTCAGTCAGGAGTCAGTTAACTGATCTTTGGGAAGGTCGATCACGTTCAATTCCACTTTGCTCTTTAAGCAAACCAATATAAATGCTCTTTCTATTCTCGCAGTCATCGCGTGCATTCAGGACCGAGTGACTGTGGCAGGAATAAACCGACCTGGACATCGAGATATGTTTCAGAACATTACAGATATGGCAACAGAGAGGGTGAGAAAGAGAAATTAACAACAGTCATTCTGTGGCCAGTTACATACTTTAACTTGTTGAAATCCATTACCTCACCAATCCAGCGGAGCCAGCATCCCTGCCCCTTACAAAACATCCGCAAACCATTTCCAGCGGAGCGTTGCAAAATGCGCTCCATTTACAGTGAACTTCCTGTTCAGTACACAGAACATAAGGCATTATCATCAGAGACTAACAATGCTTATTAAAATAAGACATTTATATGAAAGCTTAGCAGCTATGTTTCCACAAATCATCGGTCCAGGGGCTTCACTTATCAAGCATGCATACATAGATTTGTGATCGTAAACTCTGTGTGCTGTCATTCCCATGCCAAGTGTGTGATTTATCACATCTTAATTTGACGTTGTAAATATGTTTTGATGCAAGCTTCACACCATGCACACCCACAACAGTCACTTTGCAAGACCTACGGTTTATTCTTTCATCAAATGGAACAAGAGAAGGGTTGTGTACTTACTCCAAGGCCCTGCTGCATCCGTTCGCTTCACCAAACGGCAGGAAAACTGACTAACGGTCAGTAACTTGCACAATCTTCAGCGCAACACAATCTTCAATCTACATAGAAATGTATTATTTGCAGAACGAAGGAGCAAATCACAATTCACAAATAAAACTATATACTGAGAGTGAGTGGTGAAAGAATACAATGCATCCTATGAATTAAGACAAACATGCACACAACCAATGAATAATATGACGAATTAAGATGTGATGACCTTATCAACTCATCACTCGTTGCCTAATAGACATAATTATGTAGTGCCAGTGCAAGCAATTAAATGATTTTCTTCACTGGTGCTCTTAGGCTACAATTAGAAGGTCACGTTTTTGGCCCAATTCAAATAATTATTACCCCCCCCCAAAAAACTGAACTGTGTGTCTGATTGACCACACTATCTCTCCAGTGACTGTTTGGAGACCCTGTGTGTTCAGACACTCTGAATGCCACACATGCACAAAATATAATATTTGTTACGGTTGTTTTGTGTGTGTGTGTGTGTGTGTGTTTATAATGCATATTTTTGGTTCTTGGTTAGTATAATTACCTTGCTTTAGTGATTTTGCATCTTTACTCGCTGGGAATGTTGTTAGCCAGGTCTTGCGCTCATAATACTCATAAATCAGTTGAATGCACTTAAGTTTCTCCTTCATTATAAGTGGCGTTAGATAAGAGCGTCTGTGTAATGAATGGAATGTTAAAATAAATATTTGCATTCTATGTGTGCCAACTTTCAGCCCGGCATTCTAATTCATGAAAAATCCTTTTATCGTGGTCAAATGTTTAAGTTGCACAATTAGATCTACTGACCCTGATTGCCTTACTGACTGATAGGAGAAGATCAATCCACCAACAGGGGACAACGGCAATGCTCGAAGAGATGCACAGCCAGCTGCCGAGAGGATACTGAATGGATAGGTCTAGTTGGAATGGAAGGTGTGATTATTCTCTGAAGATAGGAAGGGGCAGTATCATTTGCAGTTTGCTACGCCAATGTGAGTGCTTTGAAATCAATGCAAGCGGCCACCAGAAGCCAAAGAAGGATGATCAGAAGTGGCGAGTATGTGAGAATTTGGACTGGTTAAAGACCAGGCCGGCAGCATCAAGCCATTACAATATTCCAGATGAAAGATTACTTGCACAAGTCGCTGGGCAGCCCCTCGGGTGAGGAAGGGGCGGATTCTCCTAATGCCGTGGAAGAGGAAGGAAGAACATGCATGAGCGGTTAGTTGCTGGAATGTGTCCCCAGAAGCTTCGCCGATCATCCAGTGTCACACCGAGGTTCTCAGCAGAGTCCCTAGGGAGGCACTGCGGCGCTATCGAAAAATGATCGGAGCATCGATCCACAGGGAACCGTTCGCTGAGAGGAACAGGAGTTCCGTCTCCGTCGGGTTGAGCGTCAGGTGGGCGGACATCCAGGCGGCAACGTCAACCGGGCGAACGGAGACGCGCGCCTGGATGCGGGCGTCAGAGGGAGAAAATGAGAAAAAGAGTCGAGCGGTTATCAGCATGGCAGTGAAATGACACATGCCACGAGCAGAGGGAAACGGGACCAAGCGATTTAGCGTAAAGAGAGAAGAGGGAAAGGGCCAAGCGCCAAATCCCTGTGGCAAATCGGTGGGCGGAGGTGTGCTGCGTCACGGAGCGCGCCTTTTTCGCCGAAATGCTCTCTTGTCAAAGAAACCGCGTCTAAATATGCATGTGCGAGTTTGATAAATGAGTCCCCCACTGTCCCCAGGACTCCAAGCCATTGTCACAGGGATCTCCAACCTTGCTATAGACATTGGCCCTTTTGACATACACGCTTTTATTGAACAAATGCTTCATCGAATACGTGTTGGTTTGTGAGCCTTCATTTAATAAGAGTCCTGAGGCTATTGTGGTTCGATATGTACATATTTTATATCTTTTTTAAAAAGCATGGGAAAAGTCACAAAGGGTCACCCACTCATTTTGTGCGGCCTAATCTCTTTGTTAAATGTGGACCGCACAAGGTTAAGGCGACTATAAAATAATTTAAAATTTAGTAAGTTGCCGATGGCTGACCTTTGTGCAAAGCGACAAGCTTATTAATTCCGGACCAAAAAGAGTTCTAGGGCCATTTATTATCAGTTTAGCATTCAAACCAGGTAATTCTCGGTCAAGTGTGAAATGTGGGAACTGTGACCCAGTGGTGATCTGCAGAACAGCTGCGGTGTGATGCAAAACCGAATGTGCGCCGTGAAACGGGCCGCCGCAGCAGCAATAACACAGCATCTTAGAAAGTGCTGAAAGTTATGGTGCATTCATTTATCATTTATGTATTCTTATATTCTTTTTTATGGACTGAAAGGTTCATTGTAATGGTTTTTGTGAACAGGTTTTACTTGCTCTTGAAACAAACATTGAACAAAACAGGACTGTAATGGGCATGCATTTTATCTAAACTGATCATGTTTAACTGTCTGTTGCAAAGGAAAATGTAAAAGCAGACCGAAAGAACATAATGCAATAATGTGCTACTTTGAAGCTTAGCAATAGGACATTCCACACCTGCCGAACTTGTAGCATTCACTAAATGTGCCAGTTTAGGGTCACGTGACAGGTGGATGTTGATTGATATTACTATACCGTGGATTTTATCGTATAATTTAGTGCGTTCTCCAGTATCCTAGATGAATATGGCTCTCGCAATCTGCTCCAGTTCGAGCTGGAAAGGGACAGAATTATTGAGCAAAATAATTCCTTTCCAACTCCAGCTGATGTATGGTATTCCTGCACAAAATGGCTGCCGTGCATCACCAAAATGAGAGCTCACATATCGATGGTTGAGGTGATCTCTCCCCCTTTCACTGTTAAGCACTTTGAGAGCACGAGATGAAAAGTTGGTTCAGAAATGTAATCCATTATTACTCTAAATGTAATCCATTATTGTTCAAAAGCGCCGGTTTTAATGGCTCATTTCCCCTTGCTCTCTCGGGCCCTGGAAAGATTACTTGATGTCATAGGTGTGTTGTGTGGTGAAATTACTCACTGATAGCCTCTGGGCCTTAAGGGCAGCACTGGGATAAGACCGGGGCCGGTACTAGAGTGCAAAGCCCTAAAAAAAACCCTCTGATTCCTTCAGCAACCATCATAGCCTCCGACGGTAGTCATTCCCAGCGTAATACCTTTGATTTATCAAGCTGCCACTTTAATACTTATCTGTATGTAACATCTATAACATCCCTTGACAGTCAATGTGCTACTGTATCAGTAACTCATTGAACGAGATGTTATTTGGCATACATTTGTGCCAGTAAATGGACCTTGCTGAGGCAGGTTTTGTTGTTGTTGTTGCAATATTTCGCCTTAACCTAAAATTCAGAGCAGCTGTGAGTGTGGCTTAATTAGTTTGCCTAATCAGTTGTTTCATAATTCTCTTCTAGGCCATAAAGTTAATTGATGGATTAATCATTGAATTAAAAGTCATTTGTGTACTCTTGTTTGTTTTAATAACATTTTGTTGAAAGCGTAGGCTACACATGAACCACTACAGCTACCTAATACTACTACATGTCCTGGGACTGCTGCTGCTCCTCTTCTTATTACTACAATAATTTTTTTATGATTATTATTATTAACACAAAAATATACTTATATTAAGCATTTTGTGATTTAACATTTAAGTAACAATGCATATTGAAGGGTGTATTGCCCATGTCAAAAATAAGTAAGTAAATAAATAAAACAAAGCTGTTGATTTTTAAAATGTATTATTATTTGGCTCTGAAACATCATGGATTGGCTCTTTTTTTTATTTTGAGTAGGCCTCATTGGTCTGGAAACCCTGTTCACCATAAAACTAACTTAATAAGGTTAGAGGAATGGGCTTGTGGATTGAAGGTTACAGGTTCAATATTCCAGGTAGGCCTTAAGCATGATGTTGTATGGAATTGTATAAATGACAGATTGTAATTAAACCTCTACGAGTTGCACTGAATAATATATAGTACCTTTCTAGGTAATTCAATATTACAAAAATTATATTTTTTTAAATCTATAAAATGAAATTGAAAAAGAAATAGCTTTTGTACTTTTATAGCCGCTCTCCCACTATTGGAATCTGTAGTCTGCTCTTGGGTGCTATAACCAGGAACTGCACACTAAAAAGCTGACTGTGTTCCTTGTCAAGCTTTAATTTTGGTTCCTTCATTTCATGGAGCAATGCCTGACACATCCCTCTCACAACCGGGCCCAGCAAACTTAAGACAACGAGGCAGCAGATTATCTGCACAGTCTGGAGAACATAAATGCAAATTATTGTGTGCAGCCAGGTTCCTAATACCGTGCAGCATTTAGCTTTGATCGGTCCTGACGTGAGACAGTTCAAATGTGCCCTTGGCCAACTTTAAAAATTCAAACTGACTCCACAGATTCATAAAATGCTCTGGAAAGCAGTGAGTAATAAACAGAGATGAGGGATGTGGATTGGGATATTTGTGTCTTTATCAAGTAGCTATTGAGTGAGTGGATATTTAAAGATTTCTTTAAAGCTTTGTGTTTATTTTAGCAGACTAACACTATGAATAATAACCAATGCGTGAAATTATCGACTTCTGTGCATATATTTGTCTCAAGGCATTTTTCTCATATTTTTTTTATAAATAAATGAACTCTCTCTTACTCTCAGCTTCTTGGCTGTTTCTTTCAGTTGGCTGTACAGCACTGCTTATGGACTTGTGCCTATGTAAAGCAAAGTTAGAAGTACATTCGTCTATCCAGTGGGTTCAGTTTCAATTTTATGGATCACAAAACTTTTCTTTGAGTATACAGATAAAGTTATGCAAACAAAGCGGAATAGCCAGCACCAGCTTTGTTACGAAACGGTCCTTGCATTGTTTTGCATTATTTACACATAATATATTCTGTTTTTGTGACAATATGAAAATACACAAACACAGAATCTTATTTTGCCAGGGCCCAGTTTTGATGGTGAAAAGCTTCCAATGTGATCTACTAGCAGCCATAACTACAGTCCATTCTGTTTTACACCGAGTTTAACTTTTCTTGAAATGTTTTATACCTGCGGTTCTGTAGCCAGATTTGTGCACTTGACATATGAGCAAATCAGAGGGAAGGGGGGGGGGGGGGGGGGGGGTGATGACACAAATAAAATGTTAAAAAAAGAAGGGAAAAAGAACATTAAAGTTTACTGACCATTTACAAAGAGGTTATCCTGTTGCTAACACAGTGTAGCTCTACATATACTGGAGTTTATGACTTTTTTTTTTGGAGCAATAGATTTCCAGCCGGGATTGACAGATTGTATTTCCGTTACAGCATCCTGTAAGGCACTGTTAGAGTTTACTATTAGAGCTTGCAATGTCTTTTATCAATTTTATGCCAAGAGTAAAGGATGCACAGAATAAGCCTGTGTATTGGGTAATTTTTCAATGCTGACATGATAGGGCACTAAGACTGCCAGACCCTTCTCCATTCTTGTAATCTTTAACAGATAGACTTTAACCCTTTTTTTTTATTTTACTTAGTCCTGATGAGTGCAGAATACCTGTTTTCATCATCCTCCAAGGCAAACCTTAGATATTTATCATGAATTCTTATCTGGGGTAAAAACTGAGACGGAAACCCACGCAGGCTTTGTAACAGTGATGGTTCTGCTGGGCACGTATTGTCAGTTTGTAGTTGCATTTGTACTTGTTACTACATGTGGCCTGCTCTATTATGCTGTTGCTTGTGTTTGAGGTGCTAACTGCCAGGAGATTACAAGTATAAATGAGCTTTTTCGAATGAATAACTATCGAAAGGGGACAAATAAAATCACCAGTTCACCTAATAATGTTGTTTTTGTGATGCTCTCACTCCCGTCCTTTTGTGTCCCGTGTTTTACCTGTTTCCTCTCGTATCGTGTTGTTTGTATCCCTGTTTGTTTCCCTCGTGCTGCAGGTTGGGCGTGGTTTTCCCTTTTGTGTCACTCTGTTCCACTACTCTTTATCCGCCTATCCCTTTCCTTCTCTCTGCATGCATTCTGCACACACTGCTCCGTTAATCACTCACGCATACATTCGCACGCGGCACTTAATTGATACTTGTTAACTGTTGTATTTAGTCACCCGGTGTTCTTTGTCCTGGGCCAGTTCGTTAAGTCTCTTTGTAGTAATATCCTGGTCTTGTCTCGTGGATACTTTGTATCTAGTCCTGTCTTGCCTGCTGAAAAGCTTTCGTTCTGAATCAGCGTTACTCGCTATTTTCCAGTCTTGTCCAGCTTTAATTAGCTCTCGCCAGGTGTGTGCATCCAGCCGGTGAATACGAGAAAATGTTATATGAGGAAATTGATTTTAGAGAATAAAAACTGTGACTAAACCCCTTCCTAATATTGTTGACAAATAAAGATATGACAAAAAAGGATATTAGAATATAAAAACTGTGACTAAATCTGTTTCTTATCATGGTCTTATCATGGTTGACAGAAAAGAACAAGATTAAAACATATATTTCAAAATAGAAATGTGACCAATCTGTTTATGTTATCGTTGAAGTAAAAATAGATGAAAATGTATATTTCTAAATAAAAACAGTAACGAAATCTAATATTTATTAGACCTCAAAAGAGAGAGGTGACGCCAATTGACGAATATGCATTCTCGTCATTGATTGTATTAATTTAAACTCCTCTTTCTGCCTACCTGCCTGTTATTCGCGCGAACTTCAAAAAAGCAAAGCAACGAGCATGAGGGGGTGACAGGTAATACTAGCATAAGCCTACACTAGTATGTATACCATTAAATACCATTAAATATAAGGACAAATATACATTTTAACAACTTTAAAAAACAGCTCAAATCTCATCTTATAAATAACCAAATCTGTCAACACTAGACTATAATTAATTTCAGATCATGCTGTGTCTGCTCCATAAACACTCACTTTATTATTATTATTATTTTTATTTATTTTTATATATATATATTTTTTTTCATTGTTTCTACATATTTCTTTCTGAAATTTCTCACATTTTAATTACTGTACATCTATAGATTTTTTACCCCTGTCTTTGTTATTTTTTCCTCATTTTCTGTTCATCTCAATTATTTTATTTTTATTTTTTTCTTTCCCTATGCTGTAGGACAGGGAACCCTCTGTAAAACAGTAATGTACTGAGTAGGGCCCAAAGATGTTAGGACTTTTATGTACTAATATCTTTTTTCCCTGTATAAAAAATAAATTGAAATTGAATTGAAATGTCACAAGTTGGAAGGAAGAAAAGGATGGATATATGGACTCACTTCATATATGATGAGAAGGAACGGAAACCCGAATGTACTGTTGTTGTAGCGGGAGAAGAAATATGCAGTGATAAACCAGATAGGGAAAAACACCACGAATCTGAAGAGGCACCTAAAGTTACATCACGCAGATATTTATATTTATGCCAAGGTAATTTCAATATATATTTCTATTAGACCTAACTCTGGGCACAAAATTGTCAGAATATCTGCAATATTTGTAGGCTATGTTTAATGTTTATATAGTGCTTTAGACTGTACTGTAGCATAGCACAAATGATTGGATTCATATCGGAATAAGGAATAAGGATCTATAAAGCCAACGTTTGGTTTTGTTAGATATTATCTGATATGACATGGCAAAGTTTCCTGATGTGGAGGTGAGTCTGCTTTTACCCTGATTCCCCAAGCCGATGGCCAGAGTTTAGGGCAGTGTTCTAAATCTTGTATTAGATGTATTTATTAATTGTTTTGTACTTTTTGTATTTTGTACTTCATTGTTTATTGTACGTCATTGTTTATTGTCTAGTCGACATCACTAACAATGTTCAATAGGCCTACATTTCAGTTTGCATTTGAACTTTTTTTTTGCACAGTATCCCACCTGCTGTTTCACTCAACGCATTATAAATGGATTTTGAGATATGATAGTGATTGTATATGGAAGACCAAATGTGACAGAGTTGAAACAATTTATATATTTCAAAACGACAATTAATTTATAATTTCAGGGAAATATTGGGCCTACTATAATTGGGACGTGAACTACTACCACTATGGGGCGATCGTGGATAGGGTAAGCGCAACTGACAAGGAGTAATAATGAACGCAAACCCATAGTTTTCTTATTCCAGGTGCGACATCGCATTCCGTAGAAATATAGCCCAGCTATAATTACAAAATGAGCTGGAATTCTTCCAGCAAATTGCAAGTATTCCATGTGGCTTTTTATATGTTTAGATAGGACTACCTTCACTTTTCTTACCAACTCGTAGCCAACATTTAAAAGTGTACCATACTTTTATGCCTTTACCATAGCTTGTATCATAATCCCCACTGGGCACTAGACGTCTATTATCTATTGCTGCAGTGTGCATGTGACTTATAAAGTAACCTGTGTTATGCAGGCCGCATTTAGGCCTTATAACAAGCCAAATAATAAATAAAATAAAACCTAAATAAAAAATCTAGGTATTTTTCTGCACAAACTGAGAATGTGAGTAGGCCTACATTATATAAGTGAATAAATTAACTTCATATTTTGGCATAAATACAATATCTCCATGAGGACACATCAGCAAATACTGTAGCTATGTAGGCTATAGACTTACTGTTGTACAATGGGACGTTTAGCCGTAGCCTATGAGTTGATGAGAAAAGCGTAGGAATCTAAACATGTAAAAAGTCACGTTGAATACTTGCAACTTGCTCTAAGAATTCCAGCTCAGTTTGTAATTATAGCTGGGCTATATTTCTGCAGAATGTCATGTCCTGGAATAAGAAAACTATGGATGTGCATTCATTATTACTCCTTGTCAATTATGCTTACCCTATCCACAGTCGTCCCCTAGTGGTAGTAGTTCACGTCCCAATTATAGTAGCCTTTTCATATTTCTCTGAAATTATGAATTAATTTACTACTTTAAAAACGAAGCAACATTTTGACAACTCCTGTAGGATATAAGCAGAGTTCAACTATTTATCCTCATCTAAAACCTCTTGCCCTGGACCTGTTAGCGATGCCTGCATCCCAGGCCTTTGCAGGGTGGGTTTTAGTGCCAAAGGTGGCCTTACCTGTGGCCACCGAAACAGGGCAAGGCTCATCCTGGAAAGGAATGATTTCCTTAAAATATGCCAAAGAAATAATGTTACATGTCTCAACTTATTAATAATAAAACAGGTGCTGCATCAGCTAGCCACTCAGCATTAGCCTACAACTTAAAGGGGGATATCATGAAATCTATAAAATAAAAAATATAGTGTTGGACAGTTTAATAAATATTTCTGCATATGTATTACATTATCCCTCAAGACAGAGAAAATAGTTATCCCTATCCCTTAGTCTGTAATGGTGTGAACTTTCTCAATGGGAGCTAAACCTTTGAACATTTACATCCAAATTACCTTAATTACCTAGTTCAATGTGTAAGCAGTGTAAGAAATAAAGTTAATTTGGGTTTAAATGCGTGGACAAAAATGATAGGAGAACATAAAATATAATATAATGTAATTTAATATTTACCATTTGGTGGGCACAGTAGCAAACACTCAGAAATATTTACTTCAGCTGTCTGTGGTGATATAAGTAACACATTTGAATTATTAAAATGAGTGGTATCCCCCTTCACTGAAAAATAGTGTACCTGATCATACAACCTGCCTACAACCTTCTACCATTTTGTGTCCAATTTGAACAGCCTGCTTTTACACCTGACGAAAATTTGACTTGAGTTTTTGTCAACAAACATGTTTCGTTTTTTTAGACTGAAATGTTCAGATTTATTGTTGTCCAAAACGAGACTAAAATGGCCAGAGTTTTTGTTGACTAAAATTAGAACATGTCCATATTTGTTGTTGACTAAAAGTAGACTAAAATGTCCACAGAATTTTTTGTGGACTAATATGTGGACTAATATTGCCATAGCTATTAATGACTAAAAGGAGATAAAATGTGCAGATAGTTTTTTGTCAACTAACATAAACTAAACTATGAAAGATAAAATTGACTAAATGTGATTAAAACTCACTTGCACTTTTCTCACATGACTAAAAAAAAGTCAGTTTAAAACACTGCCAAAATTAACACTGCGGTGCTCCAGCTCTGCTAACCTGCAGCTGTTCGTGCCCACTCCTCTCTGCCCGGTCTCCCGCTCCCCGCTCCTCCTCTGCTCAACCAGCCCGGATTCCTGCCACTATCCAGTCCCTGGCCTCACCCGCTCCCGCTGATCCCCTGCTAATCCATACCTGGTTTCTGTCTTGTCTGTCTCTCTCCCTATGCTTCAGGAGGAATTCTTGTCGAAGCAATAAATTATTGGAGTTATTGGAATTCCTTGTGTGTTGAGTCGTGCATTTGGGTCCAGTTCATACTCGGAACCGTAACAGTTTTGCGCGTATGTGCTTCAGTTGAATTGAATTAATTTATCCATAAATCCTATGGAACTATTCAGAAAAGTATATTTGGACAATCCTGGTGAACGCAGTGGAATGCACTTATTTACAAAAGCATCCAGTCACATATATTCCAGTTCAGCTGATAAATAGGTGATTGACTGACACCTATTATGTGAACTCTGTGTATGCCATTAAATGTGCATGGTTTCCATTGTTTGTTTGTTTGTTTTTTTTGTAAAAAATAATGAACGGCCTCTAATTTTGCACCGAATCGTGGACTCGGAAATATAGAAACAGGTTGTGCGTTTCTTATATTGTTTTGTACTATGCATGCTGACAGTTTGGTATTCATGGGGGCTTTTCCAAAGAGAGGAATGTTGAAGCTATTGGCTTCTACAAGGATCCAGTCACCCACTGACAATTTTATGAGAGTAGATGAGGGGAGTGTAAGTGTTGCTGTACCACAGTGGCCTGTAGTGTGGAAAATACATGCCGGCTCGCGGGTGAGTGCGTGCGCTTCTGCTTGCGCAGGTCCGGGTGGGCGCAGAGGTGACTCGAGATCAGTAGTGGCTCATGAGCATGAAATGAACAAAGGCAGGTTTCAAGAGAAGAGTCCAGCATCCTTCTTTTCCAGCTCATCAGTCATCATGGCTCAAGAAGCACAATTTTCAATTCCATGACATAGATGGTAAAAGGAAGGGGAGAGGGACTGTCTTCATTCTTGTTTCTTCATTTTTATTAAATTTTTCCTCACATCAAATATGTATCAAGTGCTTTTTTCATCTATGATATAAAAGAACCTGGTGACCTTTGACCTTTTATTATTGTCAAACTTTAGCAATGGGCCTTCCTGTAGGCTTCTAAATCACGGTGCTGTCATTCAGTTACATCTAATCCCTAAAATGTTCATAACCCATGCTTGACTACTGTGATAGTAGTCAATTTCCAAGATGGAATTTACTTATGATTACTTTTTCCTGTTCTCTCAAGAATACTGTTAAAAAAAGATCAGCTTTAGGGTTGGCTTTTGCCACCTGACAATAAGTCAAATTGAATTTGTTAAATTTGGGAGTCAAGTATACAACAGTTTGGAAATAATGAAAACGGGGTCATGGAAATGTTTCGGTAGTTTGTTTTGGGCAACCTTTAAATACACTTAATTTAATATAAAGCATACATTTCTTTGTCTCCCATGCACAAGTATTGCTGCTGTTTTCAGAATGATAATGGGATAATTTGTTAGGAACAATATTGGCTCAAAAATCTATTACTGTTTTTATCACCTTCCTTTTTCCGTCTATGTCTTGGAATTGTACTGTACCCCACCTGTGCAATCAGAATGTTAACATGTAAAATGCCCTTCAAAAGGTTAGTTTACATCTGGGAGAATCCAATGCACTGATTCCACTGTGTCCAAAAAACAAGGAACACCTTTAATCTCACCCGTTTTCTCTTTATGGTTTCTTCAAAGCCTCTGCATTCAGAGCACTGCACCTTACAAGCCTTTTTATCCCTGTACTTGTAGCCTCCACGCGCGTCCTGCAGTTCAGGTATCCCACTGGGAATCACACCAGGGAGCCCTGCTATTGCTTTGAGCCTGAAGTGCTGGATCGCCTGTTGCACACCGGTCCTCCAAAATGTGTTTTGAATTGAGGAGTATCCTGGATGAATATGTGAAGGTAATTCCTGCCGATTGCATACTGAAAATGGTTTTGAATAACAAGATGACTTCCATAATTGACCTTATATTTTATATGAAGTCTTTATTGATTGAATGGCTTAAAAAAAAATTTTGTAATTTTTTTTTAGGACGCTGATTTCCAGTTGATAACAGGCAAACTCGCTCCTGTAGTGCCCCTGTGAAATCAAAAGGAATATAATTCAAATAAAAATCAGCAGACCTATTCCAGGAAATAAGTGTTTCATTGAAAAGGAACAGAGCACCAGCCATGACTGTCACATTTAGTTGGCAAACGGGCCAATGCACACATTCTTTGTCACTTGGAGCTGGTGTTCAGATAGTTTCTGATGAGGGGGTCAGACAAGATCCATTTGACATGACATGAAAATTAACATGAACTTCACGTCCTGGTTCAGCTTCCGAATTGTCAACACTGTTGTTATTTATTTATGAAATCGATAAATGAATAATATCCACAAACACACATACGGACAGCAAGCCAGTAACTTTAAGTTCCCCTCGGTCAGCTAATGAGCGAGTGTGCCGTTTGCATGGCGAACAGCCGGGCGACTGGAGGAATCTGATTATGGGGAAAATCGTTAGATTTTGAGACCGAGGTGAAGTAATTGGTGTAGAGGAGCAGATACTGTAACTAATCAAGAGGAATGGGATTTTCAGTGCCGGTTTTTATTTTTTTGCTTAGTTTTTTAGTTTTTGGTTTGGTGTTTAGTTTAGTGTTTTTGACATGCACACCATTAATACACAGTAGTAGCAGTTCGGCTCTTTTTTCTGAGTCGGCTCTTTCCCTACCGTTCGGTTTGAAGAGTCGGAGTCAGAGTTGCGAGTTTTTGGTACTTCCGGTTAATACAGTACCGTTTGTTTGCTTGATTCTTTCAAACTACCCGAGCCCAGTCTTTTTCTCCCAGTGGCGCGACCTGGAATTTGAAGCCGTTTCAGACAGCAGAGTCGAGCTGGTAGCAAATCAAGAGACCTATTTTGTTGGGTGCATCACTAGGCTACTGCTGCTCAACCAAGGTTCTACCTAGTGACACCGGCTCCCGGCTGTAGTAGAAAGCAGGCAGAGTCAGAGCCAGAGCTAAGAGCCAGAGCCGTGGGTAAGCACGATTCCCTCGAACTGGCGAGTCGACTCAGACGCCTCAGCATAAAGAGTCGTTCAAAAATACCGATTTGTTCGCGAACTGCACAGGCTATTATGGCAGACATAAAGATGAGAAGGAATCACAGAGATGGGAAAGTCGTAAACGTAAACTGGATGCGATTGCAAACTAGCTTGAAAAGTAAGGGAGAGTGAACAGTAAACATTGAGAATATTAGCAATGAGTAGCCTATCATTCAGATGATTTTGTTCTGAATAAAATATCAAAGCTAGTTTAAGAACTTAATTTGCTATCAGCTAGACTCTGCTGCCTTAAACAGCTTCTAATTCCAGCTTGTGCCGCAGGGAGAAAAATATGTGGCTCGGGTAGTTTGGGAATCAAACGAACAAACGGTAGCCTACTGTATTAACAGGAAGTACCAAAAACCTGCAACTCCGACTCTTCAAACTGAACGGTACGGAATGAGCTGTCTCAGAAACAAGAGCCGAACTGCCCATCACTAATCCTTTTGAGTCCTGACCGACCCTTGGTGTTGGAGGGGCATCCATGCACATACCTCTAATCCAGTGAGAGGATTAGATCAGGACTTTTGTTCTTTGGTTTTCAGGGCAATGGCACAACTCCAGTGTAAAGGGCTGCTTTTCCACTTTGATATTGGATCTAAATACTTCCAATATTTTACCACTTTGTTGCAGCTGGTTGTTGCTCTACAAGTTAATTTTAAGTCAAACAAATAATGTTTTAAGTGTCAACAGGCTTCATTTGACAAGCATATAAATTTATATGAATGTATAAAGAAAGAAGGCTTATTTCTAAATTCTGAGCCAATGTGAGTCTGCCTGCCAAAGAAAATAAACACATGGCATTACACAACCTAAACAAAAGCCCATGTCCTCAACAATCCTTATTTTGGGAAACAATACTAAATGACTAAAATACTAACTGCCAAAAGACTACTTACAGAAACTAGTCACCAAGGAAAAGCAAGTACAGTATCTGCTCAGGAAAAATCTTCATCATTTAAACATTTTTAAGTTTTGAGGAAAAATAGTCAGAAAGCCAAAAATGGCAGCTGTCATTTAAATCCCAAAAGTCATTGCAAAATGCAAGATAACATGCCAATTTAATCTATCAAATCAGAAAGTTTCAGACAGAAAGTTCTACAAAGTGCCACAAAACTTTGCATTACCTATAAATTGTTGTAAATCTGTAGTAGAATGTTGTCTCGCACCCACTTGGGATGCGGGGAAGCCAGATACGCCAATTCTGATTTGATGAGGAGGAATACCTTGTACTCCAATGACAAAAGGTTAGTGATTGACCAGTGTTTGGGACAACAACGGCTACAACAACGTCAAATTGTCTCAACACAGTTTATCCTAATTAAAAATAAGCAATTTAAAGGTAAGCTATCACAATGTAAAATATAGCTGCAAGCAGCGATTCCCGGGGACCAAGTGACATTAGCAGCATTTGTCAAACACAGAAACCGCAAAATGGTAGACAACTTGAGACAGGGTTGACCCAAAATACAAATATTTGTTTCTAATCAGGCCTTTTGCCATTGTTGATGGTATCTTAATACGCAAGCCCTTACTGGATCGGGTTAAGTCTTTTAAGTACAAGTGAAACAGTGAACAGTTAATACTGTTAAATTTCTTAACTTTTGCAATAAAAAGGTGTTTCTTAATGTGAAAACAACATTAAAAGAAGCATAGCATTTGCACAATAGTTTTGCCAAACATTAACTTAGCCATTGGTACCAAGCTGGAATTGAACCACTGACCACATACATGGAAAGCTAAGAGTGTATCCACTAGGCCAAAGCAGGTTAACAGAAATGAGGAGGCCAAATAAGACTTGTGTGTTGCGGTATCAGATTGTTTTGGCTTACTGACTTCATAATTCAAACAGATAACAGGTAATATTGTGAAATTTCTTAGCCTTTGCAATAAGAAGAACATTCTTACAATGACGTGCACATTGTGTGCCTCAAAAAAAAAACATTGGAACAGGTGGGGATCAAACCACCAACCTACTACACGGCAGTCAAATGCCTTAACCACTAAGCTACAGGAACTTTCACAGTTGGTATAGTAGGTAGACGCAGGTTAAGCAGAGATAGTGTACTTGGTGATAGTGTACTTGGCGGATGGCATATCTGCCATCCCAACATTTGTATTTCTTTAGTGCCACCACGCAGATTGATTGGGTTAAAACTGCAGGGCTCAAGTCTTGATCTAACTCTCAGTCAACCCACCAAGTTTCAGAACTTTATATCAAACGGTTTTAGAAGTACTAGCATTTATGCGATAAGCCACGCCCAATGCGAAATTCATTGGCTTCTCATTCGGCCAATTTTTGACATACGCCTTAGTAAAGTAATGTATGATGTAGGGGTGCGGGTTGAGTACCTTGAACAGGTTTGGTGTAAATTGGTCTAATTCTGTAGGAGGAGTAGCATTTTAAGTGTTTTACAAAAAATACTAATTAGCGGAAAATCGAAGATGGCAGACTTCTTGGTTTCTTGAGGCAAATTTGTTGGGCACGAGTAGCGGGACGTATACACCAAATTTTGTGACTCTAGATCAAATGGGGCGTCGGCAGTGGGTGTGTCAATGATTTTTAGTGAATTTTTTAATATTTTCTTATATTTGGATCTATATAGTGCCACCACATAGCTCGATTGGGTTGAAACTGGAGAGGTCAGATCCAGATGTTACTCCTAAAATACCTTCCAAGTTTCATAACTTTCTGTGAAATGGTTTTGGAATTATTAGCATTTTTGTGATAGGCCACGCCCACTAGATATTTATTGGCTCGTCATTCGGCCATCTTTTAAAATATCAAAATTCTGTATATATTTTTTTATGAAGCATGGTGTACGGAGTGTGTTTACTAGGTTTCATGTAAATTGGTCAAATGTTATAGGAGGAGAAGTATTTTAAATGTTTTACAAGTAATGCTAATTAGCGGAATTTTTAAATATTTTCTTATATTTGGATCTATATAGCGCCACTACGTGGTTCGATTGGGTTGAAACTGTAGAGGTCAATTCCTCACGTTACTCTTAATAGACCTACCAGGTTTCATAACTTTCTGTGAAATGATTTTGGAATTATCAGCATTTTTGTGATAAGTCACGCCCATTGAAAATGAATTGGCTCGTCATTCAGCCATCTTTTAAAATATCAAAATTCTGTGTATAACTTTTATGAAGCATGGTCTAAGGAGTGTGTGTACCTGGTTTCATGTAAATTGGCCAAATTTTGTAGGAGTAGCATTTTAAGTGTTTTACAAAAAATGCTAATTAGCAGAAAATCCAATATGGCTGACTTCATGGATCCTTGAGGTAAATTTGTTCAACATGAGCAGAGGGACCTCTATACCACATTTTGTGACTCTAGGTCAAACGGGGCTTCGGCAGTGGGCGTGTCAATGTCACAATATTTACACGTGCACTACAGCGCCACCAACTGGCCTATCGCCACGAACCTTGGTGTGAGCTTATGAGATGACAGCTTCTAACTATTTGCCAAGTTTTATGAGAATCAGCCAAGCGGTTAAGGAAAAACTCAAAGAAGTAATAAATTAGTACATTTAAGCCAAAATGTTGGCAAATTCACGATGGCGCCCACCAAATTAGTAAAGACCTATGATCCAAATCCGGCTCTTTGTCACTGTAGTAAATTATACATCATTGCAAAGGAACTGTGATTTTTAGTGAATTTTTTAATATTTCTTTATATTAGGAACTCTATAGCGCCGCCACATGGCTCGATTGGGATAAAACTGTAGAGGTCAAGTCCTAATTTTACTCTTAACAGACCTACCAAGTTTCATAGCTTTCTGTCAAATCGTTTTGGAATTATTAGCATTTTTGTGATAAGCCACGCCCAGTGAAAATTAATTGGCTCGTCATTCGGCCATCTTTGAAAATATCAAAATTCTGAATATTAATTTTATGAGACATGGTCTATGGAGTGTTTACACCAAGTTTGATCTCAATTGGTCAAATTTTCTAGGAGGAGTAGCATTTTAAGCGTTTTACAAAAAATGCTAATTAGAAATCCAATCCAATATGGCGGGCTTTATGGTTCCTTGAGGCAAATTTGTTCAGAATGAGCAAAGGGACCTGTATACCAAATCTTGTGACTCTAGGTGAAACGGGGCGTCGGCAGTGGGCGTGTCAATGTCAAAATGTTGTCACGTGCACTACAGCGCCACCAGGTGTTCAATCTGCATCATAATATAGAGGATCCAATTGTGCCTCTCGGTGATTCTAGGCCAAACCAGCTCACAGGAATTTTAGGTGAAAGCTGAGAAAAAAAATATAAATAATCTGAACAGATACAATAGGGTACCAGCAGCTACGCTGCTCGGTCCCCTAAATATATTAAGAAGACCAAGCCACACATTGAAGGTGCAGTAGGCAAGATTTTTTCGATATAATTTTGGCAAAATTATTCAATTTACTCATTATATTACAGCAGCTATCAATAAACCAGGTGTTCTGGGGAAAACATCCGGTTTCTGTGAGTGTCCTGGGCTCTGTATTAGGCTATCAAAAGATCTCAACCCGGTCTTCTAAAAACCAACCAGGGCTAGCTATGTAGCTACCGATCAGGGCAACTATCTACAAGCAAAATATCCTCCCCATAGAATAAACCCCTCCCTGTCTGCCTGCACTGGAGCATAATTTGGTGGGAGGGGCTTAGGAGAGAGATAGGAGGGAGGAGAGCAAAATAATTTTTGCCTTGTATATTTAAAAAAAAAAATGTTTGCCTACTGCAGCTTTAACTAGCAGGCTAGTAAATGCCATTCGGCAACCATCAGACAAAAAAACAAACAGATGGCTACAGCAGAGATTTGTGCAGGTAAGGAATCACAGAAACTAGCTCGATACGATTGATGTACCATATAGGCTACAATACATATACATACAAAATAAGAACGGCTGCAAGTGCAATTAAATAAATTGCAGTCGATCGTAGTAGCTACTTGTAACAAGTGAGCCTAGTACAGTTTATCAATTGTTAGTTAGCATAAATAGAACCCATAGTACAGTTAATATCAAGCGCTAGTTAGCATCAACAGGAGCCATAGTACAGTTAATATCAAGAGGGTTAGCATCAATAGTCATTCGTCATTTCCCATCCATCTTTTTAAACAGGGTTTCCCCCATAGAAAGATTGTAACAGATGTTTCTCCTCTCTGATTTTTCAGTGCACCACTGTTTTAAATGTAAATTGCCATGCTACTTACATAAGCAACACAATATCCAAAAGACCAATTTTGAATCCTCTTGTAGCAGACAGTATAATAATGTTACTTCAGAATGAAAACAAATTACATCTGAATAAAATAAGCATGATATCAAAGTATTTATAATCACTCATAACTGAATTGGCTGTTGTAATAATTAAAAATTGAGTTTGATTGCACAGGGCCTATCCTGTTAAGGTAAAGTTAGTTCCAAACTTGTCAAATGCAGAAGCAGACATTTTACCCTGAGAGAAATATTACTGAGGGCATTACTTTGAATGATGAGAGGTAATATGCAGTGGGATGTTGGATGTATAGCAAATTGTATCTTCTAATTTAATATGTCTTATCTTATACATGTACTGCATATTTATTTCTTCCACATTTAGTTTGCATTTCTTGTACCGTGCCCATGATATATGATTCTTCTGGCAAAGTGTGATCCCATAGGGTTCTAGTTCTCCAGAATATTTTGAACGGTTGTGATGTGATTCCATGACTGTTAACATGCACAATGGGAGAACTGTACAGAATTGTGACCCTTGATAAATTACTCTGAGAAAGCATATGTTTTTTAACTTGAAAAACAGCAGTTGCCTGTTTACTCTATCAAATGCTTTTGTTGCATCCAGTGTGAGGATTCTTTGTCTTACCAACCACTCCAAGTCCAGAACCCATCATGTACATTATATGAGAAAATAATAGCCTCATTGTCTCCCAGGCAAGTCATCGGTTCATTTTTATTTACAAGGCAAGCACGACAAATAGCACTTCATATTTGTCTGCCTGCCTGACAAAACAAAGAAATAACAACTATAGTTTGCACTCCCGGGATTATATACTACAGTTGAAGTCGAAAGTTTACATACACCTTAGCCAAATCAATTTAAACTCAGTTTTTCACAATTCCTGACATTAAATCCTAGTAAACAATCCCTGTCTTAAGTCAGTTAGGATCACAACTTTATTTTAAGAATGTGAAATGTCAGAATAATAGTAGAGAGAATGATTTATTTCAGCTTTTATTTCTTTCATCACATTCCCAGTGGGTCAGAAGTTTACATACACTGTAGGAATTGGTAGCATTGCCTTTAAATTGTTTAACTTTGGTCAAACGTTTTGGGTAGCCTTCCACAAGCTTGCTGGAATTTTGGCCCATTCCCCCTGACAGAACTGGTGTTACTGAGTCAGGTTTATAGGCCTCCTTGCTCGCACACGCTTTTTCAGTTCTGCCCACACATTTTTGATTGGATTGAGGTCAGGACTTTGTGATGGCCACTCCAATACCTTGACTTTGTTGTCCTTAAGTTACACTGGAACAGTATGGAACACATGGTTGGCTAAATGACTGTAAGTCATCAAGGGTCTGACGTATCAAACAAGCCTTAAATCATCACCCTGCTGCCAGAAATACAGTAGATATGGATGGATAACTTAAAGGGTTTCTTCTCCTGACTTATTTTTCCATAAAGTTCAATAGGAAAATTTGTCAGGAGAAACTACCGTTAAAGTGATCCATCCATATCTATTGTATATCTGGCAGCACAGTGATGGTTTGAGGCTCCTTTGATACCTCAGACCCTTGATGATTTACAGCCATTTTACCAATCATGTATTCCATTCGGTTCCAGCATAATTTACAGCTAAATCTAGTCCCACCCCCCAATTCCCATAGAGATCCATTCTTTTTTTTCTTTTCTTTTTTTTTCTTCCCGCCACCACCCCCCGTCTTCGGAGGTCAACTTTATTTTTATAGTGTTATTTACAAAAAGGTTTTGTGCTGGAGCCTCTCTGAGGGAAAACAATATTAAGTAAACAGTAAAATTAAGCAAACAAAATATCATAAAACAAGACAATACAAAAAAAAAAAAAAAAGTGGATAGGGGGAGATGTACTAATGTAGAAATATAATAGTAATAATGAAATGTTATGTATGTGTATGAGTGTGTGATGCATGTGTGCGTGCATGCGTGTGTGCGTGAGAGAAGGGCGGGGTTGGCTAACAGGCAAGTTCAGGTGGAATTGTAGGTTATTGGTAAATTAAAGGTATTGATAAATGTTTTTTCTAAATTGCAACATTTTATTGTGGATAGAGGCAGTTATTTTCTCCATTGAAATGTGTTCTATTAGAAGATTTAACCAATGTGTTGTATTTAATGTATTTCTAGTTTTCCAGTGTAAGAGGATCGTTTTTTTGGCGATAGTTAAGGCTGTAAGTAAGGACTTGGTGTTTTGGATTGTTGGTGTGATTACTGAGATGTCTCCCAGTAGGCAGAGAGAAGGGGATAGTGGAATGTCGCAGTTTAAGGACAGGGATATTGTGTCAGTAATTTTGTGCCAGAAACTTCGGATGGGTGGGCAGAGCCAGGTAGCATGAAAGTAGTTATCTGGGGTGTCTAGTGTGCAATGTGAGCAAATGTCTGTGTCTGTTAGTCCCATTTTGTACATTTTGTGCTGGGTGATATGTGCTCTATGGTTTCCCTTAAACTGAATTAGTTGTTGGTGTTGTTAGTCATAGTGAATGTGTTACTGCATATTTGTGTCCAAAAGATTGCTTAATCTTGTTCCCATTTTGCAGACGGGAGTGATATAGTTGTGTCAGTCCGGGTTAATAATTTATAAAATTTGGAAAGCATTTTCTTAGTTGTAATTTTGTGGATTTCTTCAATTAATGGGGGTGGGCGTAAATCATTCTGTGATTTGTTGATTTTAGATTTGAGGACGGATTTTAACTGTAGGTATTGGAGATATTGTTCTCTCCCAACGCCGTACCTCTGGACCAGGTCTTTGAAAGTTATAAGAGTGATAAGAAAATGTGATGAAGATGAGTGATACCTTTTTGTTTCCATGTGGTGAAGTTAAGTGGAGATTTATTTATCTGAAAATTAGGATTGTGCCAAATTGGGGTATTTTTGCAGGGTGATAGAGTAGTATTTGTGATTTTGGTGATTTTCCACCAAGCTGTCAGGGTTGTAGAGATTACTGTATTTAGAAAGCAACTGTGGTGTTTTATGGCAGTGCCGAGGAATGGTAGATCTGATATTGAAATTTCCTTGCATGTTTCCTGTTCTATTTTTTTCCAGGTGTTATTTTGTTGGCTATGGTGAATCCATTTATAGATGTTTTGAAATTGGTTGGCTAGATAATAATAATTGAAGTTGGGTGCTTCAAGTCCTCCTTCATCTTTGTTCTTTTGTAATGTGGTTAGTTTGATTCTCGGTTTCTTGTTTTTCCAGTAGAATTTTGTGGTTATTGAATCCAGAGAGTTAAGCCAATTGGAGGTGGGTTTGGTGGGAGTCATGGTGAAAAGATAATTGACTTTTGGAAGGATTGACATTTTTACCGTTGTTATTCTGCCTAGTAGGGAAAGAGGAAGATTCATCCAGTGGAGTAGATGATCTTCTATTGTTTTAATTAATGGGGTGAAGTTGAGATGGAATAACTCTGACAGCTTGGGTGAAATGTTAATACCTAAATATCTGATGTTCCCAGTGGAGAAGGGGAGGAATGTTTTTTGGGTTGCAACATTCCAACTGTCTTCATCTAAGGGTAGAATGGTAGATTTAGTCCAGTTTATGGAGTAGTTGGACACTTTCGAGAATGTATTTATGAGTTTGATGACTTCCTGTAGCGAGTTTGTTGGTTCTTGCAAGTATAACAACACATCATCTGCGTAAAGGCTGATCTTGTGGTGAGTATTGTGGGTTATGATTCCCTTAATGTTTTGGTTCTGTCTGATTGCTGCTGCGAGGGGTTCGATAAATATGGCGAATAGGGAGGGAGAGAGTGGACATCCTTGCCTGGTCCTCCTGTGTAAAGTGAAACTTTGTGATGTGATTCCATTAGTAGTGACTGTGGCCATAGGTGAGGTGTATAATATCCTTATCCAATGAATAAACGATTCTCCGAAACCAAATTTTTGTAATGTTGCAAACAGAAATTCCCAGTTAACCTGGTCAAAAGCTTTTTCTGCATCTAATGAGGTAATTATTATTTTTAGGTTGTTTTGTTTGGTTAGATTCATTACATTGAATAATCTGCGCATGTTGTTTGATGAGTGTCGTCCTTTGATGAAACCGGTTTGGTCTGGATGAATTATGATTGGGGTGACGGTTTCAATTCTAGTGGCTAATGCTTTGCTGATTATCTTGACATCTGTGTTGATGAGTGATAGGGGCCGGTAGTTCGAGTGTATGGTTGGGTCTTTGTCAGGCTTAAGTAGTACTGAGATAAGGGCTGTATTCATATGAGTTGGGATTTTGGAGTTGTGTTTTATTTCGAGCGTCATTCTTATGAATAGTGGAGATATGGTATTCCAGAAGTGTTTGAAGAATTTGGCGGGGAAACCATCAGGTCCTGGTGCTTTATTATTAGGCATCTGATTTAGTGCTTTGTGGAATTAATTCAGTGTCAATGGTTTATCCAGTACTTCTGCATGTTCTTTGGATAGTTGTGGTAGGGTTATGCTAGTTAGAAATGAGTTGATGTCTACTGATGTAGGTTCATGGTCTGAACTGTATAGTTTGTTGTAGAATGTCCGGAAAGTACTATGTATGTCCTGTGGTGTTACCATGATCTTCCCCGCTGAGTCCTTTATGACCGGGATTTTTGACTTTTCTTTATTTCGTTTTAGTTGGTTTGCCAGATATTTTCCTGATTTGTTGTTGTGTTCAAAGCGTTCTTGTCTGAGTCTCTGTATTAGAAATTGTGTTTTTTCATTTAAGATTTAATTAAGTTGAACTTGTAATTTACTCAGTTCAGTTTGTGTTTTTTCCTTGGGATCATTAGCATAAGCATCACTTAGGTCTTTGATTTTTTGTTCTAGGTATTTTTTGAATTGTTGATCTCTTTTTTTTTTGTATGTTGAGTATGATATAATGTTGCCCCTCAGTACTACTTTACTTGTTTCCCATAGTAATGTGGGTGAGATTTCCGGAGAATCGTTTATCTCCATGAAGGAGGCCCACTCTTTATTGAAAAATGAGTCAGTCAGCATCTTTAAGCAGGGATGTGTTGAAGCGCCATCTAGGGGCGGGCTGGCTGTTTGGGTTGTTTATTATTTAACTTGAAGGAGACTGGGGCGTGGTCACTGATTATGATGGGGTGAATTTCTGCATCTGAGATGTCTGTAAGAATTGAGTTACTGGTGAGAAAATAGTCTATGCGAGAGAATGATTTATGGAGGGGTGAAAAGTATGAGTATTCCCTAGTTGTTGGGTTTTTCAGTCACTATTGCCAAGACCAAAATCTCTCATATATTGTTTTATTGTTTCAGTGGAGTGCCATGTCCTTGAGTTACCTGATGTACTTGATCTGTCCAGGGTTGGATTAATAACTGTCTTAAAGTCACCTCCAATTATAATAGTTGAGTTGTTGAGATCGGAAAGAGCAGAGAAAAATGAGTGAAAAAATGTGGGGTCATCATTATTTGGGGCGTAGATGTTAGCAATAGTTAGGTTGTTGTTATGGATGGAGGCGTTAATGATTATATATCTTCCATAGGGATCTGCAATGGTGGTATTGTGAATTAGTGGAATTTTCTTATTTATTAAAATAGAAACACCTCTTTGCTTAGAGTTTAATGTTGCTGAAAAGATTTGATTGAATTGTGATGATTTTAATTTCTGATGATTTGATTCTGTTAGGTGCGTCTCTTGTAGCAGGCATACGTCTGCCTGCAGTTTGATTAAGTGATTTAGAACTTTAGTCTTTTTTGCCTGTGAGCCAGCTCCTCGAATGTTCCAGGTAAGGAATTTATAAGACATTTTTATGAATTAAATTTGATTGTACATGAATCCGATATGAGTTATTATGAGTGTGTGTGTGTGTGTGTGTGTGTGTGTGTGCGTGCGTACATATATTCAATGATGTAAGGGAAGTGGTTTTTATATATTGTGATTTTGGTGACGTGAACCAACACGCAGACGAAGACACACAAAAAACATATACAGCACATAAAGCGTCAATGGTCCCAAATTGCACTTCTTTGGACAACATGACATTGGCCATATGTCCCATAAAAATATAATTATTAGAAATAATAAAAATAAATAAATTATCCAAAAACAAGACAGGCAAACAAAACCTGCATAGTAATTGTCAAAAATAACACCAAAGAAAGAAAATAATTAAGAGAGAAAAGAAATAATTGGCCCGCTCATCATAATATCCTTATTAATTATTATTTTCTATCAAAAATAAAACAAAAGTAAAGGTAAAACAGTAATACTAATAACAATGTAATTTTTTTGTCATCCGTACACCGTTATCATTAATAGCGGTTACAGCCTCCATCAAACTCGTAGCCTACGGCACCCCTTTTATTATTCTCAAACCTTGCATTCCCCATATTAACCGGTGTCTTTAGGGTTATTATTATTATCATTATTATTAATTCCGTCTTCCTTCCTGTATCCCAAGTTCATTCTTGAGAGGACATAGGGAATAAAAGAAATGAAAGGGAATAAAGAAATAAGGACAGGATGCTATAGAAATAGCCTGGCTACCGTAGCGGAGGAGAATGAAGAAAACCGAGTCGCTCCAGCTTAACTAGTACAGCCAAGGTGTAATTGCGGCATCTCTGTATAACTGGTAATTTATATATAACCTATCAACAGATAGTCGCACTTTTAGCTTTTTCTCCCGGTTCTCACGCATTATTGGAAAGAGCTTTCTTCTCCTTTCGATGACCTCTGCAGGGTATTGGTCATTTATAGAGAAGGGTTTGTTCTTAAAGGAGCACAGTCACGCTTGTTTAAATTGAGATTATTTTGAATTTTAATGCTTAAATTATGTGTGTTGGCCTTTTTAAAATCACCATCAGTGCAGCCGTTTCCTATTTATGGGAAATACGGCGGCAAAACTTCAAAGGGCAAACACGTCCAGTGACGTCACTGGACGTGTTTTGCTTGAATCTCCAGCCAGTGTTTCCCAGAAGGTAACAGGCGCTCAAACTCCACCCTTGTACGCAGAGACTGGTTTATGGGCGGGCACCTATTTTTATACAGTCTATGGCGGGCACCCATCCAGGCGATCACACGACACTCCCACGAAAATACGGTCTTTAAGGTTTTATTTTCCTTCTGAAGCTCTTGAATTAGCTCATTGTTCATGCCAATGGCGTTTTTCAGATGAATAATGTCTTTACTAACCGCAGCAAGGTTGTTAACCACCCTCTCCAACAAATCCAGCTTTTGGAGCTTTATATTAATTTATTCGATTGTACTCACGTTATCTCTGCCGGTCTCCGCCATTTCAGAGTCGCTTGAACCAAGCTGCGATCTTGTTCGTTTGGACTCGGGCTGGTTTGACATGTTCTTATAATAATTATCGATAAAACCTTCCAAACGAACAATTTTATCCAGCTTTGGAAGCAGTAATCTTATAATTACAATGAATATTTAGGTTATTTATAGTTACGTTTAAGTTACATTGGGACGCGGTGAAAAGACCCTCTCACATCCGCCTCACCAGGGCAGCCATGCTTCCTTCACGTGATCGAACACCTATGACCCCAATTGATGGCAAATCTGAACAAATACTTTTGGAAGGTTCCCTCTGTCAAATTGACAAGTTTCATAAGAATTAACCATGTGCCATAGAGATCCATTCAAATGCAGAGACCTTATAGTATCGCTTGTAAGAGTACCAGAAAATAAGATATCAAGAGTTTTTTGATGTTGTTGGGTCACAGATATCAGGAAGTCATGGCATGCAAAGCCAAAGGATATGCGACCAAATATAAAAAATTTAAAGGCACAACTTAGTGTATGTAACCTTCTGACCCACTGGAATTGTGATATAGTGAATTAAAAGTGAAATAATCTGTCTGTAAACAATTATTGGAAAAATGACTTGTGTCATGCACTAAGTAGATGTCCTACCTGATTGATTGATTGATTGATTGAAACCTTTATTTATACAAGGAAGTCCCACTGAGACCAAGGTCTCTTTTTCAGGGGAGCCTTGTTGGCAGTCAGTTACAAAATTTACAAATACAAAGTTACAACTCATGTAGAGATACATTCACAAATATAGTAAATATACAGATAAATAAAATATTATGTTTTACATAAGAAACAACACAAGACAGGGAGCAAAGTGATCAATTCATCACTCAAAGCAAGTACATTTGGCCTCTTTCATTATCATGTTCAACAGAGCATTCTTGAAGGATTCAATGGAGACAAAGCAATCCAGCTTTAGTGTATCCTGACATTTATTCCATACATAGGGTGCACATGTGCTAAAGGCAGTACTACCCAGGTTTGTTCTGGTTTTAGGTGCCTCTAATGTGATCCAATCTTGAGATCTGGTATAGTGACTTAAGTTTTTAATGGACAAAAGCCTAGTCAGGTAAAGAGGAAGTTTAGCAATTAATGCTTTATAAATAAATAAAATGCTATGCTGACTTACCAACACTATAGTTTGCTAACAGGAAATCTGTGGAGTGGTTAAAAATTAGTTTGAATGACTTCAACCTAAGTGTATGTAAACTTTTGACCACAACTGTAGATACTTTTGTACCTGTTCCCTCCAGAATCTTCACAAGGTCCTATGCTGCTGTTCTGGGATTGATTTGCACTTTTCGCACCAAAGCACGTTCATCTCTAGGAGACAGAATGCGTCTCCTTCCTGAGCGGTATGATGGCTGCATGGTCCCATGGTGTTTATACTTGCGTACTATTGTTTGTACAGACAAATGTGGTACCTTCAGGCATTTGGAAATTGCTCCAAAGGATGAACCAGATTTGTGGAGGTCCACAATTTTCTTTCTGAGGTCTTGGCTGATTTATTTTGATTTTCCCATGCTGTCAAGCAAATAGGCACTGAGTTTGAAGGTAGGCCTTAAAATACATCCACAGGTACACTTCCAATTGACTCAAATAACGTCAATTAGCTTATCAGAAGTTTCTAAAACCATGACATAATTTTCTGGAATTTTCCAAGCTGTTTAAAGGCACAGTCAACTTAGTGTATCTAAACTTCTGACCCACTGGAATTATGATATAGTGAATTAAAAGTAAAATAATAATTAAAATTACTTGTGTCATGCACAAAATAGATGTCCTAACTGACTTGCCAACACTATAATTTGCTCACATGAAATCTGCGGAGTGGTTAAAAATTTGTTTTAATGACTTCAACCTAAGTGTGTGTAAACTTCCGACTTCGACTGTATATGCCTAGATGGGCTTGAGATGATTAATAAAGTTTTGAATATGCTGTGCCTTCATCATGCAACTTAATACAAAAATAACTAAAACCATTTTGTTGCTTTGGGGCACCCTAAGTTATGGTAAATCGGAACATAAATCATTGACTGTCAGTGTTTTTGCTATTACAGATAATGTTGTTGCTTCTTGTGTGTGCACTGTGTACACCCATTACCGATTGCATGCTGCCCTCTCGGCCAAGTCTCTCTTGAAAAAGATTTTGAATCTTATATTATTTGAATAATAATAATATTAATAATCATGTTGTGATAAATAATAAAAAAAGACGATTAATTAATTTGAAATGCATTTTTTAAATTAATATTTATGAAAATAAAATATGCCAAAACAGAAACAGCCATGTTTCTATACAGCTGAGCTCATTGCTTCGTGGATTGAAATAATTGTCGACACCTGTGTGAACGACCTGTGTGAAGCCATTCTGTCCATCAGCTCAAGGCCATTCTAGCAAGTCAATAAATATTTAGTATATGAACCAACAAGCATGTTAGCATCCTCCGCATAACTTACAGTGGGGACACCGGGGCGACTTGATGCAGTAATTGTGGCGCCGATGTAGAAGGAGTGGGCGGTGTATAGCTTGGGAACGAGTACTGGCCAATGAGACAGGTAGGCAACGAACCAGGATCTTGGCACGGCGTACTTTGTCAGTGATTAAATGTGGCTCAACAGGGCTCACGTGGGTCATCACAGCAGGCTATGGGTGAGAGGAGGAAGGACAAAACAGTGGATATACAGCATCGGCAATGGATAGATCACCTTGATCAACATATTTTGGTGCAGGCATTGTATTCCCTGAATTTAGGATACGATGCAAGTGGTAAGGTGGAGCGAATCTACGTAGGGTTTGAACCACCCTTGCCTTAGTGGATGCCAGTTATCTATAGTAAATGATATTGACTGCATTATCATTAGCACGGAGATTGAGCTTCCTTCACCAATGATTGCCCCATGACACACGACGATGGGTAAAATCCAAAAGCACTGTTATACAACTTCTGATGGTAAGGATTACATTTTTTATCAGGCCAACCCCACTGGAGGCCGCTGCATTAGTATAGAACAGGGTTGAATCTGACCCAGGGACCCCCGCCCAGCTCAAATGCATTCAGGTTACAGTACCCTCAAGGATCCCCAGGGGTCCGCAGACCCGCTGTTGAAAACCCAGGTATAGAGTTCCGAAGATTTGGAAGTTGAATAAATCGTGATGAGAACATGTCGTTCCAGAGATTAAGCAGCAAAGCCCAGAAATCCAGGTCTACCAGCGTTATTAATTTGAAACGATTGTGCACGTCATGCAGATTCGCCACCAATTTGACAGATCGAGGAGTCTTGTCCTTAGGGAGTTTATTCTCATAGCTAATTTTGTAAGACCCATCAGAAAAGCACTAACGTTTAGTAATGCTCCAGTGCCACTGATGTGAAGGAGGGCATGAGATCTTGGATCTGAGAGTGTTTGGTTCTTAATTAATTAATTAATTTTAATTTTTTTTCCCCCAGATAGAGGGAATTTTAGCTAGTCGATCCCGTTGGTCGCCCACTTCCAGAGCGAGTCAGCGAGTTTGCGAACATGACTAAGGCAAGGCAGAGTGTATAGGCCTACCGTTTAGGTTAACCCAGACATCATATAAATGTCACCGTGAATGCCTCTAAAACCAAGATACTCTGTTAATGTTAGCTAGCAACATGAGGAGGATTTCGAATAAAACAAGCAATGAGGTCCGGGTTACACAACAGGATGCATGCTTTAAATAGCCATAGCCTACGCAACTTGAATATATCGCCCTTTTCCTCTGTCCGGGCCCGGGGCTCGTGATGGCTATTAGCTAGCCTACTTGTTGTTGTCATGGTTTGGCTGTTGATATGCATAGACCTATACTATTTCACTCTAAATATTACCAAAATTGTTGCCAATGTTATACCACATATATTCACTGCCTGGCCAAAAAAAAAGTCGTACACTAATATTTCGTTGGACCGCCTTTAGCTTTGATTATGGCGCGCATTCGTCGTGGCATTGTTTCGACAACCTTATGCAACGTTACAACATTTATTCCATCCAGAGTTGCATTCATTTTTGGCCGAGATCTTGTATTGACGACGGGAGAGTCAAACCACTTTGTAAAGTCTTCTCCAGCACATCCCAAAGACTTTCAATGGGGTTAAGGTCAGGACTCTGGTGGCTAATTCATGTGTGAAAATGATTCCTCGTGCTCCCTGAACCACTCTGAGCCCGATGAATCTTGGCATTGTCGTCCTGGAATATGCCCATTGATGGGATAACCTGGTCATTCAGTACATTCAGGTACTCAACTGAATTAATTTTATTCCTGCATAACATTGCTGAGCCTAGGCCTGACCAATTGAAGCAACCCCAGATCATAACACTGCCTCCAGAGGCTTGTACAGTGGGCACTATGCATGACGGGTGCAACAGCGACTTATTTTTTGGCCAGGCAGTGTATCTACCATGCAGTTCATCTGTTACACAGCTGCTGTAGTTAAGGTTTCCTTTCCTTTCACTAACTCTTTGCTTCCTACTTCGGATTTAGGAAATTAGGCTTAGCCCTGCTGAAACTACACTTGAACAAGGACTGAATTTGCATCAATGTTTGGAAAGAAATGCATGCTAATGACCCCCTTTTCTTCTCTCCAGCTTGGGTTTTCCCGCTGCAGGTATCCATGGAAACATGCAATTATCTCAGCGCTGGAGGGCATGTGGCATATTTCAATAAGCTTCTAGCTGCTTAAAATGGTTTCTTTTTATATCTTCACAGTACATATGTTTTGAAAACGGATTGTGCTGAGACTGTAAATATGGGTTGCTGACCACGAATGTCGGCGTGCGATTTTGTTCGGCGTTCAACATTTGGTCAACATCACTGCAATTGATGCAACTGGAGATGTCCTCAATATCACTACCAGTGCCAAATTGCATGGTAATGGTTGTATTTACATTTTTAACAACAAATGTGCCCCTGTAAAAAGAGGAAATTAATGAGAATTTTAAAAAAACAGTACAGTGTTCTGAGGTTGTGGGAAGAGTGTGCCAAAGCAAAAATAACATCATCCGTTGATGTGTTCAAACCACCTCATTTGCAGTGATAAAAGTGAGAATATCTTTCATAATGTCCCCCTGCCCATGTGCAACAGCCACATCCTATACCCATAAGCCAGTGTCCTTCTCTGGAACCAACTGTATTACTTCTCTAGATGTGTACAGCCAGCACTCATTGCATAAAATAGTATACCTCAGCAAAGGAATCCTTAGAAAACTCATCCACCAATCTTTTGTCTTATATAGTATATAGAAATTTCATTTTGAATGCTCATACATGAATTATTATTCTAGTCATTGTAAGAATAATAACTGTATTTATATGGCACCTTTATACCTTTATAAGTCTGTAACACAAATTTCTTTACATAAGTAAAACCGAAATTTTAAATGTAACAAAAAATAAAAAGGGATATACCATAGAAAAATGACCAGCCTTTCATTTGTTCAGTCATTCATTATTTCCTCTAGCACTATCATCAATAAGCGGGTAAAAATCAGTCATTAGTCAAAATGCTATGGTGGCTTCTACCTGGGCGTTATAACCACACGGCAAAGCAATTACTCAAAAAAGGTGTGGATTTCTTTTGTTGTTTTACAATGAATAACCAATCATCATTATAGTTTTTCTGTCACATAATCACAAGAGTTGCCTTTCAATGCAAAAGTGCTGTAATGAACACATACAGTAAACTGTGATGGTCGAATTGATTGTAGTATTTTACCCTACTAATTAAGTCGTTCCCATTCATGTTGTAACATATATTTTTTTATTTTCTTCAGCAGCATGGAGCTGCTTGTGTGCTGATGACCACTGTGGTCTATGGAGACATTATCTGACAGTTTTATTCTGTTTTCGTTCTGTTTTGCTTGCTTGTAAATTTCATGTTTTCAACAAACATCGTTAGCCGAAGTGCATTTTTTCCCCACAGTGTCCTTCACTGGGTTGAAAGTCGAGCTTCCCAGTCTGCTTTGACATGAGTGGTAATGTCCTGACTGATGAGGCACTGTCCATCTCCTTCCGCAGTCTCTAATCTACTCGAAAATTAAGAGTGCTGGACAGTAGGTTGTTCTTGAATGTCTAAACCCATTAATGTCAAAATTAATAGAGCCATTATCCAGTGTAAAGTGCTAGTGACTCATCTGGTTGGCAGATTGCTTAGGTTCTGCGACTCAGTATTTGAAGAACGTTAAGTTGCTCTGTGCAGGAAATGGGGACGAGTCCGCCCACATGAGATTATGTAAACCTGGGGGGGAGGGAGAAGGCCGTGGGGGGTGGGGGGAAGGATATTATGTCAGCCGCTGTGAAGCCAGCATGTGTCTTAACATCACACACACACACCTCTTCACCAACAATCACTAAATCAATCAATTTGTCCATTTGTATTTGTCAAAATACAATAACTGACAAATCCTCACAAACAAACAAAAACGGAAAAATCCAGAGCCATTTTGAACTTTTGTGGATTTGAAAACTGATTTGTTGATGAAGAACTAGGAAACGGTGGCTGAGACACCACGATAAAAGGATAAAACTTAAGTATCAGAAAAGTAGCATTTGAAAGACAATGGAGGCTAATTAATGTACCATCCATTCCTTAAAAATATCAACTCAAGAGATTTCTTCTTCAGGTCTATGGTATATATTGTAGCACATTTATATTGAATTTTTTCCTCCAAGGGATTTAATAAAACTTTAAAACCATACTTTGTTTTGAATTGCACAAACAAGGCAGTTCTTGGTAACATATTACGTCTCCTGTGGAAAATATCCTATAAAATACTTTAATCTCCTGTAACAGGTAATTCTCGTATTCTTTATGGCTCTGCTATTTTTCAGTACCTGCAACACTTGAAGGTCTGGTCTTTACATGTCAGTTTTTGATGCGAGATGCTTTATTATATTTTCTTTATACTCACACATCCACGCTCACAAACAAGAGCGCGTGGATGTGCATCCTCACATACACACACACAATACACAGGCACACACATTACGCACACAGACACACACACACACACACACACACACACACACACACACACATACTAGAAATAGATAATAATAAAATGAACAGAAATTCTGAATCATCTAACTTTTAGAGAGATGCAATTTTACAATTTTAATGAAAATATACAGACATGTACAGAAATAAAGGCAGGTCCACATGCATAACAACAAATAGGGGAGGAAAAGGCTGATTAAACTATATGCTGCCCCATAACATGGGTTTGACCATGTTTGGCCTATACAGGCCAAGGCATTCTTAAAATTAATTTAAAACAGAACAGCCTCACTCACGAGTCGCGATTCAAACAGGCCAATATGATTTAACAAAGTTCTCAAAATAAACTAACCGTATACATCCTACTTAGCGGTCAGAAATGAAACTAACCAGGTTTCTGATTTAGATTCAATGATAAATGGTATTCGCAAACTAGATGGTTACATCTTTACATGCATGGATAAGCAATGTGCTAATTTATACCGGTCTTTTCTAATGTATTAAATGGCATTTAATATCCTGCACTTATCGCGCAAAATGGATTTGCATCAGAATAAACCTGTCCCGCGGGATCCCAGTCTCGTTACAGGGCTTTAACACACACGTCATGTGTACATGTAATCTGTTTATGCTGAGTGCGTACGAGGTCAAATGTCCGGTGTTAACTCCACTCAGTTTATATGAGTCATATAGGGACCACATGTACACTGTAAGAGTCAATTTAACACTGAACATATTACTGTGTATGCACAAGTGAGAAATTCTTGTAGATTTGCACTGACATTTGCACCGTCCAATTCCTTCCAGTGCCTTGCCTTTATCACTGATGAAATTGTAAAGTGTGCAAGTTGGGTGATGACCACGTGATATGGCAAGTGCGTTCGGCAGAATCCCTGAAATTGTATACGAGTGATATGCGTGTGTGACTGTACATAACGTGTCCTCAAACAAGTGCACATGCACGTGTATCCATGCCAACGCAAGGCTTATATGCATGGTGGAACCATGGAACGAGGAATGTTCACTGGTTCAACCAATGCAGTTTATGCACTGGGTGCTTAAAACCATAAGGATTTTTAAATTTGAAAACTTAAAGGTTTTTTTTGTTTTTTTTAAAGAACTCCAATGTAATTCATTGATTAAATATTAAGTACTTGTGTATTTAAAATATTAATCTCTGAATCTAATATAAGAATTCATGCATATAGGTTGTAAATATTTAACATTATTCATAAACTGTGCACGGCAACTCTTCATCTCTGATTCCCCTTTTATTAAAATATGTTATATTCTGCAATATTTGTCCTGGTGGATTCATCCTGTTCAATGCACTTTTTAGATGAACTCACCTGATACAGAACATGCATTCCAATATAACTGAGACACAAGTGAGTAAGAGGTAATTTTTGTTTGGATATTTACTGTAATATTTGCATCATATTCATAAACCTTACTCATTGCTAAGCCCCAACAGCTTTGCCCAGACTTGGGATACGGTACATGGAACATGAAATCAAAACTTGGTAGAGCTATCATATGCTCGCTGATGTGGACCAATCATTGTGTGGACAGCAACTTATAGCCCTTATACCACCCCCCACACACACCCAGACACACACATTTTGTATTTTTTTTGTGCATCTGTGAATTCTGAAAAAAACTTCAGCATCAGAAATATGAGCTTTTTTTTAAATCTCTGTGTTTCTCTCCATTTGTATATTAATCTGTCAGTTGTGACTATGCAGTTGTGCAATCATGCTGGTCAAACCCAATTAAAGCTAACCACAGATATTAATACTTTCATTGTGGTGTCCAATTGTATTTCTTTGCTACATTAGATATAATACTGAAACACTGCATTTTTCCACGTAAGGCTTCAGAATGCACAGTTTAATTTAATCTTTGAGATGTTCAATGTGGAAAAGAAAATATGAAATGTTACTTGATTTTTTTCATTGATAAACTAACTTAAGATGAGCTGTATTGCCATTTGACCACAACACAGGAATGAGGTTTTAAACCAGGGATATGTTTTGCTATTATTCTCATTGTCAGTTGTAACACTTCAAACTTAATTGGAAGGATAGAAATATAGCAAAGCTTCTAGAGTCATTTATAAATTTCAATATGCTCTCTTGATTAGTCTATCTAAAATAATATTGTTAAATCAACTTTTGGAACAAACCCATTTTTACACTTGAGCAATTACAAAAACCCTTCTTTTGAGTTGGAATTAATTTGTGATTATTTATGGTTGATTAGGTTTTATTTTAGACATTTTACTTTTCGTTTCACTGCAAACAACCCATAATTGAATTCCCCCTATTGGCTTTTAGTGAGGAAATATTTTGCTGCTTGCTGCCAATTTGTCAGCAGTGCCAGAATTTGACATAATCAGGAATAATCCACCAATCAAAAATAGGCCTGTGAACCTATGGTAACCAGCAGGGAATATGACCATGTGAACTGGATTCAATAATCATTTGTCTTTAATCCAATTACGTTCACGCTTGTGCTTTCCTAAAAGACAGTTTGGTCAGGTCTGTGATTACCACTACATTTGTTAAACAGTATTCTGAAAAACTCCCACATGTCCAGTCACTCTAGGATGAGGGAGGGGGTCCAGTGTGTGTGTCATGTGTCACAGTCATTTTTATAGCTGAAACTTTATGGGCTCTATTTTAATAAACCAAACGCAATGGTGAACGCAAGAGTAACCGCTTGGCGGTATCGCTCTGAGGGCGTGTCGGTGAGAAATTTGGTAATGTCATGATGGCAATCTTGGTGCACCTTATGGCGGTATTGCTAAAAGGCTGGGTTTAAATGTCCAAGGTGTGTCTCTATGGTAGCCAATCAAATTGTTGTTCTCATGCTTTAAAAAGTCGCTGTCTGTGGTGCTGAAGTACATCTTCCGGCAGGCGCATTTCACATTGGTGAAGATGTGCGATATTATGCAGCACACAACAGGCCACCATGAAGGCAGCTGCTCTCTCAGGGGTATACTGCAGTGATCCACTCGACCTATCCAAACACCTAAATCTCATTTTGAGTAGGCCAAATGTTCTCTCAATGGCAACGCGACCCTTTGTTAGTCGGTGATTAAAAATGTGTTGTGCTCTAGTGCTGGGTGCGATGTATGGTGTCATCAGCCAATTCTTCAAAGGGTACCCGTTGTCTCCCAATAAGCACCCATCCACGTTCCCTTCGAAGGCTCCAGGAATGCCGACTTTGCAGCCGGCATCGCATGTCACCTGGACGTTGATGGAATGTGTTCCTTTGCGATTGACGAAAACTATTGCATGCTCGGGTGGTGCGCGGATTTGTATGTACGTGCAGTCGATAGCACCAAGCACCCCAGGGAACCCACACTTGAGAAAAAATGCGAGTTTTGACTTTTTACTGCATTCATTGTCCGTATAGTTGAGGAAGGACACCCGCTGAAAGTATATCCTATATATTTTAGCCGCAAACGTCGACCGATCACGTACTCCATCGTCAGTGTCACGGGATTGAATCCTTATGCCACTAACACCTGACTGCATAAATAGTCACTTATATACCCTGCTGATGATTGATTGAAGACTAAATTAATCGTTTGTTTAATTAGCCTACATTAGGTGATGTAGGCATAATTATGATTCAAGTGGTAGGCTTATGATTCAACTGTGCCAATGTGTAATTTATATATTATAGGCTATTGGCCTACATGATCGCAAGTTTCTTGTAAGCTGTCCTGTTTTATTCTAGTAGTTTAAATTAAAATTAATTAATAATAATTATAGGCTATTTGTTAATTAAATGGAAGTGTAATGTTGGCATCACCTATAGACACTACATAGAACTACATGACTAATAAGTTACCAAATTGCCAGAGTCTATTGCGTTTCCGCTAAGAGGTGGTTCCAGCTGATCATAACGCAATGGGTTTTCGTTGGTTCAAATTGTCACTGAGCCGAAAGTATTTTAGAACACGCCCCAGACAGCGCCACCCATCCCACTGCAGCGCAACCGAAAGGATGTTATGTTGAGAATTTGTTGATCCTAGCGGTATTGCTGAGAAACGCCATAGCGCCAGTTTTAAGACGTTGATGCTGTCAACAAGCTTGCGTTTGACTATACCGTCCCCTTGCGCTGGTTTGAAAATAGAGCCCTATGCCTTATAACAGCAAATTTTACACAGACTGTCATTTTTTGTTGTATGATCTTAAAAAGTGCACATACCTTTCTAGTCCATGTTTAAAACGGATTGACACACTGCCCCACCCTCTCTTGTTGATTCCCATTTCCAAGGTCACTATGCTCTCTCTCTCTCTCTCTCTTCCTATAGCATTCCTCTGCCTTGTAAGCATCAATTGTCTTTATTTTCAAGGCCCCAGTCAGCTGCTTAGAGGGGGCCATGGTTGTTGAGAGTAAGTACAACACAATATAGAGAGGTGAGAGGGGTCAAAGTATTTTGTAAACTCTGGAATTGCCTGGTTTAGGTTTAGGCCTAACGAGCTGTGCAAGTTTTGATACCTTTTAAAAATAAATTATTAATGGATTAAAATGAAAGGGTGCCTAAATGTTTGCACATGCGACATTTAACTTTTTCTTTTAAACTGTTAAATTCAGCAAATAGCAATTGTGCATTAAAACTTGAAGAAATATGTCATGTTTAAGTTTGTACCTTGCAGAGGTTGTTAACCACTACATACCACTGTACACAATTACATTTAAAACAGCATTTGAATGCATGAGAGACGATCGGTGTGCTGATTACCTCTGAATGACAAAGTGAGAATCTAAGAAGACATGGAGAGGACGTCTCTTTCAAAAAATTAAACGACAGTGTTTTTCCCCTCCATCTCAGTAGTGAAGTGCTGTTTTGCCATGAAAAAGGAAGCTGGCTAATTAGAGCGAGAGAGGCAGACTTGTCAAAATGTGTATCCTTTAATGATCGTACAAGACGTGAGCGAGTCTGTTTCTCAGCACAAAAGGAAACTCGCCGTTTTAATCATGCTTTTCAGTGAGCCTAGAAAGACACACGTACACACAGTGTGTATCAGTGTAAACATGCCAGTACTTATCATATTTAAACTTTGGAGTTGGATTGGACATAGCGGTTGCTTGGCAAAAAAAACTATGAACTTATTGGAACCATGGTGAAGTCTCTGTTTTACATGCCACGTAATACAGGATTATTTAGTTGTTTATTTGACCATTTCAAGTGTCCTGTAATAGACTTTGTTCACCTTCGTTGTCTTTGACTTCGGGCACTTTCCTCATTCCTCCCAATAGGTAGTGACTACAGTGGTAGTGGGGCAGGGGTGGGAATAAAACTGACCATCACACACCTCACCCGCACCATTTGGCTTTCCTCCAGTATTTGCCCTCTCTTGAAATGGGTTTGCAGACCAAGGAAAATTCCCACACAAGGAACTGCTTCTCCGGGGGGCGATGCCACATTATTCAGCAGATGTTCTCTCGTGTTTCTGAGCTCCAGTGAGCTCTGGTACCCTAAGCTGGGAATGAAAAGGAGGAGTATTCCATCACCCGGTGTGAACTGATGACCAAGGGGAATGGCAGCAATGATATTGAAAGTTTAGAATTGCATCCAAATCGGCTAGCTAAGGCTGAGCTAGCTAAGGCTGGTGATCACTAGCCTTTTTTTACTCCAGGAAAAACGGGTATCCACGTAGACCTTCCATCCAGGTGAAAAAGGCAAGTCTTGGGAAGTCGTCCGAGCTTGCAGCTTCAACTTCAGACTTTATTATACGTCATACTGATGAGGACTTAAAAAAAATAAAAATAATTCGACAAGCTCTTTCCAAAATAATCAGCCAGGCTTCAGATTGAGATACCATTTAAATCCTGCTACTTTATCACCTCTGAAGAACAGCTGAAAATACTTTAAATGTACGTAGTTTTAACAATACTGCATTCAGAAATACTGAGATTGTACACCATTCACCTTTCAGCATTAGCTGAGGCAATTTGCCTTCATTGCGAGCCAAGCATGCAGATGTCGACCTAGATGAAGAAGGCAATGTCTGCAATGTCGCCGGTGCATAGCATGAACTCGCAGCATTAGTTTTCAGTTTTTCAAGTGTGCGAGAGATCACAGCAGGTTATTCTGAACTCAAAAGCTCATTGGTAGTGTGGAAGTAAGCTGTTTTGTGAAGCTGTGTAGGCCCAAAGAAAACCAAAAATGCAGAAGCCTCATATAAATAATAAAATAAATACAGTCTAAGGTTTAGTGAAATGTCGGGGGGGGGCGAGAGGCCTTGGAGGAGTCCTCCATGCTATCAACTAGGGAGACATCTATAATCCCCCATGAAAACAGGAATGTCTCCCTCTATTGTTTACAAGAGTTGTACTCATAACAATGGATAAGATAGATCATGCTGACCGAACAAGTGGGAGAATAAGAAAAAATAAGAGAAATTACATGGTCTGATTAACAGGCACATGAGGATAAGTCACAAACAATTTTATTTGGTAGATTAAGAGTGCCCCCAAGCGCATAGGGTAGGAACTGGTTTTATGACGTTTATTTTTCGCCTAATTTGTTATTGGATAAAATAAGATATGACAAAAGGGTGTCACCGCACATTATTGGTGTATTAGTTAGGTAGAGGAGGAGTTATGATATTATACAAACTAATGTTTGTTTTTGTAATAATGCATTTATTCACTGTAATATATGCATTAATATAATATAATATAATCACTGTAATAATGCATTTATTCCACAAGGGAATGTCTAAAATCACAAACTAATTATACATTTTTTAATAGAATATTTAAGCGCAGTAATGGCCATCGGATTGCATAAGTCAATGAACTCTACGGGCCCTATCTTACACCCGACGAGTTGGATTGGACATGCTTAAGATGAGCTGTGGCCAGGATCGTTTTTGGCGTATTGCTATCTTGAGGCAGCAAAAAGTGTTTGCGCTAAAACCACCACAAACCTCATCTTAAGTCGTCACAGCTGATTCAATGTTATTTTAACAGCGCAATAGCCTATAAGTGCGTCTACTACAATGCACGTACGCCCTCCTCAAAATTAAGATTACATTGTGAAATAGGGATTCATATTTTTCCCAAAAATATAACATTTTCTCTCCCGGAAAAGACGCACATTGTCCCTGGAATCCCGGGAAAGTAGGCTTGTTTTAAAGCATTAAGCTACCAGTAAAAATGCGTTGGTCATATTTCCATAAGCAGGACATTATAAAACTATGTAAAATATGCGTAAACCTATGGGTTCCCAACCTGACAGCTTTAATGTCATCATTAAGACAAAGTAAGGTTATTAATCAATATTAGAATGCACATATTAACTTCAGATGAAGCTTGAACTTTGAGAACTCCAAGAGAACAGCCTCATGGAATTGATGTTTGACAATGCTTCATTGACAAAATTAATTAAACAAGCAGGCTAATTTGGCGTTTTCTAAGGTGAGACGTAAGCCATATTCTGGTAGCTTATTCTCAGCTGTTTCAGGTGCTTTTAACTAAATTAATCCGCATATATTTTCTAAAATAACAGCACTGGTGTAGGCTAATGGAAAATATTTTCCTGTTTTCCCATTCTATTTCTGGGAAACGGGAAATAGTTTGTTCAGGAATTACCGGGAACCTGTGCCGGTTAAACCCTAATGTTTAAGATTATTGTGTATATGAAACCACATCATAATGGTTAGTCCAAATAATATTGATCCTAATATTGATCCATATATTCCTTGCTTGCACACTTTAACCTTGCGCACGACCAGGTTTCCCCAGCTGTAAATCGCTCTTTTTGCAGTCTTAAATTCACCGTTATATTACCAATCCACCAAGGTGCAAATGCAGGTATATTTTAATGGGAATGGGAGATAACACTCTGATTGGTTTATTGCATGTTACGCCCAAGACACATATATAATTGATGAAGATGCTAAGTTCAGCCCATTTGAATCTTGAGCCATGGAGTGGAGTTGGACACGCCCTAAATGCACTTGTACCATGCGTTTCAAACCATGCGCTAAGATCATCAAGATAGAGCCCTACAGGTTGTCACTAAAATGTTAGGCTATATAAAAAATGTGTGCCTTTGTGTGGCACGATATTATAATAAAGTTCACCATATACTGAAATAGTCCATGCACAAACAAGCTTATTTGTATAATTAAATGAGCAACTAAATAACCATTTTGCAACATTATGTGTTCATATTATACTCAAGCATTTTCACTAATCAAGCATTCAATTGTGCAATTGAATAATGTGATGAGTGAATAAACGAAAATCAGAATACGAGTTAATCCATTCACCAAGGTGTCTTCGTAAACACCATTGATCGCACCAACAATACAACTGCAGAATATTGACAATTATAATAGGACTGAGCCTTGCCTACTATTTATAGTTTTGTAGCCTACAGTGAGTATTCTTTTCATGTGATGAAATGAGCTTCCCATTCATAAAAAGTTACAAATACTTCAAGAGTAAATGATTCTCGGTTTAACATTAGTTTGCAAATTTAACAAATTTAACAAATGCACACTACTGTGAATGTACAATGTACATGTCAGCACAGGTCACAATAAGTCCTTATAAACACTATGATGGGATAATTGATTACACCTGCTCTAGACTAAGTTGTTGTATCTATCACGTAGATTAGCGGCCTCTGTCTGCAGAGGTGGGACTTGCACGTAGTACCGCATCTCAAGACACACTTGAGATTTCACGACTAGTCCAATGTTGTCTTGAACTCGCGACACATTTCACAATCTCTTTGAGTTAAAAGCACTTTCGGGAAAGCGTCGTGAATGGCAAGTATATCTTCACGACATACTTTTCGCTACGACATGCTTTGAGAAAGCCACCCCAGATTTCTTCTCTCTTTGACACTGCAGCAGCTCTAGTATACATCAAAATCAACTGTTCTCGATATAAATCACAGAAAAGGAACAAACCAAAATGTCTATTTAAAACCAAGTCTCCAGATTCACATTTTTCATGAAGTACAAAACAATAAGGGGGAAAACAAGACTAATTATGAATCATGGGGTAGTCTGAAGATGTGTACCACTGTGCTAGTCTCCTTTATAGACAACTCCTACATGTCTAATAATAAGAAGACCCATATTCTGAACAGACACTTCACACAACTATGCAGTAGAAAAAATTTATTTACTCTATTTTTAGCATCTGGAAATATATGAATATATGGTATGATGTTTAACATTGCAGCCCTCTGCAAATGTTAATGAAGGATTATTATTTGCATTTATTTATTTGGATTATTTGCATTTATTACAGACTGAAAATCATAAACTAAAGTGAATATGTTATGAGTAAAAATTTGGGCACCCTGTCAGTTAGTATGTGGTAACACTTCCTTTGGCAGACACATAATAGCTTCAGATTGTTGTTGCTGTTGTTGTTATAATTCTTTGAATAGTTTGAATGAAATATTTTCTGTGACTGAACACTATTTATTTGCGGGAAGAGGGGGGGGGGCTTTACAGGGCATTGCTGTAAAAGACCATGTGTGCTCAGTTAACCTACCCTTTATAGATAAAGTTTAACAAAAAACAATCTGCATACTTAGTTACAAATCCTATTATGTTGCCCATAAAATAAAATAAAATATTTTTTATACATATTCATTTTTTATAGTAAAAAAACTGATCACTTTCAATGGGGATTTCACCGAGCAGAAGGTAAAGACTGTGGCCTGGTGTTGGCACTTTGTTGAGCATTACAACTGGGTTGACAGTGTAGTCACCTTAAATCATAACCATTGTTAAAATAATTTGTGAATTATGCTGCAATGTGACCTTTAATGGCTCTAAAAGCGCTTTCTCCTTCAGCCTACTGCCAGTTTCATCCACTGTTTTCTACATCACATAATCCTGGACAACACCTCTGATCAGCCTGTGTTTTCAGTCACCTGATTTTGCAGCCTGCTATTTAATTCAGCCGAAACTCACTGGGCATTCTCTGTGGCTACCGTATTAAGGCACACAGCAAGGCAATTGGCTGTCATAAACAGGGTGATGCATTGAGTAAATAGAGACCAATCGTCATAGATTTGATGAAAATACAACAAATTATCTTGCTAACAGAATCAAAATGGAGAATTCTGTGGCAGCTAAATGTCAATGGCAGCTAAATGTCTTTTTATTCAACATAGGTCCGAAATATGTTACACTGTATGACCACTTGAGTGAGTGAGATTAATTTAATTTTGTTCACACAGCACGGTTACTAATTGTATCTAGTCTAGCCAAATGTATTAATTAAGTGTATACAGCTGAACTACGGTATTCATTACATTTTATCTTTCAGTAAAAGATCAAAATAATAATTTATTTAACATTCACCTGAACGCTACACAGCGTTTCGCCAACTTTTTAAAAAAAAGGGTTCACTGGGTAACAGAAAAAAAAACAATGGTTATTTAGTCTTCAAAAGCCCATTTTGTAATCATATAACCTCAAAATCAGGCTTGGATTTTTTTTCTCAGAAGATCAGGCTAAACAAGCTAAATAAATTTTGGCTGCAAAAAATTTTTTTTTCACCTTGCCTTTCAGGGCTTCCGTAGACCATCAGTTAGCACAGATTTAGCAGAGGGAATATTGAACACAATCCTTTTTTCAGTCTGTTTCCTTCCTGAATGTTGTCAGTTTGTTTATGTGCCAAAACTGGCTGAAACTGTAGCTGTTAACCAGCAATGAAACTACATTCCTCTGGAGTGGCCAGATTTAGTGGTTTCCTTTCACAGCAAGGTGTGCAGACTCTTTAGCCAATCAGTGGCTTAAAGTGACAGACAAAGAAAATCAGCAAAAGGCTTATGACCATGTTATTTATGGCTATTAAGGTATGTATTGAGCAGCAAAAAAGCATGAGGAATCAATTCCATTGAAATCTCATCCAATTTCAGTCTATTTATATCTATTTATTCCTGCATGCTGAAAAAAAAGGTTGGAGTCGAAAAGGGTTCCAGTTGATGTCAACTGGAGCCCACAACCATTAGGCCTCAGAAGTCTGACGCAGAGAAAAAAACCTTAATCGTTTCACTTAATCGTCCCTGTCACAGTCCGTGATTTAAAGGGTAATTCCCCCCAAAAATGACGAATTGAGAAAAAAAAGTAGCTCTCCTCCTGATTAAAATGAGCTCTCAGCCAACTTTCTACCTGTAGTGAGAGCAGAGATATAGCCCCAAACTACTGCGCATGTACCAGGTACTTGCCTTACTATGAACTACAACAGCCAAGGCACTTACAGTTCAGACAACAGGTTGCCACGCCCACTGAATGATGTTACAGAAGCGGAGGCTGAGGGGCTGTGCATTTTACTGCTAGTGCAGTGCCTGCCTGCAGCGTTTCTTCGAGACTAGAGGCCACATAACTCGCAGGCAAGTTGGCCACTAATGTAACAGTTATACTGAAAAAATACCATCATCATTAGCTCAGTCTCCAGAAAAACGGGGGAAATATGGGCCTTCATTTATTTACATTTGGTAGCCAACCTAGTCAGAAGTCTGTAACACTTAGCTAGGCTACGCATTTCTCACCCCGGTTCCATGTTGGAAAATCAACCCCGACTTCCCGTTTTTCAGTATGAAATGCTTTTGTATCGACCAACATGGCAAGAATATTAAACATATACAATTAAAAGTTAAAACATCATTGTTGTAGGCTAGTTGTTAACCATTTTAGCTATGTTTGCTAGCAAAGCCAAAACTTTCCCAGTGCAACTCGAATGCACTGATGTTGGTAATAACACGGAAACGTAGCGTTTACCACCCCGATATCCGACCTCCTTCCATTAACGAATGAAGGTTAGCTACTATAGCCTACTGCATGGCAAACATATTTAAAAAACAATTTGTTTTATGCCAAGAAACCTGTGGCTAACAAGAGCTAACGCACTAGCCCAGAAAAAATACATTGCTTCTGTAATCGAATGCTCAAAGCGGAACCGTTCAATTATGGTCAGCTAGCTGCTCTTGTGGGGGTTTAGGCTGGGTTTTTCTGTGAAGCACATTGTGACAACTAGTTGTGAAATGCATTATATAAATAAATATTGATTTGATTTGATTTAGCTAATGTTAGTCTACTTAATAGTCATGGATCATAATGTAACATGGTTTATTAGTTGACATGGTTCCTTACGGGGTAATTCAATAAGGCAGAGGAAGATGTAGGCTACAGGGAATCAGGGAATACCGGAGGAGCTCCACTCTGTGACTGACAGCACTCGAGTCCTGTTTGGTTTAGTTTGCCAAAACATCTTTAGGAAATAAGGTAGCCTATCAATGCCATTTTCTAACATTCAGAACAGTGACAGACGCAGGCAGCATTTCTTCCCTCGCTGGCTGTGCCTACATGCTTATGTAATTTACATGCTCACTTGAAAACACTGTAGTCTTTCAGAGACCAGGACGTGATAGAGGTATGTGTCTTTTTGATGTATACCTCTACCAAATTTTCAAATTCATATTCAAAAACTCATATAATTATATTCAAATAATTCTAATAAATATTTTTGGCCAGCCACACAGAGAGACTTAATTAGTTGCGCGTTGATCTGTTAAATAAGGTTAATGTTGTTTTTTGGTGGAATTACCCTTTAAGCTGCCGTTTAAAACTTGGACGTTTTTATCTGGACACATTTCTCTCTTAAATGGCACTGGATCCACTGAATTGGGATAGTTCAGCTAGCAATCCTGTGCGAATTGACACGTGGCTAAATATTCTGTTATTTCCTGTGTGAAGGGAGTTTCCCCAAGTCTTTTCCTGGTTTTTAACGTATGAGGCACTCGACTCGAGGAAGCCCTAGGTTCTGTTGTCTTCGGTCCAAGAGAGAGAGTGAGATGGGTTTGAGGGCGTGGATTTAGACCACACCCGTACAATTTCAACACTGAGTTTTTTAGCTGACTTTGAGATGTACAGTCAAGCCGGAAAGTCTCCCCACCCTTTCACCTTCTCCACGTTTTATTACGTTACAGACTTATACTACAATAGATTGAGTTCATTTTTTGCCTCAAACATCTACACACAACACCCCATAATGACAATGTGAAAAAAGTTTTTTTGAGATTTTAGCAAATTTATTAAAAATAAAAAAATAAAATTTATCATTTACATAAGTATTCATACCCTTTGCTTTAACGTATTTTTAAAGTATCATATTTCATATTTGGTCGCATATCCTTTACATGCTGTTACTTCCTGAAGTCTGTGACCATCAACATCAAAAAACTGTCGATATCTAGATTCAGCTGTAAATTACACTGGTACAGTATGGAACACATGGCTGGCTAAATGGCTGTAAGTTATCAAGGGTCTGAGCTATCAAACAAGCCCCAAACCATCACTCTGTTGCCAGATATGGAGTAGATGTGGATGGATCACTTTAAGGGTTGTTTCTCCTGACTTTTTTCCCCATAGAGTTCTATAGGAAAATGAGTCCGGAGAAATAACCCTTGCAGTGATCCATCCACATCTACTCCATATCTGGCAACAGAGTGATGGTTTGGGGCTCGTTTGATAGCTCAGACCCTTGATAACTTACAGCCATTTAGCCAGCCATGTGTTCCATACTATACCAGTGTAATTTACAGCTGAATCTAGTCTCACCCCCCAATTTCCATAGAGATCCATTCAAATGCAGAGAGGTTATAGTATCGCTTGTAACAGTACCTGAAAATAAGATATCAACAGTTTTTTTATGTTGATGGTCACAGACTTCAGGAAGTAACAGCATGTAAAGGATATGCGACCAAATATGAAATATGATACTTTAAAAATACGTTAAAGCAAAGGGTATGAATACTTATGTAAATGAGAAATTTTAGTTTTTTATTTTTAATAAATTTGCGAAAATCTCAAAAAAACTTTTTTCACATTGTCATTATGGGGTGTTGTGTGTAGAATTTTGAGGGAAAAAATGAATTTAATCAATTTTGGAATATGTCTGTAACGTAATAAAACGTGGAGAAGGTGAAAGGGGTGGGGAGACTTTCCGGCTTGACTGTATATTAATACCTCTTGACATTTTCTTGAAAAGATATTTGGTGGGTGTGTAGTGGATACATCCCTCTGTGATATGTTGTGGTTATTTGAAATCTTTTTGAGTCCCTTGTCCATCACTTTTATTAATCATGAGAGACAATACTTGTCTCTCATTCTGAATGTGTGTTATAATAAATCCCAAACAACAAATAAAAGTTTATACGAGTGTCACAATTAAAATCTAGGCTACAGTTTAAAACTACAGTCATCTGCACTGCTCAGCCTGCTCTTATTAGGCATAGCACCATAAGATCGCCTTTTAGATGCTATTGATTGGCTGTCTATTATTAGTAATGTGTTTTTATGAATTATGTCGTAATTAATTAACCATAGTCAGAATTTAACCTGTGGCAGCTAGCAGTCTTTGTTCCAGAACTCTACAGGTTTTTAAATGTTCTTTTGTGTGTTTTCTTGTCAATTATTTAATTTGCACATATGCAGTACGTCCTGTTTTCTGGGTAAGCCACCAAATAAAGATGGCCAATATCATCATAAATGGCCATAGTTCAATGACTCACCCCTGGTCAATATAGCTCTGCACTACTTTTACTGAATTGTTGCCAACTGAGAGCCTCTTTGCAAAGGACATTCTTAGGATCATACAGCACTCTTTTTTATCAAAAGCTGTGTTCAGACTGCAGCTAAAAGTGATCTTAGTCCAAATCGTCCCCTGATATAAACATCCCTCAGATGTGTTTAGAAAACTGTGGACCGGAAAAGGCCACTTGGAGTTCACTTGTGTGAGGATGATAAGATAGCATGCATTTAGTACACCAGTGTAAACCAGATGGGTTAGGGTATGACCTTGATCAAAGACAGGATTGGTACAGATTGGTTCCCCGCCCAACCGGAGGTACACTGGCAGTTGTTTGTACGTCACTCCCCATGCGGCAAGGTAATCTCGTCATAATTCTGCATATGCGGTACTTTTGGGTTGCTGAATGAATGTGAACAGGTAGTCTGAAAAAGTCTATTCTGAGCAATGTCTTAAGCTGTGCAGTCTGAACGTAGCCATAATGTTCTCACGCCGTTAAAGCCAAATTATACTGCTGAGCAGGTACAATGGATATATAAATACAATTGCGGTATGAAAAAATGGAACGCTGAATCAAAATGTTGCACAAAAATTGGAGTTTATCTCATTTGTCCCCTTGTACTTGCAGAAAAAAAAAAACATAAAGGTACTGAAAGCTCATTTGAACGGGCTGCCGTAATGTGGTGAAAATGTATTTATGTTTCCCTCCGTTACTTGCCAGTGGCCTTTCAGCCAACATTTTATTTATTTATTTTTTACGTAGAGCTTCTGGTAAACTGCGGCAATTTATTACACAGCCGACGTTTACTGCTCTTGCGTCAAAAGCTCGAGGGAATACTGAAGTGGTTTTGTGGTAACTGCCAAACAACAACGGTACGTTCATGATGGTGTGTGGCTTTTATTTTATTTTTTTATTTCTTCTGCTGCTTTAAGGGGAGCAAAAGGGGGCAAATATGCTTGGGTAAAATATAAAGAACCATACTTATCATCGACCCCAGCGCCACCAAGGGACCTCAGCATAGCTGTTGATCTGATGTGTGATATCTCTTTGTGTGAAAAAGTGAAACTCAAATTGTCTGATGCGTGGGATTAAACATGACAGTGATTAGCAGCAGTTCCCCTCTGCACCGGCCTCCTCACCTCTATTACAGACTCGTGATTGGATCCTGTGACTCTGAATGAGACTGCGGCAATCTGGACCGTGTCCTCCGCACCCTCGGAACGAGGGCGTCGCGTCAAGAACATCTCATTAGTGATCCCCCCTCGTTTGTCTTGGCACCCATCAGATTTTATTTGGATTGTGCTCGGCGCATGGCTGCAGCTGCCCTACCCCCTGTACCCTCCCCCCTCCCCTCTCCCATCTCCCATCTCCCCTCTCTGCTATTGGGTACATTTCCTTCTTAGCCATTCAATTTCTCTATTGGCATCTCGGCCCAGATCATTATTTGGCAGCAGCTTGAGGCTGGGTCCTACAAGTCCCTGTTGAGTTCAAGCCCAGCTTCCACTATGTCTGTTTTCCATAATGTAAATATTCCCAGACTTCACCCCCGTGCAGCTGTCTCTCACATGCATTTAACATTGTCTCATTCACTAACCATGTCAGCAGCAAATTATATTGTTGATTGCGCACCTGCATAGATGAATTTCTGCTTATTTTGTTTCACTTCATCTCGAGGCAAAGTGAAGTAAGATTGCTGACAGATTGACAGGTCCAAAAATATCAATTCCAAAAAATATGCAAAACATAAATTTGGATGAAAAATCTGGTTCTGTAAGAACAAATATTCTAAAGACTTTGGATGTTAACAGAGCTAACCTTCGGAATGCTGAAGTTTCTACAGGAATCACGTGACTTCTTTTGGCCAGTGGGGGCGCTGCCAATTAGCTATAAACTTTAATTAAAAATTGGATGGAACTCAACTGTGAAATTTAAATCAAATTAATTAACTCACAGAAATGAACATGAATTGCTGTAAAGACCATTTAATTTCCCTTTTTTTTTTAAATACTGAAAATCTAAGTGAAATAAGGTTTGAACCATTTAAGATCCACCCCTGCAATGGGAAAAAGATATTACTGATTTGCCCTCACAGGAAATCAGCACTGTCTTCAAGCTGAGGAAACCCTGAGAATGTATGTCAAATTAAAGGTGGATTAATGAAAGATAATTTAAAAGTGCATTAGCCTGCCTTCCACGGACTTGACATTTCACAGGAAGAATATGAAAGTATAGATAACGAGAGCAAAACCAATCCAGTAACCTGCTCAAGTGTGACATACGTAGACCCCATTTGGGTCCAAACAGAAAAGTGTGTCGGTTTCAGAATATACTTAGGTTCTTGGTGAAATGTAGGCCTACACACTATATTTTAGTTTTATAGGTTACATACTACAAAGGAAAGATTGGGGAAAGGCTATACTAGTTTCAGGGAAAGATGATACTAGCTTATTAAAATGCAGAAAAACACGACGCAAACACTGATCGACGATGTAAAGCTGGGGCATCTTAGTATTTCATGGCCAACGTCAAGTGTAATGCGTACAAGTACAGTATGTACATTTCAAAGAATATTGTGGAACAGGCACACTTTTCTGTTTAACCCTAATGGATCTATCTCGCACATGGCCACGATACTGAGCTCGAGAAAAGATGCAGTATGATGGGGTCGAAGAAAATTACTAACAAGGAACTAGGACTGTGACATTTTGGAACATATTGCATGAATGTCAAGTGAATGCAATGAAGAAAAACTATATTCATATAGAAGGGCACCAACTTAAATATGCTCCGCCAGTATTAAGGTATTAGATGGCATATATGGTCATGAACAGTTTGTGCACTCTTACAAGAATGAATAGTGCCCTTCAGATATAAGCTGTGACACTGACCTTCAACTTTGGGACTTGACCATTTTTGTGGTCCTGTATTTGGGAGAATTTTATTCAAAAGCCAGCATGCATTATCTATTTTATTCACCAGCAGAAAGGGTAAAAGCTTTTCAGAAGTCTCTGTCGCCATCAGTGTCGAGCCTGTGACCTCAGCCAATTCTCTTCCGTATAAATGGGTAAAAGTTGAGCTTTTTTTCATGAAGGTTATTCTCGGAACTAGACTGCCTTTAGAGCATATGGACAGGGAGAGTTTGAGAGTTAGAGAGTTAGTGAGATTGGCTTTCAGCAATCTGATTTGTTCCAATCAGCACTATATTATACTACAGTATATTTCAAAGTTGGCTTGAAATGCTGCCTCCGTTTGGAACCCCATCTACAGCAGATCATGATTCATCAGAAGGAGAAACTGGCCATTCGTTTATTATAAAAGCACATTCCCAGGATTCATCTCAATCAACCTGACCAGGCTCAAGATAGGTGGCGCCCGTCTGATGGTATTAGACACCCAAAAAGACCCATGCTTCATAACAGCTTTATAGCAGTGCATTCATAAGCACGACATAAACATTCATAAATGCGTATCTTAATAACCACACATAGGCATACAGTGAGTAATGTTACAACTAATGCAGAAAGTGACATTACTATGACACATCAGTTGACACACACCATAGAGCTATTTGGGGTTAGTGGCCCTTATGGAAAAAGAATATACTGCAGTATATTGTAAATACCGTATGTCAAAATTATACTGCAGTATATTACATTTCCATAAGGGGGAGTTTTATAGCTCTTATGGAAGGGTCATTCATGGAAAGCCACTCTGGATAATAAGTGCATACAAATAATAATGATAATAAGTGGGCAAAGTGAATACATAAATGTAAATGTTCAACTTTTTTTGGATTCCTTTTTCACATAGCTTCAAGTGGACACTTCTGGATATTTCTGAACTCTGACAATTATATCTGCTCCCTGACCCTTGCAGGGGGCAGACAAATCGGGCCAAATTCCGTTATCGGATAAAATCCCCTGACAGACTCAAAAGGAGCCACTCACTTTTTTATTTTTTTATTTATTTATTTAATGTATTTCTCCAGAGCTTTTTGTGTGTGAGATGAGTGAAGCATTGAGCCTGGTTTCAGCTTTGGTGTCCTGGCTGACCTCTCACTCATTTCATGGTGTCCAAGGCCAGACCTCTCACTCATTTCTTCAGTATTAAAACAGCGATTTTTATCTCACAGTGTAGTACTGCCAGATGTCTGAGTTTAAGCTTTGAACTCAAATGGCCCTCACATGCCAGCGCACGCACCTGCAGAGCAAACGAGAAAAAAGGAGAGATAACGTATAAAAAGAAAAAAGCTCAAAAACGTAACATCACATGCGTTGCATTTTTCAGCTTTTCAGCCAGATGCAGTCTTTCATCTGGCGTTCAAACGGCATTGATGAAGAGTTATAGCTCCCGGCAAGGTGATGACTGTGCACCTTCACCTCAGGCCACAGCTGACGGCCTGCAAAACCACCCATCACTTAAATAAAAGTAGCACTATTTCCTTCATGGCAACTGTCCCAAAACAATAATTGCATTCAGGTTTTGTTGGCAATGATGTCAGTGTTTCTAGTGTAATGGTTACACAGGGACATTTTGGGACTCTGGCTTTCTGATCATGAGACTGGGCCTCCTGTGGAGTGATTCACAATTAACACTCCTGATCAACTGAGGCACAATGGAGTGTCTGTCCACATTCTTCATGTGACTCTGAGATGAACACAGACTGCTTGATCGATCAGGCACCGGGTTGGGCAGGAACACCCTCTTTAGAGAAGGAGATGGGGGACCCAAATTTAACACACAAACGCGCACCCTGAGGTGATTGGAAATTACTGATCCATCTGTTTTTTATTGATGGTTCCAAGGAAATTAGCCAATCAAATGCATGGGTAGGACTGTTAGCTTCTATATTTAGCCGTCACATAATTATCATTTCCTCTGATTAAGATTAAGTCATAGAATGTTATATGAATTATTGTTTCTATTATTCACATATTCATAGTTGTAGCCAATAAAACATGTCATTTTTCCAACCCATTGTCCTGTCTACGTTATTTCACTAAGTTGGGCTCTACTGACGTATAGAATTCTAATTGAGTTTTGAACTTAATTAATTCTGAATAAAAGTGACCAAACCTCACTACACTAGTTTGACTAAAGTAGTTTACTTATTTATTTATTTATCCTCCCAGCAAATGTGTGCGAATGCTTGCAATAATCTTCAGCTCTTGGTTTTCCCCATTTTCTGCCATCTTATTACAAATATACTCCCTACCTCAGAGTCATGTAGAAATTATCATTAATTACATTTGTAACGCATGGTGGCTAATGGGGAAAACTGCCTATAAATCACTCAGCGTGTAGATGTTATTGTTGACTTAAAGATTTTCTAGTTCTCAGAATGAGCATGATGCATTGACTATACTGAAGGGTTTTTAAAATCTATTTTATTTCTCTGAAAGTACTGTACATGCATCCACCAGTGTAATGTATGGAGCTGGGAATCCAGAGGATGCGTGTTCACACACATCTTAGGTGGGGCATTGCCAATTATCGCTTGAGCAATGTACATTAATCTAATCTCATCGTATCTCTAATAAAAAACTGTTAAAATAAACAGTATGTAAAAAAAAAAAAGGAAGTTGTGCAAGTTGCTCTGGATAATGGTACCTTGTAATAATAATAATAATGGTAAAACAGACAAAGCACAACATGCCATTCAATGACCTCGGAAACCTAGTAGACAAAGATATTTATTCATTTATTTACAATGCACATGATAATCTCCTTAAAAACACTGTAAAGGAATGAGCAGTGCACTGCAAAATGAATCCTCAATAATTGGTCCAGCGGGATCTTTTCTTTTTAAATCAGGAAAGCTCAGAAATTTAAGAGCGGAGTACATAAGAGTGCATACAGGAATGTACGTTTGGTTTAACAGAAAGGACAAAGACAGAAAGAAAATTGCCACAGAGTTGCTGAAAGGATACAGAGACATCCACTGGGAGATGGGTACCCAGAATGTCACCGCAAGACAGTCACATATGAGTCAGAGGCAAAGGCAGTTGGCTGTAAAACGCAGAGGCTGTGGAGAAGGGGCCAAAGCATTGGATTATCTGGTCTCTTCAGCATGGAAAAAAACTATCACGATGTAGAATGGTCTGATCCAACTTGTGCGTGTACCTTTCTGATCTCAAAAGAGGTTTCTTTGAAGTGCTGCTTGCTTTTTCCATTCCCCAAAACTTGAGCATGCTTATTTGGTTGGATACTAAAAGAACCATTACCAGAAGTCCTGCCTGGCATGCCATGCCTTTCAAATAAACGAGAGATTTTCTTCTTCAGTGGTTTCAGGGTCAAGGAAGCAGGACCTGCATCCAGCTTTTGGCCTTCAGAATGGCCAGCAGCGTATCGATAATTACAAAACCAGTTACCAGGATCTTATTGATGTTCTAGGCATAAAATTAAACATTACACCATCCAAATCCCACCTCTCAATGAAACACACACACACACACACACACACACACACGTGCACAACAAGTAAATTATTTTATAGCTGGTGTATTTTGAAGGTTCAAGATTTGACACCTCAGGCCACCTTGATCACACAGCATATTACAGTATGCACTGTAGCACGATAAAAAGAAAATAAAAAAAAACTGATTTTGTATTAATAACTTTGGAGGGGGGATGCGCTTGGTAAACAAAATGCAATCATAGGGGCGCCAAAAAAAACAACCTAGACACCGCTTTGAAATGTAGCAGTTAATTGGCTGACGTGTTAGATCCGGTTTAAACCGCTGCCTCTCCTTCACCAGATGCGTCTTTAGGGAGTTATTCCGGCGTACAGTGGGCAAACTCTGAGGTTAATGAATGCTAAAGGGCAATCTCGCTCAGTCTGGGCCCTCATTGCTGACACTGGACGTGCAGTCATTTATCTTCCATTCATCCTGGCTCAGCATGTTGCACACTCATATTTATAATTATTTACTCGTTTATATACGTATATATATATATATTTATTTATTCATTTATTTGAAGTCTGTGATCGCTCCTCTTTATCGCCAGTGGCTACACTTATTGCTTGATAAGCTATGGAACACCGCGGGATGTGGGTGCACCGCATGCAGAAGAGGGCTCAAGAAATGGGCTTCTCTTGTGTTTTACTTCTGCATTATTTATTGGCCTCGGAGACATCGCCAGGGGAACCCCTATAGCTTACATTAGTTTTAGCTTTCTGTGCATTCATACAGCTGTGTACTCACTGAAATGATTCCGTTAAGTGCCTCGCCCTGGGGTACAACCGCGGAGCATCGCGTAGGATTTGTATTCTCACCGAGTGGACCGCAAGCCCGTCCTTCAATGTTCCTAGTGTGGCGAAATGTGGGTGTGCAGTGAGCGTACGGACAGCGCAGATAGCACAAACCATGATTACTATTTGTTCTCAATGCTCTGAGGTTGTGGTGAAATTATTATTATTATTATTATTATTATTATTATGTCAGGTTAAAAATACATGTGTTGTGTTGTGATATGGATTTATTTGCAACATAGCTCAGTGGTTCCAATTCCCTTCCTGGAGGGCTGGTGTGCATGCAGGTTTCGGTTTCTACCAATTACCCTGGCTCAGCTAAATAATTAGCTCTATACACCAACGTCAGTTCAGTGCTAGATTAGATGACAGTAAAACACTTTATATTCAGACACAAAAATATCAGGTATCAGCTATCCTTCATGAGCTTAACAATAAATGCAGCTAAAATATCTAACCATACATGACAGGATGAATTAAATAATTAAGAGGAGATATTGGCATGGAAGCTAGAAACAAACACAGCGGTCTTTGCTCGCCACGGACATAGCTGGAAAGCGTTGTAAAACATTGCCTAAAAGTTGCTATTCATCATATTATTGCAATTTTAAATAAAAAAATTTAAAAAATTGTGCTAGTTCTTGTTTCCAAGGCTGTAACTGGATATCCGATTCCATCCTTTAATCTTCAGACTGGACTGAGACCCCAGACGCACCTGACGGCTGAGGTAATTATGATTAAGATTTGTATTACAGTTGTTGCACTTGGGGAACTGAGTTTTTAATTGGCTGAGATTGCTCAGCATTGCCTTTCAGCACGCCTCGTGCGCAGGCTCGAGATATGCTCGCTCGTGCGCTATTTGTGTTCTGTGCTGCATTTACAGAGCTGTCTGTGTAACTCGCCAAGGACAAGGATCTCTGCCAATTAAATACATGTCATGAATGCATTAATGAAGAAGCGTTAATGCTGCGAACGATCCATACTTTTTTGATTGCTTTTGGAATATTTGTGTCTGTGCATGTGTCCAAGACGAGGTAATACATGCGCCTTTGAAAAGCTACCAATTTGACATTGATTTTGAAGCCCCACAATCATATCAAAGACAACATTTTATTTCACGATGGAAAATGTTTCAAGGGTTTTTTTTTTTTTTTTACATTTTGAGCTTGTGTAGCATGCCGAAATTCACTGCAGATTGGACCACAGAGGCATACTTTTCTCAAAGGTACTGAAAACTGCCAACTGCCAACTGACACATTAAATGTGATAATGTGTTGATGTGTGTGAAGTGACATGGAAAGGAAAGCTGCTTTAATAAGAATCACAGACAATCATAGCTGAAGGGAAAATCCTCTCCAAAAGATTAAAACACTGACAGATGGCACGCTGCTATTGTAGCTAGTGGTGTTTGAAGAAATCCAATTCAGCTACTTTGAAAAGACTCGTAGCTCTGTTGACAGCTTATTCCTCCCTTTAAAAAAAAATTTTTGTTTGTTTTTCATCTTAAAAAGGAACGCTCATTCACAGAGCCATTGCACTTTGGGGGAACTGTTTCTGAATGTTTTTGCTCCAACAGTAAATATGAAAGGATAAGTTATATGGTGACCCTGTCCTAATGTCTGGGCCTTTCCCAGGGAACTCTGCATGCTGACATTTAGATGATGAAGTTACCCTTTTGTCTCAGAAAGAAACAGGACTGACTAATCACTGCGGATATTACTTTCCCAAAGCAAGCCGGCACGCATTACTTACCCATTTTAAAACATTGTGTTAGAATGAAAGGCTGGAAAATTCTTTATGATTCCTGACCTTCGAAATAAATGTGGAATGCACAGGGCCTAGCCCTGCTGTAAATGGTGTGGATGATTTTACACACACACACACACACACACACACACATACTTGTATATATATTAATAAGGGAAAACCGCAGTTGTCTCTGTTTTCACTGAAAAGCAGGCTTTTGTTTTATACTTCTGTGCCGTTCTGACTTCCTGTGAGAGGGGAAGTGTGAGCAGTGACATGTGAGAAATAAAAACCCCACACATACCAGTCTGCTATTTATTTATTGATTTAATCAATTGAATGTTTGTGATTACGACCTTTATATTTACTGAAATCCAGTATGAGTATGCGTATGGCCCTAATGATGCTACATAGTTATTTCCACCATATACCCTCATCCACCTGACTTTGGACACTTTCTTGAATGGGATAGTTATTGGTGGGTTATGGTGTTTTTGCCTCAGCTGCTCCCAGAAACCAGAACAAAATACATCCAGTCCAGTTATGTTCACAAGGGGCTCGTACTCAAAATCACAGACCTATTACTACGACGACAATCAAATGACAAAATTGAAAATAATCAATCGCCAGGGTGACACGACAAAGCAAAGACCTCTCCGATCACCCAACGCAGCAAAAATGGTGGAGTAAAATGAACACCGATGGTGTACATTTAACACCCTATGGTGTTTATATGAGTCCATGGATAATTTGAGAAGTGTGATGACATCATACATATGAAGGTGAGAATCAATGACAGGTATCAAATGTTAACATACTGCCATCAGAAATCTCACTCGGCGTAGTCCATTCATCTGTCATGTCCTCCTGTGAGAAAAATGGTCAAGGGGAATATCTATTCTCTTCTACAGATGGACAGTTAATTTTAGAATTCACTAAGCAGGCTGGGATTTTTCTCATGGTGACAATATGGACAAGGTTTTATCAACTGGCTTCAAAAGCATCGGTGGATTACCAAGAGGCCTGGAGTTTTGCAATGCGGAAGAATAAATCTGACCTTGTATAGCTGAACAATTCAAAACTTTATTATGTAAATAAGGAAATAGCCTTCAAATAACCTTTCTTGTCACTGTACATTCTGTCCTCGGGGGAGGGTATCGTGTGTCCGTAATGTTCGCTTTGAACAGAACACTTCGACTCATTTGCAAACCATATTAGATGTTCCACCTGTTCCCCTTGAGTTTACAATCTGTTTTTTATGCTACAGCAAATTTCCCTACTCTGAATAATATGCAGCTCCCTTCTCTCAACATGCCCTTTGCGCAATAATCAACACTGTGTCACCATCTGCAAACATGCAGTGTCCCCTAATTTAGACACATACTCAGACTGTGATGTACTGCCCTCCTGTTCCTGTACTTATTCTTATTTTATTTTTCACTTATTTGTATTCTCATCCTGTGTCTTGCACTTATCCTCATTCTGATTCTCATAAGAGTTTCTATTCTCATCCTCTTCATAATATATAAATGGGTTGAGAAATATTTCATAATAATATTGCTTTTCTCTTCCCTTCTTCGCCGCTATGTGCAGTGCATTTTGGTTGGGTAATACAAATGGCAGGCCTCTAGATTTTTGGATCCTGGCCAAGGGGCTGCAGTTGTATCCTTGTTTGATTATACTCACATCGATATTTTTTTTTAAAAACAACCCCCCGTTGTGCTTTGCATTGTTACATTTTTAGGTCGACTGGGAAGCCACACGCAGGTTACTGTGGCAGGTCGTGTTACAAGGCAGGGTATTGCTGGTTTACCCTTGCTTACGGTCATTTTCTCTCAGTGCTTATGTTCATAGCCAAAACAAATGACCAGTCCGGCAGTGGAGAGGAATGAACTAATTATGAGATTGTAATTTGTAAGTGAAATGACATAAATGGTATTTTTATGTTAAAGTAAATCTCTGGTAATAGGTTTCATTGCCTGTGCCACTGTGAGGATTTCAGTGCTGTATTACCGTAAGTGGAAGGTGAATTCCGTGGCATTTCATATAATTCAAAGTGCAGCTTTTGTACATTTGAATTGGTGAGTGGTAGTTTACCTCTTTTTTTGAGTATTTCTGCTTGACAACTATGTCCATTTTGTAGCCAGCGAGTGGCTACTCAACACAAGTGCAGGCTGGGCAGTGCAGACGTGGATTTGAGCCAGGGCAATGGCCGGGCCATCGGCTGACTGCTGTTTGGAACAGGTTTGGTCGCACCAAAGACACCAACACACTACCAGATACACCTCTCCTCTGATCGGTGATAACTTTCTCATTTGTTCATTCGTTCAATTTTATTTTATTTCCTTTTTTATCCAGATAAGTCAAATGAGAACCTAGAACCTGAGGAATCAAAATGGGGAGGGAAAGTGAGAGATTGTGTAACCTTGTGTAACCCTGTGTAACTTGGGTCACATATGATTCTTACACTGGTTGTCAGGTATTCTTTTTTCAGGATCAGATGCAACACATTTTAGATGTTACAAACCAGTTCTGTCAGCACCATTTCCCACGTGATTGGTCATTGGATTGCCGCTCTTTTCCTCGGGTGACTGTGCGTCTCTTTGTCTTTGCTCCAGCTGTGTTTATCACATTCTCTCCTAAACAAGCTTCAGTCATTTCACAGGCGTGAATAATTATAACAGTTCAATTAGGCAATTATGACTTGATTAATTCTCCAACCAAGCACTTCAGGACTACGCTGTAACAAAAACCTGTTTTCCCAGTATTTTTTTTCTGGTTTCTGATAAACACTCTTTTTAGATATAAAAAAATCATATCAAAATGAAATGTATTTTTTGTTATCAGTATCCACACACACACACACACACACACACACACACACACACACACACACACACACACACACACACCAGAAGACTAATATGATAGAGTGCATATCTGTATATTTTCTTTTCAGCGATCACAAATACAGTAGCGCAGGCTCAGAGAAAACAAAGAAAGGTCAGGTCTAATTGGAGTGAAATCACAGGGGATGCCTGGCTTTGGCTAAATTGGGTCCATGCCCTGACCTGGAAGAGAGAAAGCCCTGTAGGCTATAATGTCCGTCCAATACCAAAACAACACTACCAACATGTAAAAAAAGGTGTCTCTTCAGTTTACAGCAAAGCCTTAATAATATAGCCTTTGGTGTTAAGGCTGAATATTATAACAGAATCCCTTCATTTCATATGTGTATTTTTACACTGTACGTATATACATGTAGATATGCATATATGTTTGCACCAATGTTTGTAATTAATATATGTTTAAATACAATACATCTGCATTTTGTGAGCAGCAAAAGATTGTAGGCTGTGTTTTTTTTCAATGGGAAAGGATATTAAAATTACCTTGAATTAAATCTAATTTGAATATGCGGCACATGTATTAATTAATTAATTATTATGTACTATTACGAGCACTGTTCATCTGTGTCTTCCTCGATTTAAAAAAACAAAAGTCCCATTGCTGCACAGTATTTGTAATTAATTTGCTGCACAGTAATTGTAATTAATTTGCTGCACAGTATTTGTAATTAATTTGCTGCACAGTAATTGTAATTAAGAATGCTGTGCCCCTTACTGGTTTCAAGTAGTGAAACAACGTGGAAATAGATCCGAGGAGAGCAAACACTTGTCCGCATTCTCCTGAATCGACGACACTGGTTCGCGGTGAGCGTCACAGCGTCATGATTGGCCATTCAGAATTGGGGAGGAAACAGAGGATAATAATAAAAATGATCATAATAATTATGGATTTCATGTAGATGGCAACTTTCATCGAAAATAAATTGTGTCGAGGAAACACCTAACCAACTACCACTGTGCAGCTTCTACCTGCATCACCCATCAGATAAGGTACAGGGATGGATTATGAAGCCAATTATTGGAGGAGGATTAGATGTTCCAGATTGGGAATTTACCTAGGACACCGAGGAAAACTCCTTCTCCTTGGATCAATAATAGCTACAGTGAGCAGGACTTTTGGTTTCAGTCAAATCAAATCAAATCAATTTATTTACAAAACATATTTAAAAAACGTTTTTCAAAATGCTCTCCCAGTCTTGCAAATATGAAAAAATGTGGACTTGGTTTAATTTCTTATATTAATCTCCTGCATTACAGTGTCCCCATCACTGCCCAGTGACAATGGTTTAAAATGACTCCGAGCCAAGACAGCCTCCTTCTCACCGGCGGTACGTAAAATCGCAGCCCGTTTTTCCATGGAGCTCCATGTAAGCTTAAAGTCCATACACCCCCCCACCGCCCCCCCCCCCCCCCCCCCCTCACCCAAGCCAACCCTCTGCTACCCAACAATTTAGCTTGAGGATGCTAAAGAACAGGATGTTTGGAAAATGGTTCATATTGTGGACAAATTATCACCTGCATTGACATAGCGGTAATACTGGATCCCATTATGCTGTTAAGTGTTCAAATGGAGGCCGGTCCAGCCCCGCTGCTGCCCGGCCCCTGACGTGCGGCACAGCGAAGGTTGAGCCCACTATTTAAACACTGTGGATTTTTCCCAGTGACCCGAGCCGCTCTTCAGTTCCGTAGCGAGAGGAGGCACTCTGAAAAGTGCTCTATAATGGAGGAGCCAGCTCTCATGGCCCTTGATTAGTGGGATTGCATCTAATTGACAGATTGTTTTTTTTTGTGTGTCTTTATTTTTATTTATTTTTTTTGAGACAGCGAGCATTCTTCCTCTCTCATTCCCCCTCGTCATAAGGTCAATTAGTCCATTAGTGTGGGCCAGAGACGGCTGCTGCAGTAATCAGGGGGAGTGGGCTCTGTCACTGGGCCTGCTTTTGAAATAAGAGCCAAATGCCAGCAACGCACACAATGGAGAAATGGCCATCTGTCACATTTAAGGCCCACATATTTTCCTAAATTAAATGGACAAACGATACGCAGGGGGATTTCAGGAAAAGGTGACCGTCACCGAGAGCCAAACTCCTGAAATACACAGAGCTTTTTTATAAAGGGAGAAAAATGAGACAATTGCACCAAATTCTATGGAGGGCTGAATTATGTCCGTTTAGGACAAGGGTGTCTAAAGTTACCCTCCCCCGGAAGCCTGCTGGGCGTGAAATATTTGAAAATATTTGAAACCCTCCAGTATTCCAATCGGTGCATTATGCCTGCAATATGGAATTATTTCCGAGTGTTCTGAAACTTCACATTTTTTTATGCTTCCTGCCACTCCAGCCCACGCAGAGAGACGTTTTTCAAGGCTGAACAGAATTAAAGGGAAAGCTGCACTCTCGAATGACAGAGTGCAGGTTGAGCGTAATGGCTTAGCTATCAGAGCACGGAGACATTGAGGTGGCAGCAGAGGAAGTGGATGTCTTCAGTGCAAAGACGAGATAGCTAGGCTTGGTTTTGTGAGGTATTACTGTTCTAGTTCTGTAGTAAATTTGATTTGATATTGTGATAGACGGGAGTCAGGACATTTTGTGGAGGATTAAACATGCTCAGTCGACCAGCTCCCCCTCGCCCCAAAATAAATTTCTGCTTATGTCACCGATCTTAAGCTTGTGCTTGCACCCTCTTCTTTTAGGATTTTAAACTGTGCTGAATTGTGGGATATGCAGTTATGTTTACATGAATGCAGCTCATATCCATTATTGGAACCAGTTTAACGTGGAGAATTAGGAGCTAGTTGGCTCTGCTAATTATTTGATTAGAATTTGCAAAATAAATTCTCAAAGAAAGCAGCACACACAGGAATTGAGTCTGACGGCTATGTTTTGTGGTTTGAGGGAGATTCCATTGCAACCTGATCTCATGTGAATTCGGTAATATGTACCGATTGGGTTTTGTGTCTCAAAAAACGGTACCTGTTTTTCCGAATTTTGCACAAGCGCCCCCATGAGCCTGTACTGGGAACTACTGACTAATGCTCAGTTGTAGAGTGTAAGGAGATTTCGTGAAAGATACATAGTGCGAGAGAAGCTTGTGATAGAAAAATATAGTTGTGCAAATATAGATTCTTTAAATCTTAACAGTTCGGGCATGAGCCCGAGTTACGTGAACTCCTGTGAGGTTATGTTTAGGGGTTGTGGGTGGGGTACGGGAATCACAAACTCACGCAGGGCGTGTCTTGCCAAGAAAAGCAGTGGGACGCGTGACGTCATATACTACTACCCTCACACGTGATGTTTTCGGCCTATCGCAGCCTTTAGTCAGTAGTTCCCAGTACAGGCTCATGGGGGCGCTTGTGCAAAATTCGGAAACAGGTACCGTTTTTTGAGACACTAACAATCGGTACATATTGCCGAATTCCAAATTGGGAGGAAGTCACGTGCAAACAGGAAAGCAAGCCCTCTAGAGTACAACACTGTGGTCTTCTCTGTATCTGTAAATTATCAATACATGCTAAAGCCAATGAAGAGACACAGGACATTGTTGCAGTGCAGTATAAGGGTTAAGGAACTGGCCTTGTAACCGAAAGGTTGCAGGTTCGATTCCCTGGTAGGACACTGCCGTTGTACCCTTGAGCAAGGTACTTAACCTGAATCGCTTCAGTATATATCCAGCTGTATAAATGGATAATATGTTTAAAAAAAAATTCAAAAGTTGTGTAAGTCGCTCTGGATAAGAGCATCTGCTAAATGCCTGTAATGTAATGTAATGTCCAATATAATGTTGTAATGATGGTTTCCAGCACAGTTATTTTTTAACAGTCTTATTATCCTAAATTGCCTGGTCCCGTAATGAGGCCATCTATGAATCAATGATAATCAAGTCAATCACTCACTTGATCACTTGATGATTACTGAGGTGATTGACACCTGAAAGGTTTTCACGGTTTATAACCGTAACGTTTCGTTGAGAACGAGAGGCAATCAAATCAAAGTGGCTCGCCAATCTAAAACAATTTAAAGACTTTATATGTGCATGCTCAAATTATAACCGGAAGGCTGCAGGTTCGATTCCCAGGTAGGACACTGCTGTTGTACCCTTGAGCAAGGTACTTAACATGAAATGCTTCAGTAAATATCTAGCTGTATAAATGGACACTATGTAAAAAAGTTAGCTGTGTTAGTCGCTCTGGATAAGAGTGTCTGCTAAAGGCCTGTAATATAATGTAAGACTAGATTCCTTTTTGGTTTGAGTGATACACTTTGCATTTGTAATCAATGCAACATTACAATAAATGCAATTACAATGAATCCAGTATATTATATATATATATTTATATTATTTACGAGTCTTTTAGAAAAATAATTTTATTTAAAGAATATGGCCTTAAATGTCCCAAACTAGCATGTGGTAGACAGTGTATTTGCATCCAACAGCACTTCCTTTCTTCAGGATCACTTAGCAGGTGCTGCGGCTTCCCAGAATCTAATCATTCAGCCAGTCAGTCATCGCACAGTTTCTGCCAAATCTGTGCCTAACTCTGTTCGGTCCTCCTGTTCACAACCAGAGAATTTGACATGTCCTTCTTGACAGACAAACAGAATGCTGTTGAAAGTAGGAAGGGGGTAGAAAATATATGAACATAAAATATTTGAAAGTTGAGCTGCTGGTTGTACCTTTAGCTATCATTAGTCTTTACAGAATACAAGTCTTAATGGGAAATGTTGACATGCTGAGTTAAACTATAATTCATCTTATTGCTTTGATAAAAATGTTTTTGTGCATTTGTAACACAAATATAAATGACTTCTACTGATATGAAAGTGCAAAGGAAATTAAGACAACATCCACAAATAATCCACTTTTGAAGCACACATGCACAAACACACAGAATCACAGAGACACACACAGAATCACCCACACACATACAAATAAATAAAACATTTTAATTAAAAAAATATATACGGTAACACTTTACATTAAGTTGCACCTATACTGTACCTATGTACTTAAATTAGTAAATAACTGTGTAATAAGAGGTTATTACTGAGTAACTCCAACATAGGTAACATGGAACAACAGTTAGCAGTATCCTTAATTACACATGTGAAACAAGGTCAGCCCTGTTACATGTTAGTTATTATGTAAATACACACATGTAGTTACATTATGTAACAACAAGTAGGATTTTCAGCCTCCTTGTTACATTGGTAACTACCATGCTGTGTAATTACACTTTTAGCATGCCCCCATTTATTACCACAATAAATTAATTAATAACTGAACCGAAAATGGGCTATTGTTACTTACTGCATAGGTATAGTCACTTGGGATTCTTTGGTAAATATCAACTTGCTACAGAAACTACACCTCTCCTTGCAAATGACAAAGTTGTTGAGAGCTATTTATTATTTCAAATGTAACTATGATGAAAAAGTAATGTTAATTATAATGTTAGCAGCCATATCACCCAGTGGATTTTCTCATGCCTGATGGCTGAAGCTAAGCAGGGCTGGGTCTGGTTAATACTTGGATGAGAGATCCCTTGGGAAAACAAAGTTGTTGCTGTTGGCAGACCAGTGTGGGATTGGCTTCCCTCTGTACCAAGCAGAAAACCAGAGCCCCTGTGCAGCGATGGGATGGGTACACTGTATATGTGGGAGACACCCTCCTTTGGATGAGACGGCAAACCATAGACAGAACTCATGTAAATTGTATGTATCGTGAAACTCTAGTTATGCCTTCTTTGTTCCAGTTTATTTACTATGTAACTAGCATGTAAGTATTCAGGAGTAAGCAATTTAATGTAAAGTGAAACAACTTTGCATGTAATTAACATTATTTTACCATGTAACAATGGAAAATACCACAAATAGAAGTGTAACCAGCATGTATGTACAAATGTGTGGGCAACCATGTAAAGTGGAACATCCTGGTTATGCCTTCTTTGTTACAGTCTATTTACTATGTAACTAGTATGTAAGTGTCTAGGAGTAAGCAACTTAATGTAAATGGGAACAACTTTTCATGTAATTAAGATTATTTTACCATGTAACAATGGCAAATACCACAAATAGAAGTGTAACCAGCATGTACTGTAAGTACAAATGTATAGGCAACCATGTGTAAGTGTAACACCCTCTGTGTGTTTTCTTTCTTACAATTTATTTACTATGTAACTAGCATGCACATTTTTTTTACATCAAATCATTGTGAAATTTAAAGGTAAAGGAAACACAAGCTTTTTTAAAGGTGAAATTCAATCAATGAGTGCATGGCTTAACTTGACCGTCAAGCCAGATGCTGTCCATAAGTAACGTGCATTTGAAGACACACACATACAATGTTGAAACTGCATTTTTATTTAGCCATTAAAAACAAAGTCTTTCATACTGTATGGTGTCTTCCACTACACATTAAGAACTCTTGAGAAATTAATGAGTTTTGCAATAGGCCCAATGCAGTTACCTTCCTTTCAAAAACTGAAAATTTAAAAAAATGTAAGCACCTCCCAGTCAATTGTCAACTATCCTATTGAATGCATCCATCACATATCTTATTCTCAGTGTATTTTGTTTGGGTGCAAGCGAGGAAAATCTAAATCTGGGGCAGCAATTTCTATGGGGCAATTACGGCCAGTGTTGTTTCAGTCCACATCGATGGCTTTATTAATTGCCATTTTAGTGGACAAACCGCCAACTGAAGTTGTGCTGGAAGGCCTTGTGTAAAGACACCCTCATCTAGTCAGCTTATATGCTGATTGTATGTCTTCAAACAGCTGGCCAAGCACACCTTTTCTGTGCCTCTTTCCCAGCCAGTAATTCCACTCAATAAACTGCAAATGCTTTCTGAGGAGTGACTGGCTTCTATTGCCCCTTAGTCTCCAGATTTGGCCCTTAATGGTCTGCCATGCTCTCTCAATGCGTTGAGTGTGGCATCCAGAGTCTGCACTCACAGAATTTTCAGAGTGGTTGACTGTGAAGTGACTGTAGCCCAACCCATTCAAAGCTCTTACATAAGCTCTCCAGCAGTCACTAAGTATTGTGGATCCTCTTTTCACATGTCTTCGTATGATGGGGATTAAAGTTGACCGGGATCTGTTCTTTACCAGTTTTAGAACTGGTCGCCGCCTGTCATTTTTAACCTCCAGCATTCCAAATGTAGTGGACATGAAAAAAGTCATGCAAAAAAATATAAATTTCATGCGTGTACTTTATTTTATTTAAAATTTAACACGTTATATGATGCATACAATTGAAGTAAACAAAGGCTCGTGAAAATGTACAAGGAGATGCATATTATTATTTTCATACGATTTATTTTCATTTATGCTGTTATCTATTACTTGGGTCCGAGAAGTGATTGATGAATAGGTGATCGATTATACTTACCTTGCAAGAAACTGCCTGTAGGGGGAACGTGCTGCCTGCTTCCTCATTCATTACACAGACGTAACCGAGAGCAGCAGCGTGTCCTGTGTTTGATTATTTACTTACCGTAATATCTTCCCCCTATGAAGGTAAGAATGTTGACAAGCAGATTTTCGTTAGTTTATTTGTTCTGTACATGTTGCAGTGCTTGTGAAAATGCCAATGACATGCTAATTTCGATGTAAAAGAGAGTTGCATGGTTGGATAGCATATCAAAAGTTAGCCGGTCGATGTTAGCTAGCAGCATGCAGGCATCACGTGAACAGTCCGTGCCGAGTAGTTTCTGGTGAATTGGCGCGCGAGGAGAGCGAGTTGCTTTCTTTTCTATAGTTCCTGTAAGAAGAGAGATGTTGAAGTTAGTCTGTATAGTATGCATATTTCTGTTGTTTAAATATAATGTCTGTGTTGTTGCATCAGAATAACTGTTGTAAATACAAAATAGAGGACAATAATTTACTGTTTTCTTATAAAAAAATATGTTTGTTCTATGGGTAAAAATAACTATGTACAAACCAGTAAGGATAAAAACAATACTTTTGAGGAAAGTGTTTAAAGGGAAAATTCATATATTTCTGGTTATGTTGTAAATACTACTGTGGTAAAAGAAAACAACATATAGAGAATGTTATGTGACAGTGACATTGACTTTAATGATATATGATTTTGTGTAAATCATTCATTACTGAACAGTTTTGTATTTGTATTTGATATTGGAAAATTAATTCATTACACAGACGTAACCGAGAGCAGCAGCGTGTCCTGTGTTTGATTATTTACTTACCGTAATATCTTCCCCCTATGAAGGAAGGGGGTGCAACATTTTGGAGGCACCGCTGGGATTGAGTGCGACGAGGGTTAACTTCTACCAGCAGTAGACGTGTCCTGCCGTCATTCAGCCCCTCAACTTACCCAGGCAGGCGACATCGAGTGGTGAAGCAGCGACGTGGAGTTCCGAGTGTCAGAGTGCAAGTAATCCGAGGTAAACACCCCACGTACCAGGAGCGCTGTTACGTTACCCAGAGCTGGAAGCTACCACTGTTACTGTCTATTACCCCCCCTGTCGCTGCAAAGAAAATTGAGTCATCCGAGTTAGAGACACTACAGTTGGAAGTAATAGGAGCATTATGCACATTGCCAAAGGACAAACTAGTAGATCTGTGTGACTTCCTTACCATTGCTGGTCCAGAGTTCGAGAATGTGACCGGGAAGAATAGGACATCACTAATATTACTGATAAGCAACTACCTGCAGAGAGAAGAGCTAGAGCAGTGTGAAGACAAGGGCATGGCAGAGCTACTCTACCTCAATGACAAAATATCTGAAATCCAGACGGAGAGAGCTACAGGTGAAAATGCAACCCCGCACCAAGTACAATCAAACGAAGTACAAGATGAACAGAACAAAGAACAGCATGAAGAGGAAGTTAAACTGTTAAAGGACATTGAGGCCCTACAGTTTCAATTGCTGTCAATTCAGAGCCGCAATGGGAGAATAAGGCTCAGATCGCTACCGCCATCAGTACAGTGCCGGGCCAAGCTACAGCTCACTGCCAAGCCCCTCCCCCATGGCGCAAAGAATTCAAAATATCCGGTCAAATTGGCGAACTGGACAGAAGGACCGTCTCACCTTTTCCAGTTTAGCACGACAGATTGAACATGGTCTTAAAAAGAGCTTCCCAGAGGTGGAGATAGTCGACGCTGTTATAAGAGCCATTGCTCCTGGAATGCAACTACGTAGTTACTTAGAGGGAAAAGGTAACCTTACACTGCCGACGCTGAGAAGAATACTCCGTTCTCACTATCAAGAAAAAAGTGCAACAGAGCTGTATAAACAGTTAACATCAGAAGTGCAGGGTTCAAAAGAGACTCCACAAAGCTTTCTCATCCGTGCCTTAGATTTAAGACAGAAAATTCTGTTTGCCTCACAGGAGTCTGAATCAGGCCTAAAATATGACCCTGGGCTAGTCCAAAATATGTTCCTGCACACAATTCTAACTGGCTTACAGAGTGATAATATAAAACGTGATCTCCAACCATATCTCGAGCAGGCAGATGTTTCTGATGAACTCTTACTTGAAAAGTTAAACACAGCATGTGCGTATGAGAGGCAAGATAAGAGGAAAACGGCAACACCACAGCGTCCGTTCATTCTGCCCAGTCCAATGATCCCCCTGCAGAAAAGAAAGAAAAAGCATCTTGTCAACAAAATCACAGTAAAATGCAACCTGACATTTTGTCTGAGCTCAAAGAGATGAGGTCTGACATGGCTCTTCTAAAAGATCTCAAAGCAGAAGTTTCTCAAATTAAAGAGTCTATGCAGCAGCCCCGGTACTCACCTATGCAGCACGCAAACCTCGCAGCAGGATGTGATAATGCATCGCCTCAACAGATGCCAGTACAGCCGATGCAGTTCCCGCCACAGAGATACTGGCCCGCTCCGGGTCCTGGACAGCGAGGTGACCCCGCCCAGTATCCCCAAAGGGTTGCCAACCAGTCTGCCTCTTTCACACCAGCCCCTCGCCACAGAAGGAGATGCTTTGACTGTCAACAGAACAAGAACAATAGCGAAGAGTGCATGCACTGCTATAGGTGCGGCAGTGCCGAACACTTCCTGGCTGGTTGCAGATTGAGGGGGCAAAGACAGTTCCGAGGGAATACTTTAAATGAGCAAGGGTTGCTCCAGCGAGACGGGGAGTAACCAGGCCAGTAACAAGGTCCCAACACTGTGCACACTGCGGAGCAAAAGGAGATGACGCGAGACTGAGACAATGTGCGACATGCAAAAGAGTGCTGTACTGTTCTAAGGCATGTCAATCTGAACACTGGACTCTCCATAGAAACCAATGTTCATCCACGTCATGTGAAACAGTTCAGCTTAAGAGACCACAAAGAACGAAACAAGTTAAAGTGGCCCCATTAGTCGGAAATAAATACCTGATTAACTGTTATATCCAGGGTCAGCTAGTCAGAGCTTTGTGGGATTCTGGATCTCAGGTGACTATAGTAAGTGAACAATGGAAAGCAGAACATTTACCAACTGTGAGACTCAGAGGCATCACTGAAATCTTAGAAAGTGAAGATAGTCTAAATATAACTGCAGCTAATGGAGAGAGTATGCCGTATACAGGCTGGGTCGAAGTAACTTTTAAATTAGTCTCAGATGGAGCCCCTACAACAGAGATAATTGTTCCTACTCTAGTATTAAGAGGTGCCAGCCTTGCCCGACCCATCATAGGCTCGAACGTGATTGGGCTCATTGTTGATACAGAGCTGAAACAGTCTAATGCCACTAACAAACAGCACCTGATTCAGACTGTTACAGCAGCTTTTCCTGGCTTTGAGACAAGCAGTGCTGAGGTTTTTGTAGAGCAAATTAGTGCTGAACAGTCATATGAGTACACAGTTAAGACCACTAAAGAGAGAGTGAAGGTGCCCAAACATACATGTGTAAAAGTAGAGTGCCGCATGCAGACAGGCCCTTTAAAAGAGGATACCACTCTCATCTTTGAGCCTGATGTCAATCCGCAGTGGACGGAGGGTTTAGAATTATCTGATACTCTTGTGAAGCTGAGAAAGGGAGCTAAGCCATTTGTTATTGTTGATGTACAGAACCCCACAGATCATGACATCATGTTAGCTGGGAGAACGGTAATTGGGACAGTGCAACAAATTCAAGCTGTCTATCCCGCTACAATATTTGAAAGGCCCCACTCAGTCCTTTTAGCCTCAGCCCCTCCAATGTCAGTCCCCTTAGCCTCAGTGAGGCATGTGACAGTAGAGAAAGACCCAACCACCAGTGATGGATGGGACCCTCCAGTTGATTTGAGCCATCTCAGCCAACCTGAAAAAGAAATAGTTCAGAAAATGTTGAGGGATGAATCAGATTCTTTCTCTAAAACAGACGACGACATAGGATGCATTGAAAAACTACAACTCACCATTTCATTGAGAGACACTGAACCCGTGGCCAAAACCTACCTGTCTGTGCCGAAGCCACTGTATAGAGAAGTGAAAGACTACTTACATGACCTCATTGCACAAGGCTGGGTAAACAAATCAAACTCACCTTATGCTTCCCCAGTAGTCTGTGTCCGAAAAAAAGATGGAAGCTTGCGCCTGTGTATTGACTACAGGGAGCTGAACCGAAAGACTGTTCCTGACCGCCAACCGATTCCCCGCATCCAAGACATCATGGATGGCCTGGGAGGCAACTCTTGGTTTTCGCTTTTAGACCAAGGGAAAGCCTACCACCAAGGCTTCATGGCTGAAGAGAGCAGGCCGCTGACCACTTTTGTGACCCCCTGGGGTTTGTATGAGTGGATTAGAATCCCCTTTGGTCTAATGAATGCCCCAGCTGCCTTCCAGCGATGCATGGAGGAATGTTTGGAAGGTCTGAGAGATGAAATCTGTATCCCATATCTCGACAACACAATAGTGTTCAGCAGGTTGTTCATGAATCATGTTGAGGATGTCAGAATGGTGCTACAGCGACTCAGACAGCATGGCATCAAGCTAAAGCCCAGCAAGTGCGAGATATTCAGGCGTGAAGTTCGCTATCTGGGGCGGATTGTGTCTGCAGAGGGTAGTCAAATGGACCCTGCTGACACCATTGCTGTAAGAGCCTTGAAGGAGAAGAGACCACAAACTGTAGGAGAGCTGAGATCTATAATGGGTCTCGTGAGCTACTATAGAAGCTATATCAGAGACTTTTCTCGTATCGCCGGGCCCCTCTATAACCTCATGAAAGCTTCCCCAGATACACAAGAGCGTGTGAGTCGCAGTGCAAAGGCAAGGAAGGGAAAACACAAAGGGGTTCCCTCCAACCAGCCAATCACGTGGACTGATAGACATCAACAGCTACTGGAGGAACTTTTAGATCATCTGGTAAAGCCGCCGATCCTTGCATTCCCAGACTTCAGTAGATCCTTTATTTTACACACAGATGCCTCCAATCAGGGCCTTGGTGCCATTCTGTATCAGGAACAGGAAGAAAAGATGCGGGTGATAGCCTACGCCTCACGTACGCTGAGTGAGTCTGAGAAGAACTACCACTATCATTCCGGGAAACTCGAGTTCCTGGCCCTTAAATGGGCTGTGTGTGAAAAATTTTGGGACTATTTAATTGGCTCGTCATGCACTGTATACACAGACAACAATCCGCTCACTTATGTGCTGTCTTCAGCCAAGCTCAATGCTACTGGATACCGGTGGGTGGCTGAATTAGCGGATTTTCACCTGACTATCAAATATCGACCAGGCAGAGAGAACATTGACGCTGACAGCCTTTCCAGAATGCCTCTGAACATTGAGACCATGATAAAAGAATGTACAGAGGAACTGTCATCTTGCTCAGTACAAGCCACAGTACAGTCTCTTGAGGCCTCTAGTCCCAGCACAGTGTGGTCCATGTCTTTATCAGCTCAATGCACAGAGATCAGGGCCAAATCAGAGCATCAGCCCCTTTCACTTGCAGAGATCTGTCAAGCCCAGAAAGAAGATAAATGTATTGGTCCAGTCATTGAATGCATGCAGTTAAATAACAGGCCTGGAAGTCAACAACTAAAGTAATTTAATGCAGAGACTAAGCGACTATTACATGAATGGGAGAGACTCACTTTAGATGATGATGGTATCTTGCGTCGGAAGACAGCTGTAAGAGAACAATTAGTCCTACCACAGAAATACAAGAAGACAGTTCTGAAAGAGCTTCATGATGATATGGGGCATCAAGGAGTAGATAGAACCACATCACTAATAAGGGACAGATTCTTTTGGCCACAAATGCAAAGGGAGATTGAACATTATGTCGCTTTGAGCTGTTCCTGCTTGAAACGAAAGAAACCAAACAGAGAGACCAGAGCACCCCTTAACAGTATCATCACAACCCAGCCATTTGAGTTAGTGTCTATTGACTTTTTACATTTCACGGACAACACCATACCACCCAGAAGGTAATGGTCAAGTGGAACGCTTCAATCGGACACTCCTTCAAATGCTCAAAACGCTCACAGAAAAACAGAAGTCGAACTGGAAAGATTCATTGAACAAGCTCATCTTTTCATACAACAGCACAAGAAGCGAGGTCACTGGATTTTCCCCATTCTACCTCCTGTTCGGGAGGGCCCCAAGACTTCCTATCGACCTGCTTTTCCGTCTGCAACCAGAGACTGGCACTCCTGATCACCGAGAGTATATGAGAAAGTGGAAATGTGGGATGCAGGAGGCTTATGAGATAACAAGGGAGAACGCAAAGAAGTCTTCTGATAGAGGCAAAAGAAACCATGATAAAAAGATCAAGAGCTCTGTGCTGGAAGAAGGGGACCGTGTCCTGGTTAGAAACATGACCCCCAGGGGTGGAACAGGAAAACTCCGTAGTCACTGGGAGGAATGCATCCATAAAGTTGTTCGCCAGGTAAACAAAGATATCCCAATTTATGAAGTAGTGCCTGAACATGGAAAAGGGAGAAACAGCAGAATCTTGCATCGTAATCTCTTACTTCCCTGTGACCACCTACCACTTGAGATTCCACTCAAAATCGCCAAGCCACAGAGGAGAAACAGGACACCGACAGCTGAAGAACAGAGAGACATTACACAAACCGAAAATGATAGTGATGATGAGGATGACTGGTATTACTTACCTTCACAACCGGTCCTGGAAACACAGCCTCAGACATGTGGGAACAGATGTAGCACTGACACGGAGCATGTAGGTCATTCAGCAAACCTTGAACATGCAGTGGCATGTGACAAGCAACTGGACAACCAGGAAGAAGTGTCACAGCTGGATGAAAGTCAAGATGGAACTGATTTGTTGGATATACAACAGACAACAGATGAAGTGGAAACTGTCGCCGTTCCTCTAGAGCAACGTTTCCCAACCTGGGGTCCGCGCCCCCCTTAGGGGGGCGCCAAAGATCGCAGGGGGTGCGCCAGACCTCAGACAATTTGAGGCCTAACATCATATTTAGACATATATTTATATGTCACAGAGAAATTGTAACAATACATGATTGTTGCTAAAAGCATTAACACTAGAAAGGCCAGCGTGCGCTGTATACCTATAACCACACCTGTCAACTCTCCCGTGTTTCTAATGTAATGAACGATGTGTTTTGGAGACAGCAGGCGCAGCTTCCTCTACAGACTCTCAGACGCTCTGCCGTCTTGGAGTCGCTCATTCTGCCCAACAAAACATCGACAGCATGAGCGCCGGTGTCACGCCATCTACATTTGATAAATCTCCATTTAAACACTTAAAGATTGATTGTGCGTCTATATAACTTAATACCCCAAATGGACAATAATAGGCTAAAGCCACAATCATAACAATAAACAGCCGGGTTATTTAATGTTGCAACAAAATTGACATGAAAAAAGACGCCGGGTCCAGCACTTTTCTCTAAGCGCCGCATAAGCTCTCTCCTCGAGCAATTGAAAAAGAAGCTGGCGCTAATGTGGACACAGAGAACATCAACAATAAACTTTTTACAACTTTTATAATATGTGATGCGGTATGTCAAAACCAGGCGGAATTGGGCAAGAGGTCAATTTTGAGTTATTGGTATATTAGTAAAACATAGACCTTGCACTTTACAACTCCGCTTTCTTTTTTCAAATCGGATATTCCAAAGCGAAGTTATTAAGATTTTAAATTGGACCGTCTGAAACATCGAAACTGAGAAATAGCCCTTTAAAGTTTGAGTTTAAACAAAACAAGTTGGTTAACAATGTTAGCGTACCGAACCCTGTTATCGGGCGGAAACCAGACATTTTTGTGATCAACATACGATACTGATATTATTCTGGCACATACCATTGAACATATTATATTTATTAGGTTCACAAAACGATAAGCTAACTTTTAAGCCAATAACCATGTAGATGTGACCGGTAGTTTTTTTGTTTTAACGTCTTTTAGATTAGAAAGTAGCTACTGTCAAAAAAGGGGCGCCCTTTATCTGGCGGCTCTTGTAGTGCATAAACAAGCTCACGATTATTGTTGTTTTAATAATCAATTAATAGTTTATTTCATCAAGAAAGATACCGTTTGAATAACCAATATGTTGGCAAAATAGCTGGCTAACTGGATAGTTTACCTGACAGTCCGAAAGATGTCGATATTGGGTTTATTTCTTCACAAAACGATAAACTAAGTTTTAAGCCAATATTAAACATGTAGACGTGACCGGTAGTTTTTTGTTTTAACGTCTTTTAGATGAGACAGTAATGTCAAAAAAGGGGAGAGAACTATCGTTTATTGGCTTAAAAGAGATAGGCTCAATCGCATTGGATTTATTTCTTTACAAAAACGATGTTAACTTTTAAGCCAACTTTTAACGTCTTTAAGATGAGACGAGACTGCCAAAGAAAGGGCGCCCATTATCGGGCGGCTGTTGTAATCCATAAACAAGCTCACGATTATTGTTGTTTTAATAATCAATTAATAGTTTATTTCATCAAGAAAGATACCGTTTGAATAACCAATATGTTGGCAAAATATCATCATGCGATTTTACGTTAGCAAGTGAGCTCGAAGTTACGCTAAATTTGGCGTCATTTCCAAGCAAAATCTCGAACAAGGCATCATTTTGTGAAATTATATGCCTCTCTAAAAGTGTTTAAAAAAATACTTTGTCGATGAAATTTCAGTTAGAAACTTTTACAGAACATTTTTAATATTTGTAGCATCATAAATGTCCAAAAATCTCTAAACCCCTAAAATTCACCCTCAAGGCATTTTGCCTGGCTGTGGGCATGCAAGCCCAAGGTTCACATTAATGAACCTACTTGAACTTGAATCACACCCTGTCTTCTCTCTGCTACTGATTCCATGTCAGATAAGCATTTGATTTACCTGCTTAATATGACAGCCTTTTATTTTTGTTTTATACAGGCCTATGCCAACCTAAGTATTACCATTAGGCCTAGTCTATTATTTTGAGAGAATTTGAATTAATTTTACATTAATGAATGTACATTTGAAATAAATATGATGCATACGACTGCAAGTTATTAGTTAATAAAGGCATAAAAGGACAGAAATGTATCATTTTTATTTAATAGCCTATGGGGAAGGGGGAGCTGGACAACCAGGAAGAAGTGTCACAGCTGGATGAAAGTCAAGATGGAACTGATTTGTTGGATATACAACAGACAACAGATTAAGTGGAAACTGTCGCCGTTCCTCTAGAGGACAACCCACCCCCACCTTTGTCACCTGCCCCGAGTGAACACAATGGAACATATGAGAGACAAAGGAGAGAGCGGCGGGTACCAAAAGTCTTCACCTACAACGAGCTTGGTAATCCAGCCTGCTACAGCACAGGTGTCCCAGCCAGTCCAATGTACTGGTACCCTTCAATGCCTCATGGGATTACGCCATGGACGACCCCTGTACAGTACTTCAACCATCAGCCTGTGTTTCTGTATGGGTAAGGAATAGAAAGCACCCATGGTCTGTTTCACACACTCATGGACTCTTTGTTGAGCTGAGTATACGCACACACCCATGGACTGTTTTCTAAGCGGAATATACACCCATACAAACATAGCCATTCATGGACTCTTGAAAATAAGCATGATACAGGACACTTATGTGGTTACACTACAAAAGAAGGTGCTATGTGGATTGTTGAAATGTTTAAATGGTTAAATGATGTTGGATACAGAATTGGTTAAGAAATGCAGATGCTTCTGTGGTCATAATAGTAACCGTAATGATTAAGCTCATTGCTTCTGATGTCGGGACGACATCTATTTTTGAAGGGGAGTGTGTAGTGGACATGAAAAAAGTCATGCAAAAAAATATAAATAAAAATATAAAGTACTTTATTTCATTTAAAATTTAACACGTTATATGATGCATACAATTGAAGTAAACAAAGGCTCGTGAAAATGTACAAGGAGATGCATATTATTATTTTCATACGATTTATTTTCATTTATGCTGTTATCTATTACTTGGGTCCGAGAAGTGATCGATGAATAGGTGATCGATTATACTTACCTTGCAAGGAACTGCCTGTAGGGGGAACGTGCTGCCTGCTTCCTCATTCATTACACAGATAACCGAGAGCAGCAGCGTGTCCTGTGTTTGATTATTTACTTACCGTAATATCTTCCCCCTATGAAGGTAAGAATGTTGACAAGCAGATTTTCGTTAGTTTATTTGTTCTGTACATGTTGCAGTGCTTGTGAAAATGCCAATGACATGCTAATTTCGATGTAAAAGAGAGTTGCATGGTTGGATAGCATATCAAAAGTTAGCCGGTCGATGTTAGCTAGCAGCATGCAGGCATCACGTGAACAGTCCGTGCCGAGTAGTTTTCTGGTGAATTGGCGCGCGAGGAGAGCGAGTTGCTTTCTTTTCTGTAGTTCCTGTAAGAAGAGAGATGTTGAAGTTAGTCTGTATAGTATGCATATTTCTGTTGTTTAAATATAATGTCTGTGTTGTTGCATCAGAATAACTGTTGTAAATACAAAATAGAGGAGAATAATTTACTGTTTTCTTATAAAAAATATGTTTGTTCTATGGGTAAAAATAACTATGTACAAACCAGTAAGGATAAAAACAGTACTTTTGAGGAAAGTGTTTAAAGGGAAAATTCATATATTTCTGGTTATGTTGTAAATACTACTGTGGTAAAAGAAAACAACATACAGAGAATGTTATGTGACAGTGACATTGACTTTAATGATATATGATTTTGTGTAAATCATTCATTACTGAACAGTTTTGTATTTGTATTTGATATTGGAAAATTCATTCATTACACAGACGTAACCGAGAGCAGCAGCGTGTCCTGTGTTTGATTATTTACTTACCGTAATATCTTCCCCCTATGAAGGAAGGGGGTGCAACACAAACACCCAACCCTTCCTACTCCATATTGGCCCTAAATCATCCACGGTTGTACTGGAAGTGAAAGTGAAAAACTATAACATGCAATCTGTCACGTCCCGTGCCTCCACGTCTTAAGTCTACGTCTGGTTTTTCCGTTTATATGTATTTTCTGTCTGCTAGTCCGTTCCGTGTTTTCCCTCTCTCCCTCCATTTTGTGTCTCCACTTCCCCGCACCTGAATTGTGTTTTCTCATTTATTTTGTCGCACCTGTTCCTTGCTGTTTTTTCGTTAGTTTGGTATTTAGTCTCCTCTGTTTCTGTGTTCTCTGCCAGATCATCTTGTGCCTTGCATTCGTGCTTGTCTCAGTCTTTCCAGTGTTTGATTCCTGCCTGCTCCTTTCCTGCTCCGAGTTCCTGTGTCCAGTCCTGTGTACCCGTCCAAGTTCCTGTTCTCCTGCCTGTCCAGCCTTCTCCTGTCCTGCCTGTTCCTGTCCAGCCCTGCTCCAGCCCTCCTGCCCATCTGCCCTTCCCCGTCCTAGCCCTGCTCCTACCCTTTGCCCTCCTGATCCCCTGCTCTGACGGATTCCCCCGGTTCTCCCCTGCCTGTTCCTGGACTTCTCTTTTGCTCATCCTGCATTGCCCTGTTCACTGGACATTGACCCCTGCCTGGATTTGACTACGTTTCTGCCTGCATGCCCTCTATTGCACTGTTTGCTGGACATTGACCTGTGTTTGCCAACCACAAATAAAGCCTATTCCTATTACTTCTGGTATCTGCGATTGGTTCCGATCAGTTCTCGTAACAGCAATCTGTGTTTACATAGTTTACTATTCTTTTTCCTCAGTTATATGAACAAAATGTAGTTAATGTGACAGTTATTTTATATCTTGTTTCACCAAGGCCTCACTGTTTATGGTTAATGTTGGAGAAACATGAAAATGCCACTAATGCACGGATATACACACGGGTGACCAAATTAAAGGAAAAACCAACATAAAGTGTCTTTGTAAGATGTTGGGGCCACCATGAGCCACCAGGCCATCTCCAATGTGCCTTGGCATAGATTCTACAAGTCTCTGGAACTCTACTGGAGGGATGGAACACCATTCTTCCAAAAGATATTCCCTAATTTGGTGTTTTGATGATGGCGGTGGATAGCGCTGTCTAACACGTCGGTCCAAAATCTCCCATAGGTGTTCAATTGGGTTGAGATCTGGTGACTGCGAAGGCCATAGCATATGATTCACATCATTTTCATACTTTCATACCATTCAGTGGACCCTTGTGAATGGGGGCATTGTCATCCTGGAGGAGACCACTCCCATCAGGATAGAAATGTTTCCTCATAGGATCAAGGCGATCACTCAGAATAACCTTGTATTGATTTGCATTGACCCTTCCCTGCCAGGACCCAAACCATGCCAGGAAAATGCCCCCCACATCTGCATTTATTATGTGTCTCCACTCATTAGTTCAGGTTTTTCCTTTAATATGTCACCCATCTTGTAGGTGCAACAGACATTTCAACAGACTTGGACTCATCAATCACAACGAATCTACATCCAGTCTCTTTCCCAAACTGGAAAACTTTTTGTTTTTTACAAAGGTTATTTACAAACCTCAATTCCAAAAAGTTGGGACAGTATGTAAAATGCACATGAAAGCAGAATGTAGTGATTTGTAAATTCCTTTTTACATATATTTAATTGAAAACAGTACAAAGAAAATATATTTAATGTTTTACCTTATCAACTTTATTGATTTTTGTAAATATACACTAATTCCGAATTTGATGCCTGCAACACGTTCCAAAAAAGTTGGGACCAGGGCAAAAAAAAAGACTGGGAAGTAAAAAATGTTTGGAACATTCCACAGGTAAACAGGTTATGCTATCATTACAAGGAATCATTATATCATTACTATAAAAGGATATCAGAATTGGGGGGAGGTTCAGTTGTAAATTACATGGGTTGGTTAAATGGCTGTAAGTCATCAAGGGTCTGAGGTATCAAAAGAGCCTCAGCATTACTCTGCTGCCAGACATTTTATCCATACAAAGAAAATTAAAAATTACTTAAAATTTCAAAACATTATCAAATTACTGGGTGTTTTGTGAGGCTTTGTGTTTCTCTGTATCTTTTTTGAGCCCAGCTAACATTTAAGGTGGTAGTGGGTTAAAGGGATAGTTTGGAATTTTGGACATAAGGTCTCAATTACAACTTACCCATGATGTAGTTCATTGATGGAATTCCATGCTGTCCCTTCTTTTGGACGTACACACGTTGCTAATGCTAACGCAACTCTAAGTCAACCGGTAGCATCCACTACCAAATGCACTTAAACACTCCACAGTGCACCCAAAGCAAATAAAATACGACGACAGTCTATCGGGGAGCGATACGTTACGTTACCTACGAATGTAGTGCCGGCACTGGTCGACTACAACAACAAAGAAGAGTAACAAGTTGCAATGGCCACGTTCGCTCCACGCCGTACTTCCTCAGAGATTATTAGGTCAGCACAAAGTAAAGGATTCAACGATAGGTTGACTTCAAAAATGATGGTTTAAAACACTCAAAATAACCCCGATAGACTGTCGTCATATTTTATTTGCTTTGGGTGCACTGTGGAGTGTTTAAGTGCGTTTGGTAGTGGATTAGCTGAAAATAGTTTCCATCAATCAACTACATCATGGGTAAGTCGTAATTGAGACATTATGTCCAAAATTCCGAACTATCCCTTTAAGGTTAGGGTTAGGGAAAGACATCTTTTACCTTGGATTGGCATCAATAACATGAGTCCACCTTAATAAAATTGCTATTAAAGGGGAACTGACATGTAAATTGAAATTGTGCTGTTTTGTATTTGAAACATGTTAGCTGGCTAGCTAGCAATTTCGGCCTCACGATTGAGCTACCGTTAGCGAAGTTACGTTGAATTCTGCAAAGTCAGTGTTTACCTGAATTTAACTTGAAACTTAATTTTAAAATGTTAACTGGTTGGGCTAAAATAGCTTGCATGTTTGCTAACTAGCTATGTTTGTTCTATAATTTGCAGTTTAAGGTGCAGTTGAAGGTATTATTCCAAATTAGTGTGGAATATAAAACAAATGTCAACATTGCAAACTTAATGTGCAAAATTTTAAAGTGAACATCAAAATATATGTAACGATATTTAGCTAGTTTTATTGTGTATAGTTGCATGATATTACCAGAGAGGGTATTGAGACCAGCACTTCCATTGTCCTACTGAACAGATGTTGCCTACACGAATACAATGAAATTAATATGTAACAACCAACATAATACAAGGGATAGGCTATCCACCGTACATTTCATGTAATTACTAAGATGAACAAAATAATCATAAGAAATTCAATCCAATTACCCTTTAGGTGTAGTTTTTTATTAAATTTTAGGTTGAATTTTGATTTATCAGTCATTGGGCTCTATTTTCAAACCAGCGCAAGGGGACGGTATAGTCAAACGCAAGCTTGTTGACAGCGTCAACGTCTTAAAACTGGCGCTATGGCGTTTCTCAGCAATACCGCTAGGATCAACAAATTCTCAACATAACATCCTTTCGCTTGCGCTGCAGTGGGATGGGTGGCGCTGTCTGGGGCGTGTTCTAAAATACTTTCGGCTCAGTGACAATTTGAACCAACGAAAACCCATTGCGTTATGATCCGCTGGAACCACCTCTTAGCGGCAACGCATTAGACTCTGGCAATTTGGCAACTTGTTAGTCATGTAGTTCTATGTAGTGTCTATAGGTGATGCCAACATTACACTTCCATTTAATGAACAAATAGCCTATAATTATTATTAATTAATTAATTTTAATTTAAACTACTAGAATAAAACAGGACAGCTTACAAGAAACTTGCGATCATGTAGGCCAATAACCTATAATATATAAATTACACATTGACACAGTTGAATCATAAGCCTACCATTTGAATCATAATTATGCCTACATCACCTCATGTAGGCTAATTAATGCATTCGCCACCTCCTCCCGTGCCTTCCGAACTTCTGGGAGACGAGGTGGTGTGGATTGTGATCCATAAATTACTAGTCCTAGCCTGTACTTCTGTTGCAAGTATGTCTGATTCCTGTGCGGAAAATCGCTCTTGTCGTTGACGGTCCAGTGCGTTTGGGTTGCTCATTATGAAATTGCATGGAGCGATTGCGTTCCAACTGGCTTTTTTTTAAAGCATGAGAAGAACAATTTGATTGGCTACCATAGAGACACACCTTGGACATTTAAACCCAGCCTTTTAGCAATACCGCCATCAGATGCGCCAAGATTGCCGTCATGAAATTACCAAATTTCTCGCCGACACGCCCTCAGAGCGATACCGCCAAGCGATTACTCTTGCGTTCACCATTGCGTTTGGTTTATTAAAATAGAGCCCTTTATGTTGAAATAGTCAAGCTGTAGTGGGGAACTAGTGAACTGTACTGATTGGTCTTATATGCATGTTGACACCCCATAGCTTAATGTAAAGCCAGCAATTGTAGTATTTAGAGCCCACCAGAACTGTACAGATAGTGTATGATTCAGCCTGATGTTGCAATGGTGGGGTGACGTGTGAGGTAGGAGGGGCCAAATCCAGCAAGGGGATTCATTAAGCACAAGGCCACTAGGACGGGAAACCCCATAATTAAGGGAAGGAGACAAGACAGGGGACACACGTACCAAAGCTATTAACTGGCTCACTGTCACACACCAATGAGTAGAAGAACAAACACCAGGTTTCTCAGTAAGAAACCCAAACAAGGCTAATGGAACAAAGCACTGGGCTCCCATACTTCTACGAGCAAAGTGACTAAAGAAAGAGCCAGAAATAATAAACGCCCTGCCTCGGTAACGAGACGCATAGGAACAGGCGAGTAGCATAATGGCACAAATAAAACACACAGCCAACAAACACTGCAAAATAATACGAGATAGTATAAGATGAGGTGAAAGGAACAGAGATCTAATGTTCCAAAGCTACTCTCAGACTCGCAGTCACACACAAACATGTCCACAACATCGCCCAGTCTTCCCTATAGGAAGACATGTACCAAAGGACGAAACAGAACTACAGTTCTGAACAAAATCGCCAAAGCTCCATGTACGGAGACAGGTAGCGAAGGACGAACAGGACAGCTGCACCGGACATTTACCGGCTAAAAGACTAACGCAAGGTTAATAGAAAATACACGCCCTGCCTCTCAGAATAAATAAAGCCCTGCCTGTCAGTACGATAAAAACGGTCTCTTAGTAAGAAATGTCTATACAAATACACCCACAAACAAACAAAGACTCCTCTCGTTTTCACGGAAGAAAGCAGACAGAGAGAGGAGAAAGAGACAGAAAAGGCAAAAGGTCTAGGCAAAGGCAGAAAGGAAAGACCAGGAAGCAGAGACAGAAAAGAGCACGGGGGGAAGAGTCCTAATATATCCACAAAGGCAAGTCCTGCATTACGCCAATAAAACACACTGGAGCGAAAAGGGTCTCCTAAAAAACCTAGACCTAATCATACTGGCTAAGCAATCAAAAGGGCAAAATAATACCACACACAAGACCGTGCAAATAATGCCAGACAATACAAAACAATATCAAAGCCCAGAACGAAGGAAAACGTGGGCTTAAATAGCTCCAAGGTAACCACGCACAGGTGTGATGCTGAGAGAAGCTCCGCAATCAAGACGGTGTGGAGCAAACATCCACTAAAAGGGCAGCGCCCTTGCGTGGCTACCAAGGAAACCGACCGCAAGGGGAAAAGGGTCAAAAACCATGACAGATGTATTCTTAAGTTTACTTAGTTAAAGCAGCCTAATTATATCAGATTGGTGTGGTGATGTGATGCCATGTAGTAAATGTATAAAACTCCATTTTATAAATATCTGAGCGCATTGCATTGTTGATTTCATAAGTGAAGTTCCATTTTTTATTTATCTTCAAAGGGAAGGGAAACGAAAAGCAGGCTATACAAAAACAGAAATCTGACGCAGAACTATCAAGCTACTCAGTGTCTCCAAGCTCCTACGAATCATCTGAGTCCTTGGATGAAGAGGTCCAAAAACCAAAAAAAAAAAAAGAAACACCTCAAGAAAAAGTCCACCAAAAAGACAATGATGTCAAAATTCGAGGTACTATATGCATGATACTGCACATGTTACATTTATGTAATTTGTGATGTTCTGCCCAGAATGGTTTGGGAACTCTGAAAAAGCATATGGATTTATGAACTTGCTAAGCCACGTTATTTTCACATATTCTGTCATTCTATAATTTTTAGTATAGAAGTTACATGTTGTGCATGAAAAAACTGTGTTGTTGACATTTTATAACAAGAAAACCACAGGCGATTGTGGTGTATCCCATTATGTTTAATTGTACAATTTGTAAGAACGGGATTTTTTTTGATGGGGACCTGAATGATTAAAGAAGGTAGTGCATAAATTAGTTTGCAAGGCATGAGAAAGGAGTGTATTCACCCATATGCTAAAGTAACTTGATGTTTTATGATCTATTTCAACCTTAAAGGGGAACTCCAACACCGTCTGTCACGACTATTTCTAGTTTATTGGTATGTTAATAAAACTCAAGCGTTATGCAGTCCCTCTCTGTACTTCGGTAGTAGATTGGTCTTTGATATTAAACAACATGGAAATTCCAAAGACCGACTATTGCAGATCAATTCAGTCATAGGGTTAGAAACACAGTGCACTAGTATGATAGCAACTGTTTTATGTCTGTGTGTTCACGGCAAAGAGACCACGAGACGTGGTGAGAAGATACAACAGGGTGCCGCGTGTGTTCCAGAGTGGGGGGCAGCGTGGCCAAAGCGTTTAAAACCGCCGGTGTTGACCGAAACACAATGGCCATGACTGCTCCCTTGGCTGAGATTGTAATTGCCGTCCCAGATTTTGTTCTTCCTCAAATGAACCCAAACGAAAAACTCTTCGAATATGTAAAGAGATGCTCAAAAGGGATGACACCTGAAAATAAAACAGGTAATTAAGGATTTGAAACAGAGGAATGAATTGCTGCCAGTTACTTATAAATACAAGTAATCAGTTTCTCTTACTCATCCCCAACGCACCCGGTCATGTGTAGGGCAACAATAATAATACATAATTGCATATATCCAACCTGGACTTTACCAGAGGTTTTGGCTACGTTAAGTTGGATAAGTTTACAATTGGCTGGAACTGAGGTGTTTTTTTATTTTTCCTTTTTGAATTTTGAAAGGACAGTAATTGTGATGGTGCTGTTGCAAGATGCTTAACTTCAATTTAGACTATGTTTGTCCGTTTAAAAAATAGTTCTTTGTAGTAACATAGTGTAACATAGCTATGTTTTAGCTAAATAAAAATATTTTTTTGACATTGTTTTACTGACATGCACTTCAGGGCAGAATTTGGTTTCTATGGAAATGGAGGTTATAACATTGTAGATGGTCAAATTAAGCCATTTATTACAAACTGATTAGCATTATGTTGGTTCCTGTTTCAGAGATACTTAACTGTGCATTAATTAAGGTGAAAAAATAAATGTTACAAATGGATTTTTTGTATTTGCCGTTCTTATAATATAAAAACCATATTATGGTACAGTTGTCTTAATTATATGAAAAGTTGTTTAACTTACATTAAGTTGCTTACTCCTGGATGCTTACATACTAGTTACATAGTAAATAAATTGTAACAAAGAAGGCATAACCAGGTTGTTCCACTTAACATGGTTGCCCACACATTTGTACTTACATGCTGGTTACACTTCTATTTATGGTATTTGCCATTGTTACATGGTAAGGTTGTCTTAATTACATGAAAAATTGTTTCACTTTACATTAAGTTGCTTTCTCCTGGATACTTACATGCTAGTTACATAGTAAGTAAACTGTAATAAATAAGGCACACCTGGAGTTTCACGATACATACAATTTTCACACCTTTGTACTTACGTGCTAGTTACGTCGTAAATAAATTGTAACAAAGAAGGCATACCCAGAGTATTCTACTTATTGCTGTCCACACCTCTCTACTTACATGCTGGCGACTTATATATAACAAGGTATACTAAGGTGTTTAATTTAGCATAAAGTTGCACCAGCATAGTTACATAATAAATAATAGATAGCTATCAAAAAGTTTGTTCAATTGCATGCTAGTTCTGGTGTGGTTTTCATAGTAATGATCTTAACGATTTTTGTTGTAACCATATTTGGCTAAGAATGGTATTTCCAGGATAACAACAATAATAATCGCCATTATTATATCATTGTCATCATAATATTCATAATAATGTATTGAGTCAGGTGAGTTGTGTCTATGGTTTACTGTCTCATCCAATGGAGGGTGTCTCCTGCAATACAGTGTCCCCATCCCATCGCTGCACAGGGGCTCTGGTTTTCTGCTTGGTACAGAGGGAAGCCAATCCTACATAAATAATAAATAGCTCTCAACAACTTTGTTATTTGTAAGGAGAGGTGTAGTTTCTGTAGCAACTTGATTTTTACAAAAGTATCCCATCTGACTATACCTATGCAGTATGTAACAATAAACCAATTTTGGTTCAGTTATTAGTGTGGTAATAAATGACTGCATGCTAAAAGTGTAATTACACAGCATGGTAGTTACCAATGTAACAAGGAGGCTGCAAATCCTACTTGTTGTTACATAATGTAACTACATGTGTATATTTACATAATGATAACTAACATGTAACAGGGCTGGCCTTGTTTCGCATGTAATTAACTGTTGATCCATGTTACCTATGTTGGAGTTACTCAGTAATAACCTCTTGTTACACAATTAGTTACAATTTAACTATATAGGTATAGGTGCTACTTAATGTAAAGTGTTACCATACTGGTTGGAATACATGTATTACCAAAAAAACATTAATTACAATAATGGTGTTGCTGATTGGACTGGAGCGTGAGTCACATGATGTTCCAGATTCCAATCATCTGCATGCTGTCAGGCATGAGCACGACTAATGCAGAGAGAATGTTTGGTGAGAATATGCAGTGTTAGCAGTTTACTTAAGTCCCACAAGGTAGCTGGAAAATAGGTAGTATGTAAATGAAGCAAATCAACGGGATAAGGATGTCTGATTAATAAAATAAATTACAGTAATAATCATGTATTTCAGTTAAACTGAACTACATACAAAAAATCGCAGGGGCCTTTGAACAGCAGCCAAATGGTCTTTATTGTATTCCAGCTGGGAGCATGTGTCAAAGGCCAGCAGGGAACCATTACCCTCTCTCTCTCTCTCTCTCTCTCTCTCTCTATGATATTGTAATCTTCTTACATGTGGAGTATTACTCATGCAAGGTGTTTACATATAAATTTAGCAGTAGTGGTGATAGACAAATAAAACATGTCCGTCTTACCACTCTTCACCCAGGCACCAATTATGTGGGGAATATCCTCGGACAGGGCGCCAATAAATGTAAGTAATATATATAAATCCTCACACCAGGGCACTGTAAATGTAAGGAATATGCCTTTATACTGTATATATAAACTCTTACATGGGATGCCAGAAATATAGGCAATAACTATGGAATAATGAGGTTTACCCTTATTATTCTTAAGTTAGGTTAAAATTAAAGTCTCATTTGATTATTATGGATTATAATTACTACTTCAGTGTATCATCAAAGCACTAATAACTAATAATTCATAAGGGTTGAAGGTATTCCGTTCTAATGATTAGGTTTGACTCAGCTCTCGTGCTCATATGACATCAAAACAGACACCACGTTTAACAAAAATAGATTCATTAAACAAGGAAAAACAGGAATATTACATTCTACTAAACAGACCTATTGTGTTGTGTGCGTATTGTAGCATTTTTGTGGGTATGCACATGTGTGTGTGTGTGTGTGTGTGCGTGTGTCGATGTCTGTGCCACGTGTGCATTCAGGGAACAAAGGAATTACGTTGAGTAAGCTCAGCTAGCTCAGGCTGTGAGCAGCAAAGTTATGGTTATAGTGATATCAAGTCTAACGTTACTATACACAAGTTCATGCACTTCGGTCAGGAAATACTGTTAACCGTCTACAGTAAGCTAAAATGAGATCATATCACATGAATATTGGTCAATGTTCGAATAGAGGGGCAAACCAGTGAGGCCTGCTCGGGTTAGTTAGTGCTACCACATTAGCTATGAAAGGCCAACCGGCTAGCTTGCTAACCAGTGCAACAAGTTTATAGCTATTTGTTATGCGAACCAATCGGAACTACTTGCAGACACCAAGGAATAAGGCTTTATTCAAAGTCGACAGAACAAGGGTCAGAGTCCAACAAACAGCGCAATGGAGGCAAGGCAGAATCGTGGTCAGGTCCAGTCAACAGAGAAATACAGAGAAGGCAGGGCGAAGTCCAGAACAGGCAGGCGTCAGAACCGGGAGATCCGTCAGAGGCTGGAGAACAGGAGGCTGAAGGGCTGGAGCCGGGCTTGGACGGGGATGGGCAGGCGGGCAGGAGGACTGGACAGGAACAGGCAAGGGAGGCAGGAGAACAGGAGCAGGGCTGGACGGGGACAGGCAAGGCAGGCAGGAGAACAGGTGCAGGGCTGGACTGGGACTTGGACGGAGACGGGCAGGTGGGCAGGGGGACCGGGGCAGGACTGGACAAGGACAGGCAAGGCAGGCAGGGGAACAGGAGCAGGACGGGATGACACAGGACTGGAAACAGAAACTCCCACAGGCAGGTAGGAGAAAACGCTGGAAAGTAATGAACACAAGCACGAAGGCAGGGTACAAGACGATCTGGCACAGAACAAAGAAACGGGAGACTATATGCCAGACTAATGAAGAGACAATGAGGAACATGTGAGACGAAACAACATGAGGAAACACGTCAGGTTCAGGAAGTGGAGACACAAAATGGGGAAGAGGGAAAACGTGGAACGGACTGCACATATTGAAAATACATAGAAACGGAAAACCAGGAACAGACTAAGATGTAGAGGCACGGGACGTGACAGCTATTATTATCGCAAAAAATTCGAGATACAATCAAATTACAGATAAACAGTTCAGACTAAAATCCTAAGCCAAGCCTGGGATGTTTGATCAGTCTTACTGAAGTCTGCGGTGAGTTCATTACAGCTGGCTTGACCGTGAGGTGGATGGCCAGAGCATCTTCTTTGGCCTTTCTTATGCCGGTTGGAATTTCTCCTGGTTTGCGTCTTTGTCCATGGGCTGGAACTAACACCTCGGTCGAAGTTGTTAGCTCAATTCACGTTCTATGGTTAGATGCCGGTAGGCAAGCTAACCCATTCCTTGCGTCTCTCTCCGCGGCCTTTCTGATGCCGCTGCAGCACTGCCCAGCTAGGTACAGTAGCTGGCACAAAGGAGAGGCAAAATGGAGTGCTACTTTTGTGCTGTGCTGACAGCACCCAAATTGGACATTTTAACTTGGAATGGTTCACGTAATATTCATTAAATATAGCACCGTAAATCTGATAAGGACCAAAATCTTTTCACATGAAGATTTAGACATGAGGAATTCAAATAAATTGCCAAAATCCACCCATGGAGCCACCCTCCGCCAATCTGAGTACCCAGTGTACTTCCTGCCCACACTTTGCAGCCTCTAAGGAGCCTGGGAAATATCCATCCACTCCTCTCTTACTTTGTGAAAACAGTCAATTTTTCTAATCTTTTGTGCTGTGCTGCTGACCTGAAAAGGAGCAAGTCAAAATGGAGTAGCAGGCAGACTGGAATGTCTTCAGTCGTATATAGTTTTATGGTTTTATGACCCTTAGTGTCTCATATTTCCAAGCGACATGATTGGATCACTAACAACGGATGCTACACTGTGGCCGTGTTGTAAAAGTCTTTTGGGTTTCCTGTGGAATGAATGGAAATGTAGTCCGTTGTCCCTACAATTTTATATGCTATATAGTGCATTTCAGCATTTTACAGTCGACCGACCTTTACCTGTGTCAGTGACCTTACACTGTATATGACAGTAATGGAGCATGTTTTTTTTTTGTTTTTTTTACATTCTTCAGCTGCATTCCTTGTCCACACTGTCCCTAGACATAATCAGTGTGCGCGGAGTGTACTGTGCCGACTGAAGATCATTTCAAGATTGTGGTTTTAATTTTTGTTGAATTTCCATATAGGTGTACCACACCCTGGTCTGCCACAGACTTGTAGGTAGCAAGAAAGACTCGATTCTGGCAGGCCGGAACAAATTACTTGGCCCAATTTCGGCCAGCCGGACTCGGTTTGAATGACGCACCAGAATCAGGCCTGATTCCGCATGCCATAACAGAGCCGACATTGGGTGCATTGGGCCCTATATTAATTATATGTATATATAACTATATATATATATATATATATATATATATATATATATGAAGATGAACGTGACCTTCTCAAGCCCATCTAATCCAAGGCACACTTTTTCCATTTTGATCTTAAAATCCTTATTGATGATTTTAAATGATTAATTACAGATTATATACAAGTACCTCATAACTGTGGTGAAAATGAATAAAATGTTATAAATGTTAATTACATTTTGTTTTCATGATATCATCATTTCCTTTTTTTAAAAACATTCTCGCACCATATTGGAGAGTTTTTAATTACCAGTAAATTACTGACAAAATCACTGGCGATAATTAATTCATGATATTATAATTGGCCTACGTTTTACATTGAATTTGACATGAAAGTGCTCCAGCAAGCAAAATATAGTGATGATATCGCATTGCTTCTGCATTAGGGAAGCAGGGGACACTAAGAACAGGACAGGACAAGATAAGTGGTTGATAATCACATTAATATAGCTTTTCACATAGAGCTGGTAACATGGTCTTTGAAACCCATGCAGTCAACAGGAATAATCTGAGTCTGTCTAAATTGTAATTACTTGTGGATTCTCACAGGGCCATATTTGTATGGATGGGTGCAGCCCTTCAATAAGGAGTGTTTTTGACATTAACACTTAATTAGCCCATGGCTAATTTTGAATGATAAAATAACACTTTTCTTAGACTTTTCTTAGTGTGTGGTGTCTGATGGTGTCTTAGATTCTGTTGTATTCTGACTTGTAATCGCATTGAGTTCATTTTTTACTCAGCCTTCCATATGTACAAATGGTAATGACTATGGTTCTGCAAGAAGTCTAGAGAGTCTAGACAGAACTGGACAAAAAGGTTTTCTAATATGGAATTCAGTCATTTCATAAGTCAATATGAAATAACAGTGAAATTATGGGATTCCACGAGATACCCATGACTGCTGCCAGCTCCAGGTACAAATCAAAATATTGATTTTGGATTCTGCAATTGAACTAAATTAAATTTTAAATTAGGTAAAATTTGTCGATCATTGATTTGCTGTGACTTGTATTGTCAGACCAGGAATAGAAAAATTAACATGCATATGAAGGCATCAGCTCAATCAATCAAGCAATTCATCAATCAATCAAACTAGTAAATACAGCACCCAGAGCAAAGTCATTTTTACAGAGCTCATTACACAAAATAAACACACTTATGACAGACATACCGTAAAAAAATGAAAAAAACTAACAATGATAGACAGAACCCATTTTCTAAATTATTGACTGCAAGCAGACTAAGCCAGTGAATCTTTTCCATGCATACTACTCAATCGAGCAGTGCCACAGAAAGAAGTCAACCCCGCAGCCAACTGATTATCAAGGTACTTATCCATCAGAAATAGAGAACCGAGATGTCTGTGCAAGTTTCAGATCAGTTCTCAGATTTATTTATTTCTTTTTTTACAATCCACTGACTTTTTCAATAGAGAATCATTACTGTGTGCCTCTACCAATCAGTGATATGCTTATTGGCTATACAGAAATGATCCCATGGTGGTTTTAGGTGAAAGGTTACCATTAATCTGTGTCATTATCTATGTGGATAATATGTGTTTACAGACAATAGCACACAATTCTATGTGGCCAGCACAAGTATAGGCGCTTTAAGAGGGCAGTTAACTGAAATATAATTATAAGCACTTTTGCTTGAGTGACGGAAACCAATGGAATGCATCTTAATTTAACATTGCAGAAGCATGGAGTCATTGGACTGCAAAAACATTGCTTGTCCATTTTTCATAATGAAAAAACACATATAGAACATTTTAATGTACTGTAATGTAGGGATTTTAATTATGTACCACTGAAGTGTTAGACTCCATTAGTGTCTTCAATGACTAATGGTCAAGAATAGCAAAACAGTTAACAATTTAATACAATCAACAAGACAAAGTTACACATTAACAAAGACAGACAGACATATAGCACAGGTGCCTGGGAGCCACATGCAAGATTCCCCAAGCAATTATGTGTTATCACCGTACCCAGGAACTGCTGGGTGTTTCAGATCCCTGCCCCCGTAGAACACTGTTTCCCGAATTGTCCTCTGGTCAGTCCAGCTAGCCTGACTGATCTAATAATCACATTCCATAGTGCATCTATCTAATGGCAGCAGGCACAGAACAGATAGGACGCCAGATAATTGGTTTATTAGGCCAACTAACTGATTGGCTGGAAACACAGTTGTCCACAGGAGGGTGGTACATGCAGAGGGTAAACAGTTGGGAGCGCAGAGATGTCTCTATACATCTTAAGGCGGCACAGGGGAGAGAATGGCGATAAACAGAATCATTGGCACAGCACACATACACAATAATCACATTCCTTAAAACATGAGTTGTTAAATGTCCTCCTTATAGTATACACCCTGAGGAAGGCTGTTCACATGATTTTCTAGAAATCGGTGCAATGAAATTCAACACTGCAATGTCGAGAGACTTCAGTGGCTTTATTTGTTGACGTGTCAGAATCGCCTAAAGGTCAACTTGTCACACAGGATGAGCATTCTTATAGCTTATCCAGAATATCCACACTGTCAATGTCTTATAATAACAAATAAGCACTGCATTTCCATTTTGGCCCGGCAGATGCCCTCACCCAGAGAAACTTTAAAAAGCAACTTGAAGTACCTCGCTTCAGGGTATCACAGTATAGCCCCAGCTGGGCTTTGAACCTGAAAGCTCTTTTAGCAGAGTCCACACGGTGATGTGGCATAGCTGACACAGAACAGAAGGGCAACGGGTCGTTCCATGTCACCCAACATCTCTGATTGTATTCATGTAACATTATTTTGTAGAAATATAATTCGATCGCAGAGAAATCAAGCTGCACCCAAATTGGACATTTTAACTTGGAATGGTTCACATAATATTCATTAAATATAGCACCGTAAATCTGATAAGGACCAAAATCTTTCCACATGAAGATTTAGACATGAGGAATCCAAATAAATTGCCAAAATCCACCCATGAAGCCACCCTCCGCCAATCTGAGTACCCAGTGTACTTCCTGCCCACACTGCAGCCTCTAAGGAGCCTGGGAAATATCCATCCACTCCTCTCTTACTTTGTGAAAACAGTCAATTTTTCAAATCTAGTGGCACCAGATTGCCATGCTGGAAGTTTTGAGTCTCCGATCTGTCACCAACTTCCTCTCCAACTGGAAGGGAACAGCTTGACAAGGAGCCACTTAAACGGTTCCTCAAATAAAGTGGGAAAAAATACGAATATGAGGCCATGAAATATGCCTCATTGGTAATGCATGAACAATCAGTGAATAATTTATGGGAGATATGTTGAAGTCGTGGGAGATGAGGGTGACAGCAAAGAAGAATCCTAAAGTTTGCGCTGGAAAAATCTGGGGAAAAAGAAGCAAGTCTTGTGATACAGAAATGACATGTAACACGTTTACATGGACAAACAGTGACACAGGAGCACAATGCATTATTTCCTTCACGTTTCACGCCGCAGAGTCCTTTCAACAGACTCAAGACATGCATTTAGCTGGGCCAACTTAATGCATAATTGATCGTTTCTTCATGCATGACTTACCATCATTGGCTCATGAATAATAAAACCTAATTAATTATGAAGGAATATTACATTTAAATGTTTGGCTCTTGACTATTGTTTGGACCTGTCGCATTATGGGAGATAATACCATTCTGAAAGCGTAAAGATTGATGCCTCCTTTTGTGACACTGCGAGGTGAAGTTCTGGGGGTTTTTCCAAGATTAAATCGTTGGCCATCAAAACTGGAGCATGTCCCTGCTTTAAAATGCTGCAGGTACTTGATCGGTATCAATTATAAAGTACTGTGCTGCTGATAAGCCAGACCTCGCTGTGCCGACAGCTCTTTAAAAGCTGTCTGTGCTCAAGCAGCTCGAGTGGTTGGGCCATGGATGGGCCGTAGTTCTTCCTAAGTTTATAATTATTTAAAGATGCACTTAGATGAATCACCGCCCTCACTGTCAAGGGAATTATTATTATTATTATTATTGTTGTTGTCAATAGTAATAAAAAAATATAATTAAGTGGAATAAGTGAGCGAAAAAAAAAAAGATTTCTGCGATATCACATTGTACCTTATTCATACCAGACCCAGATGGCAGTTTAGATTTTCTCTGCTTTTACTGTAAAGCACCTAAAAGCCCATAGAATAAATTGTGCTATATAAATGCAACCTGTTATTGTAATAGCAATACTAATGGTGCTGTTAATAGCAGTTGTAGTAGCACTTTTAATAAAACATTTGCTGACTAGCTGTGCGAAAAGATAACAAAAAACCAAAGAAATAGAGAACAGTGTAGTTCCTTGATTTTATTTATATATTTTTTGGCTCTGAATTGTCATAGCATAGACTCAGCCCTCCTGATGAAAACTGTGACAGGTGCAGGCCGGTCATGGTTAACGTCAGTCCTAAAGCCCGCAGGACAGAAGAGATGCTAGATTAAGGCTGACAAAAATCTGATCTGAGATGGCCACGATTTCGGAAGATACCTCGAGCTGTTCAAAAAAACGTCCGGAACAGAGGAAGGAACTTAAACTGGGTCAATCAAGACCCTTATTAGTTGAATGAGTTGTCCCCTCCAGGACTCTTCAGGACTTTTTTTAACCCTGCAGTCATTTACCCTTGCAGTCGGTCCTCACTGCAACGCATGTTCTTATGTAAGTATCATAAGTTTATAATTGCATTATAACTGCAAAAGCAGGGCTGTTTTGTATTGCATTTATGTCTGGAGGGCTTGCGGAACTGGAATATTTAAATTATTCCTTTCGTTTTAAAAATTTATTTGGGAGTGTACGAAAATGGATGTGCTTCCCCATTTGCACCAGAATCCAGTCGCTGACGGGAGCCTGGATTTTTTAAAAAGCAACGGAGTGACAAATTAGATTTTAGAGCGACAGAAAGATCCCTTGTTCATTTCAACGCTTCCTTTACTTACAACCTGCTTCTTACACGAGGCAGCTGACAGATCGCTGAGCATGGGGATCTGTTCTGCTTGTGCCTGCTCAGTCTCTCTGCTGTTGATAACTGATAATACTGTAAATTTTGAGCGTCTGTTTCAGCTTAGTTTTCTTCTCAGGTTAGCCTAATTCTCTCTTCCACAAAAAACTCAAAGGGCATATCGGATTTGCTCTACGGGTTATCCCTGCTTGCCACTTGGGACCCGTAGGAAAGTTTATTTTATTTATTTTAAAAAATTTAAAAGAGTGATTTAAGTAGGCCTGTATACAGTGGTATCTTACAACAATTGGACCTGGAGGATAATACTTTAGGATAAGATCTTTACATACATGAATATTATGCAGTTGTCTCATTGCTTAAAGGGGCAGTTCACAACAAAGTGTGCCCTAGAATACTGGCGTGCTTTGGTTGATACTTTGCGAGGATATACACAGTTGCAGTACTTCAGCAGAAAGTAGTTTTCGAAAAGAAAACTGTGCACAACAAGGTCTGTGGATGTCCGTGAGTAACCGTGTCATTATATTTGTAAAAAGACATGGCCGTTTGGCCATTTCCTTTGCATTTTGATATCATAGAAGTCATTTATTTTTAAGTCAATAAGATGAATTATAGCTTAATTCACCATGTCAATATTTTTCATTAAAACTTGTATTCAGTAAAGACTAATGATCGCTAAAGGTAGAGCCAGCACCCCAACTTTCAACTATTTTATTTTAATATAATTTCAACCTTCCTCCTTTCAACAGCAGTCAAATCCCCTCAGCACTTTCCTCCATAATCATAATCATAATTTCAAGGGGGGGAAATAATTATGATTATGATAAAGAGTTTAAGTAATTTCTTTTGTTCGGTCGAGAGAAAAGTGCATACAAGAGAAGTTAATCAACACTAAAGAGAAAACAGTGTTTTACATTCTTTAACATATAAAGAGGATGTTAAATAAAGTTAGTCAGCCTTTGGGAGGTAATCAGACTGCCGTTAAACTGGAGTCGTTAAACTCTAATAATGGCTTAACATGCTAATTAATGGGCTGTTTCATCATTTGGTTTGCTGCTATTGTTCCTGTTTGAGCCAGAGCCAGAAGCATTTGTCAGGATAAGACTGTTGATGGGAAACTGAAAAACACATTAATATGAAAGAGGTCCTTCGCTTGCTTTCAGTCTGTGACCATCTGATTTCAATTGGACCAGACAGTTTTTTTTTGTGCATTGAAGGATATTTTCAATATTTAGAGACGTTTCTGATGACCATCTGGCTTTACAATTGCTGGCATTCAGGCAGTGGAGTGTCCAGACTAATTTTAAAGGGGGGGGACAAGCTTAGCACATAATTACACAGGGGGGGCATCTATGAATGACCAAATTTTACTTTTGAGGGGCTATCACAACAAATGTCATTTCTTACCAATACTGTCAAATGTTCATTTTGTTAAATTATCTTATAACAATCTCTTGACTGTTAAAATGACATTGCAGACTACTAATAAAACCAATTACAATATGAATATCACACATTGATTGATGCATAGAGGATAGAGAGACACTACATACAGAGTGATAGATGACGTATATAGAGAAAGAGGATAGAGAGTAGATAGAGGACAGAGGTTAGAGAGAGGATAGAGGTCAGGATAAACAGTTAGACAGAGGGTAAATATGCTAGAGGGGATTGACAGAGGAAATACAGGAGAGAGAAAAAATATAGGATTCAGAGGGAAAAGGAAGCAGAGATACAGAGGGAGAGGAAGGGACAAATACAGGGAGAGGGAGGGAGAAAGAGAGAGAGGGAGGGTCAAATAGATAGGGGATATGGAGGGATAAATAGAGGGAGGAGGGAGAAAGAGGGAGGGGGGACAAATAGAGAGGGGAGATAGAGGGAGGGGAAAATATAGAGACGGACAGACTGATCATATTGCAATCACACTAAATAGAATATGTGTATATTGCAGGACCCCCTCTCAACATTTGCTTAGCTAGTTACCTTTTACCTCAGGATCAGGTAAACTAACGCAGATCACAGGTTTATTGAATTTGGTGAACATCCTTGACCGAAAGCGTGACATATAGATAAACAAGTTTGGTGTAACCTGACCCAGTGCGTGAAATGCCAAACAATGTCGTTGAAACGCCATTGAAAAGGCTTCCAAGACGGGTTTCCAACACAATTTAGCCATCCATGGACGACTGTTGTTCACTGGGGATGAAAAAGAAAATGGAAAATTATAGAGGCCTATGTATATTTATAAGAATCTGGTTCATATAGGTTAGTACGTACTGAATAATAACGTTTGCGCCTTCTCACACTGAGAGTGAATGTCCGACAATGAGAGGGACTGTGTTTCTCCTGCAGTAGCAGTTTCAGTTGAGCTACAAAATATTCTTGCTATTGTAACACAACGACTCGTGAGACCCGCATAATGGCACTGTTACTGTTCAGTGTTCAACTGCAGAGTGCAGACAGACTCTGGTGAGTGACTGGCTGTCGGTCTTTGTGATGTATGTGATGCGACTTGGGGTACAGGAAAAAATAAGAGGTTAGGCTAACGTTATTTACAGCCAGGCCTATGCTTTGAGGTAAATTAAGATTTAAATCGTTAATGCATGGTTTTATCTAGCGATCTAGCAAAATTTCCGTCCACTAAACCTATAAATCAATGATATCAAATAGTAACATATTTTGTCATCTGTAACTAGTTTTTCCGTGGTGGCCAATCAAATTTCTGTGGGGGCGGGTGCCACCACATGCCCCCCCCTGGACACGCCCCTGCATTCAGGGGTTTGTGGCAGGAAAACACTAAAAGGAACACCAGAACAGCTTGTCCGGTGACATTAATTCTGACCAATCAGAAACAAACAAAACTTAAATAATATTTTAATAAGCCTAGAACGTAAAGAATACCTTTAAATCGGTGGTCCCCAACCCAGTTCCTGGAGATCTACCGTCCTGTCGGTTTTCATTTCAACCATGATTTGGCACACCAGATTCTACTAATTAGCAGCTCAATGAGATCTCTAGCTGTTGAATGATGTGTGCTTTGTTAGGGCTGGAGTGAAAACCTACAAGGCGGTAGATCTCCAGGAACAGGTTTGAGGACCACAGCTGTGTTTTATTTTAGTTTGCAGAAATTATATGGAGAATCCTCTTTTTCATGAATAGAAAATAATCTGATTTAAACAGGTGTAAACCACGAAGAAAGATTAGTTAAAATCAAAAGTGAAAATCAATGCTTTTACCTATTCAACTGTTCTTAATATGCTTCAGAGAAAGGTAATGAATTACATTACAGCAGTCACAGCAAGTCAGTTTGAAAATATCATCGCTGTTTTCATCTGTCACTTTGACTTGAAGAGGACATAGTTATGCGTGAGCTTTTTATCTTCAAATTTGCACCAAATTACAAAATGCTTTGTAAACTCACTGACGTATTTTATTACTTTCTCCGGAGGCGTCAAAATGAATCAGACTCAAGCCACACGCAAATTCCGTATTGAATGGGGTAGACAGCTAAACCAATTGAGACTCGTGGGTGAATGTAGTTTATTATTGCATTGAATAAATACATTTACATTTGTATAAAATTGTCTACTCTGGACAACCAGTGGTCACCAAATCGTATGTAGCATGGACACAAACATGCATGTCCATAATGAGGTTTCTTCTGAAATCCTTTTTTTTGTCTCACCACTGAGCAACATACTGTATTGTGTTTCACAGACGGCGGGAGTTCATTTGCGCATCTTGTCACTTTAGCGACCACATGTGATCAGAGAGAGGCAATCGGGCTTGATCGCTCTGCTGATGTTGTAAGGAAGCAGCGCAAACTGACAGCACCGGTGCGTCCCAATGCTCGAAAAATGCACCCTCCTTTCCTACACTATCACCTCTCTCCTCTATGCCCCGGAAACGGATCTCTGTGTTTTAATCCAATGTTGCTGATTTCTTAATTACATATTATTGGTCGCATATTAATCAACGTCTCGACGCAAACCGCAATGTCAGGTACATTGTATATTGTACATGCAAATACTTGTACTTGAAAAGTACAGGCTGTTTTGGCTACTTCCGGGTAGAAGAAGAGTGGTAGTGAGGGAGTGGAGGAAAGGAGGAGAGGAGTGAAGAATATCGGGACGCAGCCAAGGTCTTGTGTTTGGCTGAATGATGGCGAGACTGCTGTAGGCTCTAGGCTGCCTTACAAACAAATGGAATCTTATTCACAAATACAGTTTGTCGAGCATTTTCATTATCGTGTGAAGGGGAAAAAAAAGAACTAAGGTCAAAGTAAGAGGCACATTGATTGAGTCCAAGCCCAAGACTTATAAACCGATGTTTCTCCAGCATGTGGGCGTGACAAAAGCAAATGTACTTTAGCAGCAGCCGACACAATTAAAAGGCACTGCGGCTGCAATTGACCCAAAATCGGCAGCGTTTAAGGCCTCCAACCGTTTCCTGAAACACTGGAGAAAAATGGGACAAAAGCTCCCTGTGCTGAATGTCAGAATCGATTGCCTTTGTGCGGCTCATATCGCCGCTGATAAAAGCGCTGATCGCGGAGATAAGAGGAGGCTAATATTTGTCTCTCAGGCTTGTTTGTAAGGCACCAGTATTTATTTTATTTTTTGTGTGTTTTTTAAAACCCTCTGATTACCTAATCACTTCCATTCTCCTGTGTCCGTGTGAAAAATCCGATTTTGATTCAAAGGAAAAAATGAAACAAAGCAGAGATGGTGATGGCCACTGCGGATGGGGCGGATAATAAAAATCAGACGAGTTCTTCATATGACATTTAAAATCAGCATGAACTTTTTCATGTCACATTATGTGTTCTTTCACAGCCTGTTTATAGTTTGTAGTTTCAGTGACTAAGACCTCATTTTAAAGTAGGCTCACAATTAAATGCAATAGTATTTAGTCCTTGTTAAAAGCAAGATCCCATGGCTGACTTTTTAAATGATCTCTGTGTCAATTATAAATGCTGAAAGTCTGTAAAATAGCACAGGCCTCTGGTCTTCTGTGCATTTCAGCAGTGTGTGTATGTGGGTGCATGCGTGCATGCGAGTATGCATGCATGTGTGCATGCGTGTACGCGTGCATGCATGTGTGTGTGTGTGTGTGTGTGTGTGCATGTATGAATGCGTGTACGCATGTGTGCGAGCATGTGTGTACGCGTGCATGTGTGTGTGTGTGTGTGTGTGTGTGTGTGTGTGTGCACATGTGTGTATGTGTGTGTGTGCATGTATGAATGTGTGTACGCATGTGTGCGAGCGTGTGTACGCGTGCATGCGTGTGTGTGTGTGTGTGTGTGCACATGTGTGTATGTGTGTGTGTGCATGTATGAATGCGTGTGTGTGTGTGTGTGTGCATGTGTGAATGCGTGTGTGCGTGCATGTATGCGTGTGTGCATGTGTGAATGCGTGTGTGTGTGTGTATGTGTGCTTAAAGCTCATTCTCACTGTTTCCCAACGGCTTCATTAATCACTGAAATGTAGGGGAGGATGAAACTATAATCTCTCTTTCAATATCAAAACTCAATTTGGCAACACCCTGGTAACTCAATGAAATTGTTCTGCATTACTGAAGCAGCTGCAACTGTGAATTTTATTTTGCGATGTGATGTTTACTTTCCAAATGCCATCAAAATTAAGATAAGGGCAAGCGTGGTAAGAAAATAAAATAAAATACAGCTGATTGTATTAAAAGGCCTGCCATATTTTAGCTTCATCTCATTCATGTGCAATGCACCAACTGAATTTACCACCATGGCACAAACGCTCAGGGCAGAGATGACAGTAGAGGAAACGGTACCGCAGTGGTCTTTAATCAAGCACGTAGTCTGTTACACAAGGGAGCAGAGAATTACAGCGTCGATTTATCAATATGTTTTACATTTTGTACCATACAGATCTAGCTACATTCCTAAAAGTTTGATATAGGCAAGTTATCAAACTGACCACCATGTGTTTCTTTTAAAAGAAAACGTCTATTTATGCGTTTTTTATTTGAGCTGCTCAGCTGTTTGTTTTTTTAAGTCTTTCTGAATCTTTTTAATGTCAACCCTTAATACAGAGCTATGCAGTCGCTCACAATGTAATCCTATGTGGCCATCTTTGAAATCATGCACCATATACAGTATACTGTATATATATATACTGTATATAAAAAAACCCTCCTTAGCAAACCTACATTTCAGCTGAGCTTGGGTTATCCATACCTATCCGAGGGTTAAGGGGCTTGAGGAGTTTGGGGGTGTGGTGAGATCATTATAAAAGATCCATTTGTATCCTCCACTGGATCACAGACTGGCTGGAACTGAATCAGTAGCTCTGTGAATAAAACGAATCAATATTAGCAGAGGGAATTCCATGTGAATCTTCGCCTACTAATTACAAGGCAGAAGAGTCCTTAAAGGTGATAAGAGGGAAACGGTACTCATTTCCAGCTCTCTCTCTGACTTCTCTGTGAGCAAAGATCCAGTGACCAGCCAAAAAACCACCAATCACTACTTAACCTGTCTGTTCTTCATATGAAGTCCCAATAATTATAAATTATGATGCACAGTAAACAACATGTAATGAGGTTGTAACCCTATTTGACCTATATATACGCAGTTACAGCAAAAGCCATGTTTCCTCAGTTTTGTTTGTGGAAATCTTGGCTTCATTGTTGTGCTTTGTCATGCTTAATCGCAGGTGGAAAATTTCACACATATAAGCAATTCTTCTGTTCCCATTGTCTGAGGTGGAGGGTGGTGAGTGCAGGAGATTACTAATGTGGGGATGGATATGCTCACCGAACGGAAGCAAAATGTCTTATCTTACAGGAAAGCTGCACTTCATTGATTAGCTATAAAGAATAATAGCTCTGGTATACTTTGGTTTCCATTTCCTGGTTTCTGTAAACCTCAAAATACTATGTGTTGATTGTCCTTTGTACTTACAAAACCAGGATATATGTAAGAGCCTGTGGCAAAATTAATTTCATGTAGCTTTCAAGTTGTTCTCTGCAGTTTTGTTGTTGTTCTGTACTCTTTTTTTTATCTTCTGCTCCTGGTGCAGAGAATGGATATTGATTTTCATTTGTCCCCACTGTTCTTTTGATAAATAATTTGCAATCAGTTCCAAGTTGTGATCGTAGTACAAAGATCCCAAACAGCAGGGACTATTTTTCACCAAACTGACTGTAAACCTTTCCTTACACCATACTAATGATTTTTTTTTATTTTTATATTATTTCCATGCTATTGTCACTTCGGTTCTCAGTCACTTTGCCTTTGTACAGATATCTTCAAACCTCATTATTCCACACCGACATTTCTTAGACATCATATCTGACTTAGTGCCATGATCAAAGTATGATATATGTATATGTCTGGGTCATGCGACTTACGTATGTACAGTAGCACTGTCACTTATGATTGGAAATGATTTCCTGCGATATTGGCAGTGTTGTTTATTATATTGCATTGCATTAAATGTTAAATTAAGCGCGCTTGTAAATTGCGGCTCCTTTTGTTTCGATTTTATTTTATTATTTCCTCTTTCGGTGCCTTGCGTGCTTTTGGCTACCTGTTATATCTCAGGTCACCATTTTAAATGACAGCTTTTTCTCAGCCTGCATATGCTATTTGTTGCACTGTCCAATTACGCTGAACTACAATAGACTGCTGTCACTCTCCAAGAATGAGCATTGAGCATCGCTGGATGCATGTGACCTGTAGTCTCATAATCTGAACGCAACTGTCCTGTTATCTTCAAATAAAGATGTTCCTCAATGCCCTGAGGTAGCATATACTCATATGTATTCAAATATAAATAAGACCAAAAAAAAAACTTTTTTTAGTTTATCTAATTTGGTAGAAGCTTATCAGAAGCACAGCAAATACTGCTGGAGACATTAATTGCTTATTGTTTGCTTCTCCCTGGTAGTTGGTGCAGCCAAGTTGGATAAAGCATGTTTGAAATTGCATTTGCGCTTGAGTAATTAGTTTTGCTGTCTTCTAATTGTGGTGTCCCTACCACTGAACTTGGATGGCAACTAAATGTAAACCCAGAAACAGGCCTAGGGATGCAAACAGACCAATGGATTTCTCACACAACGTAATAATAAAAAATGTACCTTCTATTTTATTTTTTTCATTGATGTTCTGACTAAAAGGTTTTCTTGTCAAAAGTGGGACAGCAGGAAATCATGAGCGCATTCAAACGTATTCTCTTTACCTACACCACACATGCATTTTAGACGCTTCTTAACTGCGGTTCAGAGAACCGCACTGCAGTGGAGCAGCACAGAATCAATGCTATTGCTAACGTTTCACGGTCCTGTTACGGCACAGCTAACATTCATCATGGACATTTGCACTAGTCTCCATGGCTTCCTGTCACTGCTGAGTGAATCGGTTTACGTCTCTGGACCAACCCCTGCATTCTACAGCTCATCAATCATCCTGTTATTATGAGGAAAGGAAAATGTCCTGTCACATCCTTAATCCACCTTTCTGAAAAAACTACTGCCAGGTCAAAAGTATTACGGTTACTGTGCGTAGACAGGTCCATTTCACTCTGTTAATTCAGAGTCATTTTCTAATGGTCATCCAAAACCTAAACTCCAGTCCAGGAGGGTCGCAGCATCCTTGGGTGTTTGTGGTGTCATTCCAATCAGCAGCCAATTGGGTCTTAGAAACAAGTTTTAATGTGCACCAAAACTTTATGTGAACACTTTAGAACAGAAACAGGATTGAACTGAACATCCAAATGCAGACAACTGATATGGCGATTGTGTGGTGCCTTTATAACTGGTCAATTTCATACTTCAACTCTGCAGTATATTACCCCTGAAAATCATTGCAGACCACAAAGTGAGTTTGATGTCCCAGTTTAAACAGTTATGCGGCAGTCCAGTAACCTAACAATCCCAGTCCATTTATACACAGACAGTCGTGATGCAGTCCATATATTTCTCTCTCCATGTTCCCATCCCAGGCATTGGTACACATGCCACTCATTGCTTCTGTATGCAGGTGACCCTGAGATCTGAAATTTATCCTGCTTGGATTTTTTTGAGCTAATGGGACGAGGCACCACCTGGGTGTGGCCCCCGGCCAAAGGATGGTCATTTCCCGATTATCATTGTCATTTCTCCTGCTTGTGCCTGGCCTACTTTCACAAGTGTGTGTGACACGCTTAATTTCAGGTGTTACAACGCTGCCCCATACTGGTTAACCCTTCATGAAGACAAGTTGGATCAATTGCAGCGGGCCTTCAGTTTTTAGATATTGGAGTTCCGTATCAGCTGATCCTCAGCAAGTCTCCTGCTAGTCCCACATTCAGTGTTTAAGGTTTCCCCGCTGTTTTATGCATGCATGGAAAAGTTTTAATATTTGATGTTGTCTCATTTTTTTAAAATTCCTAAAATATCTGCGAGTGTAATTTGTGATTTACAACACAGAACCTACTGTATATAAACAAGACAATGCATAAAATAAATTCTTGCTGAACTTTCTTCTCAATAAACTGTTACAAAATGTACAAAATGTTTCCTGCACAGCAAAAATTGTTGTGTACATGTAACACCCTAGGGTGTTAAATGTACACCAATAGTGTTAGATTTACACCAGCATTTTTGCTGTGTGGTTTTACATCCTAAATGGTATATTCATAACTTCAAGATTTGATTTGAGTCTTAACTCAAAAATGTAAATGTTGTGATTACGAAAATGATTTGCCTCTCTGTTGGCAATAGAATAGCTTATGAAACTGATAATTACATTTGGTGAAAAAACACCTATATCCACAAATTAATTGTTATATTTCATAGTGGTGACATTTGACTGAATATAATTGACTGAAGTTGAATGACCAGTATGGATCAGCTACCCGGTTAATTACCAGTATGGATCAGCTACCCGGTTAATTATCAGTATGGATCAGCTACCCGGTTAATACTGCCTGGACCCAAAGCACGGTCAGTATGTGACGGTCAATATAAAACCTGGTCAGCAAAAGGTCTACGTAGTACGTAACTGTAGTTTCCTCTAGGTGGCGTTTAAAGCATGCTGAACTTGGAATTAGGGTGTGAATATGCTGACGGGTTAGAGAGATTGGGGCAATCGGGACTATGGCAATTTGGTTTTGGTCTTGATCTTGATCGACATCCAGGAAATATGGAAAGCCTAGAAAGAAATCCTGTGCTAGTCTCCAACTTGAAGGCACGCTTGTGACCTTGGGACAGAATGCTTGTGAGGGCAACTGTTTCATATTGAAAATACATGTTTTTGCTTCCTTACATTCAGTTGATGAAAATAAAAAATTCCATCAACTGAATGTAAGGTAATGTAGGGTTAGCTTGAAACTTGCTTGAATGAAAATGTTTGTATGTTATCAATTCAATAACGTTTATCTGCACAGTAAGCGCTAATTACCAAATATACATCAGCTGTGATATGATTTTGTGTAGCTGTGTGTCACCAGCCTTAGGCATTTGACCTTCACCTGTGTGTAATTAGGCACTAATTGGTTTCAGGTTGGTGATCAAGGTTAGGGACTTCTCCAAGTTAGTGCTCAGTTCTGTAACATGGGTTTACTGCCAGTGCTGTCATAAAAAGGTTCATATAATCTGGACCTAATGGGCAGGTTTCACCAACAAAAAAAAAGTTTTTTTTTTTATGATCATGCAATAGCCTGCTTTTATACAAGCCTGCAAGGAGACATGAATGATAATTGCAGGACACACCTGGTGCTTTGTCAAACACGGCCTAAGAGGCCTGCATTCTACACGTGAGGTACATGAAACCCTCCCAGGAAAGGGAAAACCAGTAAAGCTGTGAATGCACATGTAATGAGCCATGACTGCACTCATTAAGTGCCATAATTAATTACAAAACGCATTATGAACACTCATAATACATGTTCTTAACTGATCATGGGATCATGCCTATTCATAACCCCTCATATCATCTTGAGATGCAAATTTGATGTCTTGTGTATCAAATAATGTTAATTCAACTTTCGACTTTAGTTTTAGTTTGCTTTGCAATATGTTCCAGTTTTAATTTCAGTTTAGTCGTTTTATTATTTTCCCGCTGATTTGCATGCCACATACTGTACTTCAATGCCTACAACAATTATGCATTTGGCTTTGTCAACCAACACATTATACTCAAAGTACTCCCAAACAGTTTTCAGTTTAATTCTGGCCACAACAGTGACGGTTAACATCCATGCTAGTGTGCTAAGAACAACAAGGGCTAGAATCGTGCTGGTCTTGTAGCACCGTCATCTCGTCACATGATCATAATCAACAGAGAAAGGATAATTTTATTCACGTCAGTATATACTCTCATATTTTGTTTTCTTTTATTCTGGAACAACACAATATAGTTTCAATTTAGGTTCAGTTTTTTCACATGACATTTTCCTTCTTATTTTTGTTTTTGCAAATGTTTTTCACACCTTTTTTCATTTTAGCTTCGTTTCATTCCTTGGTGCAAACAAATACACTTCTTTATTATTATTATTATGTGAGTAAAGGGCAACAAATACAATCTATAATTTGTAAAGTTCCGTCTTACCCTCAGAATAATTGGTGTAACTACATTGCCGAAACCAAATCCTGAAAAACTATCTGCTTATACATATTTTTTCTGCCAATATTGTAATTAGAATCTGACAGAGAGGGATCGCGTAAGTCAAGCAGAGCTTTGAGGGTGTTGAATGTTGCATTATTGCATGTGAGCCTTCTCCCAGGACATGGCTCATTGCACATCACCTGCGAGCCTCCATTTCCTGCACACATCTTTTCCGTCAGCCCTGAGCCGCTACAACTGCATAATTACAGGGGAGACAGATTAAATAAAAAGAGGAGCCATCCGCGTCCGTCCCGCACGGATCTTTTCTGGGTCATCAGCCCAGCCACTCTCCAGCGCACCACTGCATTAGCGGTAATTACAGCTGCAAATCCGACGGCGCACACACACACACACACACGCACACACACTAGTGAAATCAGCCGTGTGAGCGATGACAAGGGGGCCAGAGAGGGCCTATCTGGATCTGAGAGAAGTTGATAGAGGGGGGAGTCGCGATACTTATGGCGGGGCGCTGAATTTCAAGCTCCACCGGTTCACATGAGTCCACAAGCTTTCACGCCGCCGCTCCGCCACGCATTGGAGTCGATGAGGCGGGCACTCCACTCCAACCGAAAAAAAGCACTTTGCAGCATTTTTCTTCAGAGTGAAATTGTCTGGCTTCGCAGACGTTTCCCGACCACTTACAGCGGGCCTCATCTTGCTTCACCATATGCATTTTTTGGGGTGGGGTGCGGAGGTGGAGATGACGCCTCTTGCATGCTCTGCCGGTGCACTCTCTCCGTGCTGCTCTCACTTTCGGTCAAAATAATACCCATGAAAATTACATCTGCGTTCGCAAATTCACTCTCTGAATCAGGGGACTAAAAATGAAAAGACACAAACAGATGCATTCTCGTGAAAATGTCTACGTCTCCGTGACATGAAGCTAATTTTGGCTTTCATTAACACAATTCCTGTGCACCGTGATCGTGGCAAAAATATTTTTAAAATGTAAACATTTGTGAACACTGGAGAGTTTTATCACTAATGTGCTGAAAAGCCACACAAATGGCCTCATCACTTAATAGTTTTCTTGAGTTATTATTGTAATCTTCCTGAAACGGTATGTGTGTGTGCGTGTGTATGTACAGTATGTGTGTTAAGCTCTTTGACATGTATCAGAAGACAGATGCATGTTCTGAGAATTAGTTATTTTTAATATTTTGCTTACCCACCGAGACAAACCAGGATATGCACATGCATGCACACACACACACACACACACACGCACACGCGCACACACACACGCAGACACAGACAAATAAAATAAATAAATACATGACCCCACATGCGCATAATGCAGTTTCTTCAAATTTGGCACAGAGAGATCCGTGCCGCCACAAAAATGTGTCTTATTTCAACATGCACAGTCCACTGTGTGTAAGGCTTCACAGCACTCATTGGTGAAACAGCCATTTGCTGATATTCTTTGGCTGTTGGGGAACAACAATGATTTGTTTTGTCTTAGATGGTTGAAATTTTAACATGCAAAATTTACTGTGAGGCATTAAAAAAATTACTTGCGTAATGTTCATTATCCGGTGCAATTACATGCCTTGTGATATACCCACCCACTCCCCCCACCCCAACCCCAATTCTGACGCAACAACACAAAGAAGAAATATTTTGACTACGCATTTAAATTTATCTAAGCTGATCAGCAGAAATTAAATAAAATCTTGCGCTCTCATAATAAAGCTCGCTTAAGCGGGCCCGAGAATGAATTCATATACGTATATTAACTAGCGTTTGAATGACAGTAATGGATGCGTTCCATTAATGAATGCGCAAATCCCAACACAAGCTCTTTTTCCCGTGCATGGTAACTTTAAACTGAAGTGATAAATGAAAACCTTTTAAGAGCTCGTACAGAGCGATGTCAAGGAAGCCGCCAAAGCGAAACAGCAGTGAAAACATCTCTCTCTCTCTCTCGCTCGCTCGCTCGCTCCCCCCCTCCCCTTTTACAGTCAAGCAAAATGAAGAAAATAAAAATTAATTTTGTTTTTTAAAAACATAACTTGTACTGCTCTCGGTGGTGCAGACCTACACGTGGTGATCTGTATGAGGGGAGACTCAGCGGTGCTCTCAATTGCCCTTGCTTTTGGCGCCGTCGTATTGACAGATGTCGGCGGCATCTCCGGTTGCCAAAAGGCCCACCTAGCGATGCTCGTCAGTGTGGCCTCAAAGCTGGCGGTAATTTCCTGTTTGAATTAAAACATAATTGGGAATCATGAATCATAAATTTTCCATTGGTTACCCAACTGCAATTCTGTCAAATTGATGCAGTGCCCTCCCTGTCTAGTCATCATCTAGATTATTTCTGCTTTTTAGAATCACCGTTGCATAGCTCCTTTTGATACTGAAGAGGACACGGGACCACATTCACACACAAATTGTCCTTTGTGAAAAAGAACCGTGTATAGCTGAGCCATTCGCAAAGGTTTTGAATCTGTCTGTTTGAGTGACGTATATGGGGACATAGAACACCTCTTTAAACCGGTAGAAGACAGCATTACGACACACACGGCAGGACAATAAAATCGAGTGGTGGGCCTAATCTGGGAACCGCACCAGGCGACAGTCACTGGGGTCATAGGGGTTTCATTAGTCCACCCTTGTTCTGACCTGTAACCGATTTAAAGATATCCTTGGTAACCTGCTGTAATGTTTTACTTTTGTTTGAATGGGAACCCTTAATCATTGAAACGTTCACTGTTTGTGTTTTATGTATGAGCCTTGGGCACCAGCTGATATTTTATTGAGGCAATTGGAGTTACACAGCCCGGTCCAGGCCCATGTCTCTAATCAATAATGATTCACAGCAGCCAGTGGTGGAGTGACTCCTACACTTGCATTTAGCCATATATCAGAAAATGTTATGGAGAGCAACTTATGGAGCTTACTTTTTTTGCGTACAGTCCTTTTTTTTAATTTATTTTTTTACGTACAGTCCATTTACACACAAAGCAACTGAAGAAATCCAGCTGAAGTATCTTGTTCAAGGGTACAATGAAATTTCCAGCTAGGAATCAGACCGGCACACCTGAGTTACAAGCCTCTGCTCAGAATTCTGGGTAATGTTGTTCTTTTTTTTATCCTGGGAGGGGGAGCATCATAAAAGGTGGGCAATAGGTTAAATTTGGGCAATAGGGAACATATAGAAACAAGGCACCGGGGTGTGGGAATGCAGAATTAAAGAACAAAGTGAAAAGATTGAAAATAGCGAGGAGGGGGAAAAGGAAAGAAAATAAAAGATATTTTGGAGCTTTGAAATAACTCTTGGAGTTATTTACTGCAGTTCTGAAGTTACCTAAACTCCAGGTATATACGTAATAAATATTGTTGTCAGTAATTCATTTCTGCAAGGCAACCCTTGCAGTCTAATTCCTTTGTTGTTGTTGTTTTGTTTTCTTCTGAGTTCAAATTCAGTACTGTGTATGCCTTGCTTTTTTGTATAAATGAAAGGCAATAGGAAAAATTTTGTACTGTTTTATTAAGAAAATAGCCAATAGAGTGAAGCCAATATCTTTTTGGCAAGAAATACATAGCCACTACAAGCTCTAGACAATAATAAACCAAATAAATGGTTTATTTATGTATTGATTTTACAATATAAATATCCCATAAAAATCATTCAAACATTAAAATCAACATGTTAGTATATCAATCAACAACATCTATGTGACACCATGAAAGTAATTGTTTCTTCTTTGTTGATTTCTCTGTAGCTTTTGGACATATCAGACTTGTGTTCGGGGCCTTTGAAATCTGCCTGCACTCAGAACTAGAGTACGTAGCAGCACTGATTAAAGCTAAGCAAAGCACTGCTTAATGCATCTGAAGAGCCATAATGATAATTCCTAATGAATGACACTGGACAACGCTCCTGCGCTACGCTGTCTCCAAGCACATACGCCTCATCACCAAGCCAACAGAAAATCAATCGTCCTGTTGTAAGGGAGCCTCAAAAGAGCCCCCACCTCTTTAAGGCCTTTGTCTGATGAAGCCATGCCCCTTAAACGGATAGTTCACTTTCTGGGTTTTTGTTTTTTTTTAAATGTTATTTCAGTTTGAGTACAAGTTTTTGATTAGCCCAGATGGTTTTTGTGTGTGAAGAGGGATCTTCCTAATGGCCTACCTGCTTAATGGCTGGTGCAGGGCCTCTCAGAATCAGGGGTATGTGGGATAAAGCAATAAAATACACTTCAAGTGAATCCAAAGTAGCTTGTACAGAAAAGTTATGCCTCTAGAGCAGGGGTAGGTAATTCTGGTCCTGGAGGGCCAGTGTATATGTAGGCTATTGTTTCCACCAATTACCGTGGCTAATGAGCTGAATGGCTGTATACACCAACACTGGTTCACTGGTAGATTATATCAGAGTAAAACGGGAGTAATTTAACCACATGTAGATAGACTATTAGTTTAATTACATTTTTGTCATTTTGAACTACCAACTACTTTTTGCCCAAAAACATTTTTTTCCAAACTCATTTGACCAAATACCATCTCTTCTCTCTCTTTTCCCTCTAGTCCTCATTGGTGAGAAGCACTCCTCTCCACTATAGTTGCCAACGGACAACTGGCAATTGCCGCACATTGCTGGTTCTCCCCACTGAGCTGTATAGTGGTTCTCTACATGTGCAAAAAGAAAGTGTTGCTCACACACGCGTCGTTAGTTAAGGCTTTATAACTCCAGGTGTGAGCATCACAGAAATGTGGAAAATGGCTTAAATGAAGCAGGACAGTTGTACTATTTGCAATAATAACTAAATTTGTTTATTTAATAAATTAGTTTATTTCCATAATGTGAGGGAGGTAAGAATAACGTGCAACAAATGCACAGAAACCTTGGGAAGAAATGCAAAAACAACGTTGTTTTTCTTTAGTTCGCAATGAATTACTAAGAACTACAAATGTAAAACGGGTAAAACTATACTTTTCCTGGATCACACACTCCTTTGTCCACAAGTGTGCCAAATCTGAGTGATATGCATAAATACTAAAGATCTATAATGCAAAATATAAGCAGTTTACCCTGTTGTCCCTTAGCATCTTAAAATGTATCCAAAATGGCTAAATTGCTTAGAGTACATAATATGTAGAGATGACGATGCCAATAGAAACCAATGGGGAGCACATCCGAACCAGGAAGTTTTAATTTTGCATTCATCTCACATGCGCGGTTGTGTCCTTGGAGTCACATGTACAACAAGGATGGCGCAGAAAGTGACGTCAAAGTATGTAATTGGTTGGCAACTGGCGCGCAAAAATACAATGTAGCCCAGAATAAATAATAATAATAAAATTTATATCTTTGTCTGTGTAGTAAAAAATAATTGACCATGGAAAAATAATAAGCAATTTCTAAAGAAAGTAAGTTTTTGTTTTTGCTGTCAAAAATGAATGGAGTGCAATGGGCTTTTTGAGCACAATTATAGATGTCAGCAGAGGGCAACATTATATCTGGTGCTGAGGTTGAGAGCCAAAATCTGGCCCCTTGCTAAATTGTGCACTGCTCTAAATCATAAAATAATCCTATAATTTACAAGTCAACTGTTTTACCTCCAGGTGGGTGCTACACATTGGTGGTGGTAAAGGTGAGTTTCCCCCTCGTCAATGTAAGCGCTTTGAGTGTCGTGAAAGGCGCTATATAAATGCAAGGTATTATTATTATTATCATTATTATTATTATTATTATTATTATTACCTCATGAAACTCACTTTTGCGTAATTTCCAAGAGGGAATAAAATCTTTTCATCACTACAGGGGATAGATACTATGGCTCCAAAAGCCTATTGAAAACCTGTCAAAAAATGAATAAAATACCTTTTTGTCCATTATAAAGCATATAAATTTGCCCCTTATGATGGTTTAAGATGAAAACATTTATATCACACAGGTACACACACCTAAATACGTAGCATAATCATTCACTCTGCAGTAATCTTTTGCTGCATGCCCTGGGATGACATTTCCCTGTAGTGTGTTTAACAAATGTTGGTATGCATAAACACCCCAAGGAAAATTTTACATTCATCAAAATTTTACAGCAAATATCACTGCACAGTAAATTTGAATGAGTATTTTCTATGCCCTAAGTGACAAGCATAGCCCAGGAAGATACGAATACACCATAGTCTACATTACGTGCAATAAGATTACAATAAAATAATATCCCACCATCAGGAAAATGCTGGCAAATGTTCTAGCTTCACAGCAAATCGGTCCATAAAACATAACTGAGCCGCCTATGTACGTGAAATGCACTCAAAATGTGAAAATAACAATACCAAACATATGGCACAAGACCGTAGTGGAGTGGAAAAACTAACGTGCATAACTGAAATATTGCAAGCAATAATATTTACATTCCAAGGAGGAAATCTTAGTCATGTTCATAGGCATATTCTCCAATAGAATCAATACAATCAGTCTCTTCTTCTAATCCACTCCCAGAATCCATGTAAGCAAGGCGAGGATTTTCTCTAGCCATGCTGATGATTAGAAAAATAGCAGGAAAACAACAATTACGCCTCTGCGAGAAAATGTACATTCCTGCATTTATGTCTTTGCGTAAAACTGTATCGACACAATTAAAAATGCTGTTACGATCGTCTGTGATCTATTGTTCTAAGCATCTAATAAGACATTGCAGACACATTTTGGAAGCTTATAATGTCCTCTATTGGATGAAGGAGTTATCAAACCAGAATGAACTGGAATGCGTTAGAACTGTATGAACAGCTGGTGGGGTTTTACATGTAGAGATTTCAGATGGTGTATTAACATTATAAAGGGGTGCGTATTTCTTAACAAATTGTCCAAGACAATAAATAACCACTTTTTTTTTTTAAATAATTTTTTATTATAAACTTTTTACATCGGGGGTACATCAAAAAAAAAGGGAAGGGTAGGTGTTCACACTTCATACATATTCAAAGAATTCACATAAAGGGTACAAACAGTAGGTAAGAGGATAAATGCATAAATAAAATAAATAAATGAATAAATATAAATACACAAATAAAGAAACAATCACATACACAAACAAGTCCTATAGTGATGAGAACCCAAAATTGTTGCTCTAAAATAGCGACAGTGCCAACTCAGCTGCTGTCTCCCAGGCCCTAAGAGTTAAATTGGATGATCTGTTGAGCCGTAGTTCTTTCTAAAATAATTATATCCAGTAAATAACTTTGCCAAACTGCAGTGAATGTTATTAAGGGCTCGGCCCAACTTTTAAGTAAGGTCTCCTTTGCAGTGGTGATACCCGCAAGAAAGATTCTTCTCGACATATAATTTAAATTCAGTGAGGAGTCATCATGTAACAGCAGTACCTCTGTAGATAAGGGAACTGTGTAAATATTGAACATATTAGTAGCAGATATTGATAGTAGAATGAGATTGTATAAATAAGAATAACACAATAATTTCACTTGTTTATTTTGCGATGAAGTGAGCAGCATTTTTCACCACTGTATTGTGTTATCGTTGAGATATTGTCGGGTTTATCTTGTTACTATGACGGAATACAGATTCTTGGTGGTGAAAGAATACCTTTATGAACTCCCAGATAGAGGCTATTTTACAATGTGTCATGCTTGGGTCAGTATAGTTGCAGGTGAGACTGGGTGGGGGTTGCGTGTTAAACGGACAAGCTTCGCGACAATGCTGGCACTTAGAAACTCCATATTTGGCATAGTTGTCATGTATCATTTACTAATAATGATAGAATATGGGGTTTGTTGTTTCCACTCATAGTTTGGTTGCAGGAGCAATGCATGCCTCAGTTGAGCAATCTCACAGCACCGGCGGCATGGCCACTAGGGGTTCTGTGCAAAGGGGTATAGCAAATACTTTGTACTACTGACTCAAAAAAAAAAAAAAAAAATCCTCCTGGGAAAACTAAGTTGCTGCTGGAAGATGTGTTGGTGGGCCACTAGGGGGCAATCTTCCCTCTGGTCAAATAAACCCCAAATGCCCCAGTGCAGTGATGGGGACACTGCGCTGTAGGAGATTCGTCTTTCAAATGAGACGTTAAACCGAGGTCCTGACTCACTGTGGTCATTAAAGTTCCCATGACACTTATCGCAAACAGTAGGGGTTTCCCTGGTGTCCTGGCTAAAGTCCCAACCTGGGTCTTTCCATCTGCTAACTAATCATCCCCCTGTTTCAAAAAATTGTTCTCCCTCTCCACCTCAGCTGATGTGTGGTGAGCATTCTGGCTCAAAATGGCTGTCATTGCATCACCCAGGTGGGTGCTACACATTGGTGGTGGTTGAGGCAAGTTTCCCCCTCATCATTGTAAAGTGCTTTGAGTGTGAGAAAGGTGCTATATAAATGCCAGGCATTATTATTATTATAATGAAGTAATTGAGGCCAGAGGTTGGCATGAAAACCAGAAACAAATACGGCCCTCATTGTCCACCTCTGCTCTAGAGGTTATGTGTGTGTGTGTGTGTGTGTGTGTGTGTGTGTGTGTGTGTGTGTGTGTGTGTGTGTGTGTGTGTGTGTGTGTGTGTGTGTGTGTGTGTGTGTGTGTGTGTGTGTGTGTGTGCTTTTGTGTATTACCTGATTTTGTCTTTGAAAAAATATGTTTATTCTTATTTTCAGTGGCTCATGCATGCTGAGACAGCTGTGCTCAGGGAAAGAAGCACTGTGAACAAATAAAATAACGGATATTTATGTTTATAATTGTGAATAAAGTTTTAAAATTAATCTGGTCATATGTACAGACTCTGGAGGCATAATGTTGCTATGCAAGCTTCTTTGGAGTTATTTGAAGTGTATTTTCTTACCTTAAGACACAAACCCCCATATTCCCCTATGCCAGGTATTGTAAAGCCGGCTGGTCATCAGAAACTTCTCCATACAGTATATTTATAATATCCTTCATCATACAAAAAAACTTTCTGGGCCAATTAAAAGCATACACAAAAACTGAAAACATACTTCAAAAACCCATTAATTTTGATCATATCATATTCTAGCACTGCTGAGACATCATTTTCAGCAGAATGTTAGAAAATAAAATAAAATACGACCTACAGTCAAGCCGGAAAGTCTCCCCACCCCTTTCACCTTCTCCACGTTTTATTACGTTATAGACATATTCTACAATAGATTGAGTAAATTTTTTGTCTCAAAATTCTATACAAAATAGCCCATAATGACAAAGTGAAAACATTTATAAAAAATCAAAATGTAAAATATCATATGTACACAAGTGTGCACACCCTTTGATATGACACCCAATAGTGAGCTGAGGTGCATTTTGTTTCCACTGATACTGCTTGAGATGTTTCTACAACTTAATTGGAGTCCAGCTGTGATAAATTCAATTGATTGGACATGATTGGGGATTGCCAACACCTGCCTATATAAGGTCCCACAGTTGACAGTGCATGTCAGAGCAAACTCCAAGCCATGGGGTCAAAGGAATTATCTGCAGACCTCAGAAACAGGATTGTGTCAAGGCATAGATCTGGAGAAGGGTACGGACAAATCTCTGCAGCTTTACAGGTCCCAAAGAGCACAGTGGCCACCATCATTCGTAAATGGAAGAAGTTTGGAACCACCAAGAATCTTCCTAGACCTGGACGCCCGGCCAAACTGAGAAATCGGGAAAGACGGGCCTTAGCCAGGGAGGTGAGCAGGAACCCGAGGGTCACTCTGACAAAGCTCCAGCGTATCCTTGTGGAGATGGGAGAACCTTTCAGAAGATCAACCATCCAGGCAGCACTCCACCAATCAGGCCTTTATGGTAGTGGCCAGATAGAAGCCCCTCCTTAGTAAAAGGCACATCACAGCCCGCTTGGAGTTTGCCAAAAGGCACCTAGAGGACTCTCAAACCATGAGAATCAAGATTCTCTGGTCTGATGAAACCAAAATGGAACTTTTTGGCCTGAATACCAAGCGTCACATCTGGAGGAAACCAGGCACCGCTCATTACCTGACTAATACCATCCCTACAGTGAAGCACGGCGGTGGCAGCATCATGATGTGGGGATGTTTTTCAGCAGCGGGAATGGGGCGACTAGTCCTGATAGAGGGAAAGATGAATGCAGCTAAGTACACCAAGATCCTTGAAGAAAACCTGCTCCAGAGCGCTCTGGACCTCAGACTGGGGCAAAGGTTTACCTTCCAACATGACAACGACCCGAAGCACGCAGCCAAGAGAACAAAGGAGTGGCTTCGGAGAAAGTCTGCATGTCCTTGAGTGGCCCAACCAGAGCCCAGACCTGAATCCAATTGAACATCTGTAGAAAGAGCTGAAAATGGCTGTGTACCGACGCTCCCCATCCAACCTGACGGAGCTTGTAAGGATATGCCAAGAGGAATGGGCAAAAATGTCCAGAAACAAGTGTGCTAAGCTTGTAGCTTCTTTCCCAAGATGCCTTGAAGCTGTAATCACTGCCAAAGGTGCAGCAACCAAGTATTAGGCTAAGGGTGTGTACAGATATGTAACCCCTAAATAACCTATTTTTGTCAGTAAAATAAAATTGCATATTTTCTAAAAACCTGTTTTCACTTCGTCATTATTGGCTATTGTGTGTAGATGTTTGAGGCAAAAAATGAACTCAATCTATTGTAGTATAAGTCTGTAAAGTAATAAAACATGGAGAAGGTGAAAGGGGTGGGGAGACTTTCCGGCTTGACTGTATATTCTCTGTGGAAGTACGGCAGCGGAGCGAACGTGGCCATTGCAACTTGTTGCTCTTCTTTGTTGTTGTAGTCGACCAGTGCCGGCACTACATTCGTAGGTAACGTAAAGTATCGCTCCGCCGCCGTACTTCTCCGTATATTCTACTTCCACAGAGAATATAGGTCAGCACAAAACAAAGGATTCAACGATAGTTTTACTTAAAAAATGATGGTATAAACACTCAAATGAACCCCGATAGACTGTTGTTGTATTTTATTTGCTTTGGGTGCACTGTGGAGTGTTTAAGTGCATTTGGTAGTGGATTCTACCGGTTACCATAGAGTTGCGCTAGCATTAGCAACGTTTGTATGTCCACAAGAAGGACAGCATGGAATCAGCTGAAAATGGTCTCCATCAATCAACAACATCATGGGTAAGTCGTAAATGAGACATTATGTCCAAAATTCCGAACTAACCCTTTAAGGTTTTTATGTGGTCAGGGCCCTGCCCTTTAAGGTCTCTTGTGAGGGGCCCATCTTTCAAGGCCTATATCTTCTGAGGGCCCCGCACTTTAGGGCCAGATAGTTCCATCCAGGTCTGTAAAAGTAATCGCAGTTTGGTAATTAATGTTCTCATGCCACTACCAAATGTATTACAGATTAACTGCTGTCACGTAACACTCACAAAAAGCCTCTCTCATATACAGTTCATACACACAAACACGCTCATACACACAAACTCAAGTACTTGCACAAACTCTCTCGCTATTACACACACAGTTATCCACATGAGCACCATAAAGAGGAACAGATTTGTATTCATAGGCAGTCTCTTATGTTGCATTTAGGCCCATAGTCTTGACAGTGAGAATAAATCATTATAATCCTTGGAGTGCTTTTTTTTTCCAAATGCAAGAGACTCTTATCAACAGAATGTATCAGCTTTATCATGACTCTCTTGTGATTTTTATCTTTTGTATTTTGGTCTCTTTTTCTTACACTTGTATAGCCATAATTTATTGCAATGGCGTTAATATTCATTTTTCAGACTATCCAATAATTGCTGTGCTTCGCCAGGTTTGGGGGGTAATGAGGTTTACGCTGCAAATGTGCATAATAACTCTGTCTGTGCTTTTGCAAAATGTAAGCAAAGCAATAAGTTGAATACTACTATATCTTCCTAGACTGTACAACAAGCACCTAATGATACCAAGCACTGTTTTGACACTGGCCCAGCCCTAGTGCAAAATATAATGAACTGTAATAAATAAATAAATAAGCACAAATGTCATAGAAAGGGTTTATCTGCTTTGCTGTGCAGGTGTGCTGTGCTGTGCAGGTACCATGTTCAAAAATGCTGTACAGGTGTGATGTGTAAGTATGTTGTGTAGGTATGATGTGTGGCTATGCTGGGTGGGTATGCCATGCAGGTGTGATGTGCAGATATACTTGTCATGGTTTCTAGCAGCCTCTGCTGTTCCTGTGTTTTGGTTTCCTTTTTGGCGTCGTCAGTCCCGACAATTATTCCCTACACCTGTTTTGCGTTTCCTGCCAGCTATAAATACCTCAGGACTTCCGCATTTCCGCACTTCAATATTGTCTTTGCTATGTTGACAAACAAAGTCGGTAAGGTATAGGAAATTCGGTCACTGCATTTCTGGTTCGTATGAATAGGAAACGCAACAAGTCCGGTTAGTGTATTAAGGATTAGATTGGTTTTCTTGTTTATTTCCAATCTTTCTCTTTATCCTTGTGCCGAAGTGAGCACCACCGCTCTCATGCAGAAACAGTAATCAGACAGGTTGGGTGAGAGAACACGGTTTTTATTCGGTTCTCTCTGTATATTACAAACATTCATATACGTTCTTCCGCTCTTTCTCCCCGCAGATGTTCCGGCCGGCTTTTATGCACTCAGGCTCACTGTCGAACAATCAAGGCAATTGGTTAATTGATACAATCAATAACACAATCAATCGTTACCAATTGCATGATTCCCGAGAGCTGTGTCGGCTCCACAAACCACACGCGTTCACTCTCTCTCTTACCGGCAGCGCCTAAAACCACGCCCCCCTACCACATACCCCCACCGCCCGACTTAGACCGGGAAGCCATCCGGCCGATGACCGACCCCCCCCTCCTCCTCCCCCACTGGGCGAGAGAGAAAGTCCGCCACCACCATCTGCGCTCCCGGCCTATGAATCACCTTGAAATTAAAAGGCTGTAAAGCCAGATACCAACGAGTGATTCAGGCGTTAGTATCTTTCATGCGGTGAAGCCATTGGAGGGGAGCATGGTCCGAACAGAGGGTGAATGGGCGACCCAGTAGGTAATAACGGAGGGACCCGACCGCCCACCGAATGGCCAGACACTCTTTCTCGACCGTGCTGTACTTAGCTTCGCGTTGTGATAGCTTCCTGCTAATGTACAGCACTGGTCGGTCGACCCCCTCCACCTGCTGCGTCAAAACGGCCCCCAGCCCTCTGTCCGATGCATCTGTCTGCAAATTAAACGGGAGAGAGAAGTTAGGGGTGAACAGGAGCGGTTTCCCACAAAGAGCTTCCTTCACCCGCTCAAACGCCTGCCGGCACAATTCCGTCCACTGGACCGGATCTGAGGCACCTTTCCGAGTCAAGTCGGTTAGGGGACTGGTCAGCTCTGAGAAGGCAGGAATAAATCTTCTGTAGTAGCCAGCCAGCCCCAAAAACCTCCTCACCTCTTTTTTTGTCTTGGGTCGGGGGCAGGTCGCAATCGCTGCGGTTTTGTCCACTAGAGGCCGCACCTGTCCACTTCCCAAGTGGTACCCCAAATACCGTACCTCAGCTCGGCCATTTGCACACTTCTTTGGGTTAGCCGTGAGCCCCGCCTGTCTCAGGGACTCTAATACCGCCCCCACATGCCGCACATGCTGAGCCCAGCTGTTGCTGTGGATGATAATGTCATCCAGATAGGCTGCAGCGAAAGCAGCATGCGGACGCAGCACCCTGTCCATCAGACGTTGAAATGTGGCAGGGGCCCCGAATAACCCAAATGAAAGTGTTCGAAATTGGTACAACCCGTCCGGAGCGGAGAAAGCCGTTTTTTCCTTGGACTCTGGAGACAAGGGAATCTGCCAGTAGCCCTTGGTTAAATCCAGTGTCGAAAAAAAACGAGCTGTGCCCAGCCGATCCAAGAGTTTGTCGACCCGAGGCATGGGATAGACATCGAATCGTGACACTTCATTCACCTTCCGATAATCCACACAGAACCGAATAGATCCATCAGGCTTACCTACTAGCACGATGGAGCTATTCCAAGCACTGTTGGACTCCTCAATTACCCCCAATTCCAGCATTGCCTTTATTTCTGCCTGCACTACTTTATTTTTATGCTCAGGCAGTCTATAGGGCCGTGAACGCACCGTTATGCCCGGGGTTGTCTCAATGTGGTGGTTTATGAGATTAGTGCGACCTGGTAGAGGGGAAAACACATCAGCAAACCGCTTTTGCAACAAGGCAAGATCCGCTCTCTGATTCGGTAGGAGATGGCTATCTGAAAGGGGTGAGGTTTGATTGGTAGAATTTGGTACCTCTGGCCCCAGCTCTCGTGCAGAGACAGTAATCAGACAGGTTGGGTGAGAGAACACAGTTTTTATTCGGTTCTCTCTGTATATTACAAACACTCATATACGTTCTTCCGCTCTTTCTCCCCGCAGATGTTCCGGCCGGCTTTTATGCACTCAGGCTCACTGTCGAACAATCAAGGCAATTGGTTAATTGATACAATCAATAACACAATCAATCGTTACCAATTGCATGATTCCCGAGAGCTGTGTCGGCTCCACAAACCACACGCGTTCACTCTCTCTCTTGCCGGCAGCGCCTAAAACCACGCCCCCCTACCACAATCCTCTATTCTTGGAACCTGTTATCTTTTGTGTTCAGCTCTTAACAGGTTTTATTTTCTGTTCTTTTCCTTCACTCGTTTTATCGAGTTTTGTTTTGTTTCACTACCTCTTGTTACGCCTAATTATTTAGTGCGTGAGGTTCTTTTGATAGTTATTCTCCCTGTTTATCGATATCGCCTCAGTTTTTGGAGGTTGCTTTGTTTTGCCTTGTGCTAGGGAAGTTTTGCTCCCGATCCTGTGTTATCTCAGTCCTGGTGCGGCTACTTCCGCGTTTTGTGGCGTATCTTTCTTTATACGCTTTTAGAAATCCTTATTGGTCGCGTTTGGTTCTCCGAACCTTACACTCCCCCTTACAATACTATGAAGGGAAGACTGTTTAGTACGCGAGTATGCTGAACAAGTCATATTATGTGCAGCTATTTTCTTCAGAAAGTATGCACAGGAGTAATCTGTGAGTTACTGCATCTGGGTGGAGCGCACGTGCACTCGCGGTTTTCACTTACCCCCACCTCTATTTTTTCAGGTGATGTGTCTGATTTAATTCATAAGTTTTTCTCTCCATTTGCCAAAGTTGGTGCACCCAAGAGGGATCAATCCCGTAATTAAGCGCAGGTCACATCTCGGCTGTTTGCTGTAGCTCTCAGTAGGCAGTGGGCTGAGGGCTCACTTTGTTCACAGTGCACCCTGTCGTTAAGCTTTCAACAGCAAATTTAAATTATTTCTCTTGGGAGTATGAGGTCATGAAAGCAGCTGAGTACCCAAAATAAACATCAACTCCCGCAAGCCTCCACTGCAATTATGTTCCTGCCCTTCCTGACTTTGAGCCAATGGCAAGTGAGCCTCTCATTGAGATGAGTCACTCAAGCTGTTCAGAATCCCAGAAGGCGTGGTGGGGTGGCATTTCTGTTATGGCGACGATAATAGAACCCATGCTATCTTTATCTTATTTTTTCTGTCTTTAACCGGTTTACTATTTTGACTTTCTCTGGCCATTGTTCAAACAGCTGAAATTTGAAATGGTGTGTAATTAACCAAAAAATGCATTCCAGCAGATAGTACATTTGGGTGTATAAAGTATATACGTGGTTCATCCAACAGGGAAGGTCACACGTTTCGCAGTTGAAGCCCTTATTTCCCTTATGGAAATGCAATATACTGAAAATCAATATAGTATCAAGATATTGCAACACGTACCCCAAATCCACCAAAACTGAAGACAATATGGTACTGTGTGTGTGTGTGTGTGTGTGTGTGCGTTTGCGTGTGTGTGTGTGTGTGTGTGTGTGTGTTACAGCATCACTGTTCAGTCTAAATGAACGAGGATGAGATAAATGGCAGTCCATGCTCATGACTTTGCGGAGACCAGCGTCTCAAAATTCTACTCCCACTGTGGATTTGGACCCACCCTACCCAGCAGAGATATGCAAGCGCCTTCACCATTTAAACTTCCTTCATTTTCGGGCCTGATCAATACCAGTGCTTTTCTCTGAGGCAAAACATTTCCATATTTGATTTCATGTACACCCTGACAGATCTCTGCTCATTTTAAAGGTTATAATAATGAATGACGAGGCCAGCTCCACGATATGAATAAATATGTGTTGTGTAAACCACTTGTTATTATCTATTGATTCCTCCAAAATAAATATATTCTTAATGGAATAAATACAATAAGCACACATCTTCCTCAGCATTACTGAATACTCTGGTGATAAAAATACTGAGATTACTTCTCATTAGTTATCAGGGGTTGGATGCGTTATTGTCGCGATTAATAGAGATGCACATGATGTGTGTGTGTGTGTGTGTGTGTGTGTGTGTGTGTGTGTGTGTGTGTGTGTGTGTGTGTGTGTGTGTGTGTGTGTGTGTGTGTGTGTGTGTGTGTGTGTGTGTGTGTGTGTGTGTGTGTGTGTGTGTGTGTGTTTTCGGTTAAAATTGAGGCTTAGTCAGGAAAGCTGCACTGACCTGAAAGCTCGAGTTTAGGTTTTCAGCAAAATCCAAATCAATAAAACAATCAATTTTCTTTGATGCAGTACCCTTAAAGATGATGTCACAGAGGATTTAAGAAAACCGGCGGAGGGAAGCGCACCTCGCTCAGCCCACAGTCACCTCGTCACCGGACACCCGTACCCATGGCAACCCAGGCGGGTCACGCTCTCACATGCAGGGACACAAGTTCCCTGGAAGTGCAGTCAGGATTCCGGTCCAGGATTTACCCCTCACCGCGCTTCACCACTCCATGCTGCTGAACGTGTTTTCCCCCAGCTTCGCTATCCTCGCCACACCGTGTGCAGAGGTACGCAGGTTCTCTTATGTTATACATCTGAATTTCTGCGTGGAAACTCGCTTACGCAGCTTTCTGAGGGCATTTTTATGCTCAGCACGGTTTATACATGTGGCCCCAGGGGCGTATACTGCAAAGCAGTATTACTGCGTTGAATTAAACCTGGAAGGGTAGGACGTCTAATGACACTTCCACAGTACGGTTGGAAAATAACATGGAGGATATTTCTTTGTGCACTGCACATCGCGTACTAAACAGTACACATATAACAGCACACATCGGCCAGTACACAGTAGACAGGGCTCTGATTCAGACACAGCCCAGGAGTTATCTCCCTCTAATGCAGCTGCACCCTTTTTTAAATCTGTGCCAATTACCTCTAACTGGCTACAGGTGTGCCCAGTTTCCTCTTCCCTGTAACCCCGCCCAACCATTTATCATGCCAGCTCTCCTGTGCTCCAGCCTCCAGCCCTTCACTCCTGACAGACACACAAACTAAGATCCATTCAAGGGAAAGCAATAGCTCCATTTACACCAGGTCGTTTCATGCGACTAGTATCTAGATTGTATCCGGTTAAGATTTAACCACATTGCATTTACACCTGGTCGTCAGAAGCATCTCCGGTTAGCCGGGTTGACAGCTCCAGTAAGTTTCTAAAAAGCACGCTGCTTTGATTGGCTGTCTATGGTGATGTACTAAAATGGTGATATAGTTCTATAGTAAAAATGACAGCTGATTGATAAAATGAGCCAAAGAGCATAAACCTGATTAATATAGCATGAACATGGAATATAGACTAAAGAGAATGAAATATTTTCTCAGCCATGACAGTAATTGGGACTGTCAGTGTGTAAGACTGTACATTCATTGGCTGCGGGAAATTGCAGCTGTTTTTAACGCAACAACTGCTTGTATATGATTTCCTACGTCCGATTGCATTACTTCACCTTCTTTTCAATGTAGGCCTTTTTATTATAAAGAAACTCAAATTATCTTACAACAGAGCAGATGAACGCACCAAAAATTGCGAATCATGTTTCCCATTACACGCAAGTTCGACCAGCAATTCATTATTGTATCCTGCAATGAGCAGGAACCTGTCATGCGCCATCAAAGAGCCATGCCTGCGTTTAAAAAAAGGAAGGGCTCTCGCTATTTCCACATGGAAAAGAGCTTCCATTTCACTGAGGGAATCGGAGAGAAAGCATAACCCTAGAACTTCTGGTTAGACTGAAATAAGAATAATTATGTCTGGAGTCCATATCTGAAAAATTTTGCGCAGTGTCTTAGGATCTGTATCAAACTTCAGTAACTTAAGTTTTTTCCGCTTATCCCTCAACAATCTCCCTAGCCCACCCCTTCTCTTTATGCTCAGGGGCTGTACAGAAACACCTTTAACAAAATGTAATCTTCTATGAACTCTCCGAAAGGTCTCAGAATAAAGAAAATATTCCATTTGAAAGTCTTAAAATGACAGGTGGAGTCAAACACTCTCTGAGCCTGGAGACAAAATAAGAGCTACACTTTTCAGGTTCCATTTTAAGAAAAACATATTTTGAAAGTGTTCTAATGGAGTTTCACCATTTTTTAACCCCTTAACTAGCACCAGCCTGTATTCGGGCCAGAAGTGGTAGTTTATTTTCATTCATTGTGTTTCATTACAGAGGAATTTTCAATCAATCTGGTCACACAGTATACCGTTAGTGTTAAAACTCACGATTCTATCTTCTATTCTATATTACATTACATTACAGGCATTTAGCAGACGCTCTTATCCAGAGCGACTTACACAATTTTATTTTATTTTTTAGCATTTTTTACAGTTTTACCATTTTACTGAAACAAGTCAGGTTAAGTACCTTGCGCAAGGGTACAACGGCAGTGTCCTACCTGGGAATCGAACCTGCAACCTTTCGGTTACAAGGACAGTTCCTCAATCCCTTTTTACTCATCTTTACCAGGGGTGCCAATAATAGTGGAGGCCACTGTATATATGTGTATATATATATATATATATATATATATATATATATATATATATATATACACACACACACACACGTATATACACACACACACACACACACACACAGTATAGTTTATATAGGGTGGCAGTGTAGTATAATGGTTAAAAAAATTCACCGTTTAGTGAATTGGCTTAATGCCAGACTGAAAAAATGAGAAAAATCCAACCTTTAACTGAAGTAAATTTATTATGAGAAAAAAAAATCCCTCATCAAGAAATAATTATTTTTAACAAAACCACGTGTGCCACAATTATTGGCAGCCGTAGAAATTCTTATCAATAAAATGTAACTGAAGCATTTTTTCCATTTATATTTTACTTTTTAAAGTTTATCAGAGTGTTTAGGAACTTTCAAGCAGTAATCCACGACTTCCTGTTTCACTGGGGTATAAATATGAGGTGACACAGAGGCCATATTCCCTTATTCATACATCAACATGGGAAAGATAAGAGAACACACAAATCAAATGAGGGAAAAGTGTGTTGAGCTTCATAAGTCAGGGAATGGCTATAAAAAAAATAGCTACTCACCTGAAAATGCCCATATCTACCGGTAGGGCAATACTTAAAAAGTTAAAAGCAACTGGAACTGTTACAAACTTGCCTGGAAGATGACCCAAGTTTATTTTGCCCCCACGCACAGTGAGGAGGATGGTAAGAGAGGCAAAAAAATCTCCAAGGATCACTGTTGGAGAATTACAGAGGAAAGTAGCATCTTGGGGTCATCAAGTCTCCAAAACTACCATTAGACGTCACCTCCATGTGAAGCTGCCTCTGCTAGGAAACTAAAACTGGGTCGTCGTTGGATCTTCCAGCAGGAGAATGATCCAAAACATACGTCCAAATCAACACAAAAATGGTTAACTGAACACAAAATCAAGCTTCTGCCATGGCCATCTCAGTCCCCTGTAGGGCTGTCATAAGATGGTTCGATATTCAAATGCTATTCGAATTGTAAAAAAAAAAATGACGTTCAAATCTGAAAATTAACATTCGAAAAAAAAAAAAATGCAGCATCTCTTTATCGCAGATAAGTGTCTGGCTGCATTCGAATAGTCAAAAAAATAAATCCTTTTTCCTTTCCTTGCAACTTTTCCTTGACCTCGCCAGAAAACGTCATGGGGGTCAAGGAAAAGTTGGAAGGAGAGATTTACAAGGAATCTAGCGTAACTGTAGAATTCAAACTTCCTTCTCTCCCTTGCGTCATGGTGCGACGTCCAGTCGTATTGATTTGAATGTTCAACATTGCGAACTACAACTTCACGAAAAATTACGGCAAAAGGCGTATCATTGCCGTCTGCATTTCACTTGAACCGTTCTTTTTTTCTCTGCGAAATCTAGCATCTTAATAAATTCGGTGTATTGTCTAATTGTGTCATTGTTTGTTTACTTTATATTATAAGCCAATACTAACCAACAATACTAGCTATTCACATTTAGATTTCTGACATTTCTCAGATTTGTTTGAATTCGGTAGGTTCCGGAAAACTCCGATGCTTATGAAAACATTGGCGGCATTGCATTGTGGGGCACAAATACTACCTTCCTTTTGAAAAGGATAGTCCAGAGCATCCTTTGTGAAAGGACGGATAAAAGGAATTGTGAAGCTCATTTCCTTCTCAATATAAGAAATTCGAATGGTCCTTAGCATGGCTGCCCGGAAACCATTTCCGGTTCATGCGATCTAAAGGATCCTTCCTTGCTCAAATTTGACTATTCGAATGCAGCCTCTGTCTTCCTTTCAACTTGGGTTGTGTTAAACCAAAAATAAATCTCTAATTTTAGCATCTCCTCTGTTGAAAACGGAAGACGCTGCATACGGGTTATTGCTATGCTTGTACTGGATGAACACGGCACTTTCATTTAATAGCAGATTGAAAATCAAATGTAGGCATATTCGTTGAGCTTTAAAGAGCCAATAATTCAGAGCGGAGAAAGTGATTAGCACTCCGAGCAAACTAAAAAGCCCCGTTTGGAAGTACTTCGGTTTTTGGTCAGTGAGCGGAAAAATTGTGGAACCTTGAGACAAAGTTGTATGCAAGCTATGTAAGCTACAGATGGCCTACGTTAAAACTATGCTACGTTAAACGTTAAAACTATGCTGATCACAGTTCCCTCTCAAAAGGTCAAAGATGGTACTTTTCTGTTTTTAATAGTACTTTATTGTAAATGATCCCTCAGGATCTAAATTATTTTTAGTAACATTTCTCAAAATTGTGTGCCTTAATTCTATTCAAACAAAAGCATTACAAAAGTATGTATGCAGATTTTAAAGCCATCTCGAATGTTAACAGGTTTTTTTTTCAAACTTGACTGCGTTCATGTTTATGTTTATTAGTTATGTGTCTCGTTGTATTGGTTTGCTCACTTGTGGACCTAACGCACAATAACACAGCCTGAAAGTTGGTCAAATTGTAACATTTTAAAATTGTAATAGATATTAGAATTTGAACTGTGTTTTTTCAGATGGAATATTCTAACGTGATTTTTGGCCAATGTTGACAGCCCTAGTCCCCTGACCTAAACCCCACTGAAAACCTGTGGGCTGAGCTGAAGAGGAGAGTGCACAAGAGAGGACCTAGGACTCTGATCTGATCTGGAGAGAGTCTGTAAAGAGGAATGGTCTCAGATTCCTTGCTCTGTATTCTCCAACCTTATTAGATGTTACGGGAGAAGACTCAGAGCTGTATTGGCAAAGGGAGATTGTACAAAGTATTAAATGCAGGGGTGCCAATAATTGTGGCACACGTAATAAAGAATTATTTCTTGATGAGGGATTTTTCCAGAATAAATTTACTTCAATTAAAGGTTGTATTTTTCTCATTTTTTCAGTGTGAGATTAAGCTAATTCACCAAACGTGAATTTTTTTAAATCCTTTTTACTCGTCTTTACCAGGGGTGCCAATAATTGTGGAGGGAACTGTGTATATATATATATACACACACACAATTCAAATTTTATAGAGACAGTAGGTCCTTATTTTGTAACATGACACAAAAAATGCTAGATCAAAACGACGACTCCATACATTCTATGTGTTCTGGAAAGCCACAAATTATATGAATCACAATAAATTCGGTATCCTTATTCCGGCAAAAAAAAGAATGATCTTTTAGGCAACAGCAAAAAATTCAATTTCCACTGTGTTTGAGCTTCTGTTACTTTGCTTCAGTAATACTTCTCACAGTAATTCAGACTCCTTGAAAACAAACTCCTAAGGGTTACCTTAGAGAAGAGTCCAGGATTATGCCCGTAGTCAAAGGGGTTCAAGAACAGTAACCATTTTATTGTTGGGCTTGTGTTCAAAAAAGGGTGCTTGAGAAGGGGTTAACTGAACATGGCATTTGAGGCCCTCATAGTGATGTACCTGCTGTCATGCCTAATATGCCCCAGCTCAAATTCTGACTGTCATTGCCAGCTCTACATTGGGAAGGGGTATAATAAGTCAGCCTTGGTTCCAGCTCTGCACTGGGGAAGGGATATAATATGTCAGCCTAGTTTCAGCTCTATAGTGAGAAAGGGGTATAAAGAGCCAGCCTAGTTCCAGGGAAGAGGCAACATGAGCTAATGAGGAATGAACAGTATAATGAGGAAAAGGAACAGACAGAGATGGATGGAGAAACAGAATATTTATTTGTTGTGACAAGCCTCTCCATTAATTTAGATCCATCTCCCGTCTATAGTGGTTTGTCCTTAGCTTTTAGTGCGGTACAGAAATATGTTAGTAAGTATTTAAGAACTTAAGTGGAGCCTTGTATTCTCCTGGAATATTTATCATGAATGACAGTCGACTCTAGTGCTGACGAATGGGTGTAAATAAGAGTGAAATGAACAGTAAGGATGGGAGTCTCTGCAGTCAGACGGCTTTCTTTCTGAGAGCTCAATCAGACCGATGTTTTGGCAGCACTCCTCTTCCTGCCGGCCTGATTTGTGGTCCTCTCCCGCTAATGACCACCGCTGAAGATGAAACCATGTTTTAAATGTCCTTATCGCTATCCATCATCCGGGTTATGTCATCAACCAAACGCAGAAGCATTATCGGGCATCATCCCCCTGCCACTTTCATCTTGTTCCTGATGCCTTCCTCTGCCCGCCAATCGGTGAACATGATTGGTTTGTGCTGAAGCTTAGTGGAAAAAGCCTCAGTTAATGTGAAACATAGTCTGGATTCCTCATTTTCATTTATTTTCCTTAAAATATGTTACTCTTGTGTCGCTCTCCGGCACAAATTACATGAAAAATAAGAGTGAGTGTGGGTGGCATGGAATAGTATGTATATAATTATTTTAATTTCCAAGAAGTTTTCTATATATGGAGATGACTAAATATTTCAAGACTCTTCATTAATTTCAGGTTTTGATGATTTTATTGTACGTCCACTCGTGACCCCCCCGCACCACCACCATATTCACCAGTGCAAATGCATTCATTTAAAATGAATAGGATTCAGTTCTCCGGTGTTTCCCAATTTATATTCTTGGAAGACTTTATCATTATTTCTTTAATTTATGCATCTTGAAGTCTTCACATTGCCTTTTATGAAAAAATGACCACTAAGAACTGCTTCAATAAGAACATCCAATTATTTTAAATGATTTCAGATATGACTAAATTACTTCTCAAGAAACAACAGAAACTGTATCAGCTTTTTAATGCAGTGCATAATTTTTTACAGGAGATGTTACGTTCAAGTGTAGACTCACTTTGCTAAATGCAATAGGATTTTTAACTATATATGTATGTCAACCCAATTGGCCAGATTCCTGGTTGGTCAGTTACTCTTTGTTTTTAATTTTAAGTGGTTAAAGGCATACTGAACTTTGTTAGAACATAATATTTTATAGCTACCTGGCCCTGATATGAGTCGTAATAATCATGCTCATCTTGATGACTTGCTCCAGTGGTCAGCAACTGGCCAACGGAGAATGACTTTGTTAGAACATAATATTTTATAGCTACCTGGCCCCGATATGTCGTAATATTAATTCTCATCTTCATGGCTTGCTCCAGTGGTCAGCAACTGGCCAAGGGAGTATAATGATTTTTTTCTCTCTCCATTCACTCCCATTGCATGGCGAAACAGGACTCAAAAGCACACTTTTAGCACATAAACGAATGCAAACAATGCGGATTATGCCAATATATAAAATTACGAAATCCAGTTGAAACTTTTGAAACAAATTTTGATTGATTTGATTTTGAAGAACTACTTTCTGAGAAAACTAGCAACTGTTGCTAATTTCTTTGAGAACTTGCTTGGTTTGTTTACTAACCACCAACACATGCTTCAGGAAGTGGGCGGGACCGTTACTGGCACAAGAACGAAACAAGGAAGTTCCTCATGAGCTAACGATTGGATCTTCTTCCAAAATTTGTTTGGAAAAAGTGTAAAATATCATGAATGGAGCTTTTCAAACGTTCAGTTATAACAAAGTTCAGTATGCCCTTAAATAATCCCCTATGTTCCCTCCTTGTACAAACTGGTGAAAATCACCAAAAAGTTGGTAAAAGAAAACCACTACAATGTCCTCTGAAGTTTACTCATGAACTTTAAAAAATCTATTTTCTTTTTTTTCTCCCAGGTTGGAATGTCAAGTCAGTCAAAATCTTTCATTCTTCATTCTCTTGCACCATCTTTTTTGAACACAAGCCTGAAAATAAAATGGTTACTGTTCTTGAACTCCTTTGACTACAGGCATAATCCTGGTCTCTTCTGTAAGGTAACCCTTGGGAGTTAGTTTGTTTTCCAAGAGTCAGAATTAATCTTAAGTATTACTGAAACAAAGTGACAGAAGCTCAACCACAGTGGAAGTGTATGTTTTTTTCCCTGAAAGCATGTGCGTAAATTTCTAGTAATTACGGGAAAAGGTTTGTTGTCTAACTCCCCGTCCCCTTTCCCCGATGTTGAAAGCGCATGCGTACATTTCTAGTAATTACAGTAAAAAGTTTGCTGTCTAACGTCCCCTTTTACTAGTAGCCTACAAGTTGTAGCACCCAAAAATCATGCATGAACAACTGTGGATACGTTTAAAGATGCAGGTCAATTGGCTGAAATGTGTAATATTTTTTGTAGTCGTTATTGCCCAGTCAATATTGTTTCACCAGTGGGAGGGGGACTTAGGCCAGATCGCTACACTCTCCAGAGGAAAACATCGCCCATGCTTTAAACTCAATCAATGTCAGAGGAGCAACAACCAATGAAAAGTAAGCCGATTTCAAGGCGGATTCTTTTTTGACTGTGGTCAAAATAAAGTGACAAATAAATAAATAAATAAATAAACAGCAATTCATAGCATTTAGCCTCCTGTTCGTCGAATGGTACGTTGACAGGTTTTTTGCACAAAGGTAGGCTACAAACAACAAGATAATGTGTGGGCTAAATGTTAATGCTGATATACAGTCAAGCCGGAAAGTCTGCACACCCCTTTCACCTTCTCCACGTTTTATTACGTTACAGACTTATACTACAATAGATTGAGTTCATTTTTTGCCTCAAACATCTACACACAATAGCCAATAATGACGAAGTGAAAACAGGTTTTTAGAAAATATGCAATTTTATTTTACTGACAAAAATAGGTTATTTAGGGGTTAGCCTAATACTTGGTTGCTGCACCTTTGGCAGCGATTAGAGCTTCAAGGCATCTTGGGAAAGAAGCTACGAGCTTGGCACACTTGTTTCTGGACATATCCTTGGCATATCCTTGCAAGCTCCGTCAGGTTGGATGGGGAGCGTCGGTACACAGCCATTTTCAGCTATTTCCACAGATGTTCAATTGGATTCAGGTCTGGGCTCTGGCTGGGCCACTCAAGGACATGCACAGACTTTCTCCGAAGCCACTCCTTTGTTCTCTTGGCTGTGTGCTTCGGGTCGTTGTCATGTTGGAAGGTAAACCTTCGCCCCAGTCTGAGGTCCAGAGCACTCTGGAGCAGGTTTTCTTCAAAGATCTCTGTGTACTTAGCTGCATTCATCTTTCCCTCTATCAGGACTAGTCGCCCCGTTCCCGCTGCTGAAAAACATCCCCACATCATGATGCTGCCACCGCCATGCTTCACTGTAGGGATGGTATTAGCCAGGTGATGAGCGGTGTCTGGTTTCCTCCAGACGTGACGCTTGGTATTCAGGCCAAACAGTTCAATTTTGGTTTCATCAGACCAGAGAATCTTGATTCTCATGGTTTGAGAGTCCTCTAGGTGCCTTTTGGCAAACTCCAAGCGGGCTGTGATGTGGCTTTTACTAAGGAGGGGCTTCTGTCTGGCCACTCTACCATAAAGGCCTGATTGGTGGAGTGCTGCCTGGATGGTTGATCTTCTGAAAGGTTCTCCCATCTCCACAAGGTGACCCTCGGGTTCCTGCTCACCTCCCTGGCCAAGGCCCGTCTTCCCCGATTGCTCAGTTTGGCCGGGCGGCCAGGTCTAGGAAGATTATTGGTGGTTCCAAACTTCTTCCATTTACGAATGATGGTGGCCACTGTGCTCTTTGGGACCTGTAAAGCTGCAGAGATTTTTCCGTACCCTTCTCCAGATCTATGCCTTGACACAATCTTGTTTCTGAGGTCTGCAGATAATTCCTTTCACCCCATGGCTTGGAGTTTGCTCTGACATGCACTGTCAACTGTGGGACCTTATATAGGCAGGTGTTGGCAATCCCCAGTCATGTCCAATCAATTGAATTTATCACAGGTGGACTCCAATTAAGTTGTAGAAACATCTCAAGCAGTATCAGTGGAAACAAAATGCACCTCAGCTCACTTTTGGGTGTCATATCAAAGGGTGTGCACACTTGTGTACATATCATATTTTACATTTAGATTTTTAATAAATTAGCACAAATGTCTAAAAACCAGTTTTCACTTTGTCATTATGGGCTATTTTGTGTAGAACTTTGAGACAAAAAATGAACTCAATCTATTGTAGAATATGTCTAACGTAATAAAACGTGGAGAAGGTGAAAGGGGTGTGCAGACTTTCCGGCTTGACTGTATGTCTCAATTAACGTTCTGTAGTCTTTAATGAACTCGGCGGATCGCTACTTCTGATTTATTTTAAGAAATCAACGACATGGTTTCGTGACAGTTGAGATTTAAACGAGTATATCGCGCTTAATATTTGGAGTAGAAAGATAATATTGTCATCGGCAGAAAGCTGAGACTATCCTATTTATAACTATTTATATTACTCAAAATGCGTCCGCCCGCCCCGTCCTCTTTTTAAAAAAAATCTAATATATGGTCACCCTATACAGTAGGCTACAAAAGATTACTACTCTCATGATAACAACTATAGTAAAATAATTTGTATTATAGTAGAACAATAAACGACTTGTAGGCACTTGGAGTCATGTTTGCACTTTAGAAGGCAGTTGCAGCAATGTTGTAGCAAAGTCTCTTGGAAAACTTTGAGATTATGTTTGAACGTGGCTAACGTTGTTGAGCAACATTGCAGCAATGTTGCACAGGGTTGTAGTAGGAAGGTTTCTTAGTTTATGTTACACTTGTAACCTTTGTCTGTGCCTTTTGTAAAATATTTCCAAAACTTCATCTTTTACTGTTGAAATTAGAACTATTGGCAGAAGCAAGACATTCTAGGCTGAGAACTACCGGAGCAAACTGGAGCTTGCAGAGTGGAAATATTCTAATAGTGCTCATCACTCTTAATTAAATTGCCCGCTTCCCCTCCTCGCTCGCTCCTGCTCACATACACTGCCACACGCACCTTTGAGAATCGCCCGGTATGCAGGCCAACCTGCATGCTCCAGAACAATATCCGCCATGCGTTGTCACATGTTCCTCACTGGCTGCATAAAGGCGTCCAGGCTGAGCTAGGCTTGCCTAGTCTTGTTTTTGTCCCACCTAAAAGATTTCTTTTTTATTTTTGCCGGGAAAAGGATGCAGAGTTTACCATTATTTGGGTCATCTGTGGATTCTTGTGGAGCACTTAGAATGTATGGAGTTGTTGTTTTGGTTGAGCCTGTTTTGTGTCATGTTACAAAATAAAGAACCGTTGTCACCATAACACTTTCAAATGGCATATTGTATCACTAGATAAAAAAATCAAATTAATGCAAATAAACTAAACCACCTCCGGCCCGCTAAGGGATTAAAGCATGTAATGTTTTTTGGAACAAATTAATGACCCCAGTTTTCTACTTTTGTCCTAATTTGAAATATCCTAATCCATGTCTCATTGCTTAGAACACCTTCCACTGATTACAAAAATGGAATGCACTGAAGTATATTGAAATAAAATACAATGTCAACATACTACAACGCTGAACAATATTTGGGTAAAAATGCAAACGATTGCCATTTTCAGATATTACAGTATATTTTCAAATAAATACGCTGCTGCGAAATGCATCTAATTAATAGTGTTTAAATTCTTTCGCAAAAAGTCCAAATATTTGCAATGCGTTGCAGTTCACTCCGTTTCCCTAAGAGTATGCGTCACGCTGCAGGTCCCCATCTGAGGTCACGGTCAGGGTTTCATACCACACTGTGAGGCACATCACATGACTGTATCCCAGCAACTGACAGGATGAGACTCTCCACAGCCCATTATGGCGGTGATTTACAGCAGCCAATGCGGACCCAACGAGACAGGCTGCTGAACAGACCCCAAGGGTCAAGTACTCTTCCGTGACTCAAAACACACTTGTCATTTCACTGCTAAAGCAATTAAGCTGTATTTTATGTACTTTTTTGTATTAGAACAGTCAGGGCAGTTTATAATTCTGTATTAATGGATGTAGTAGAAAGGAAGGAAGAGCGTCCAACCCACGCGTTCATATTTGCATGTTACCTTTCTATTCTATAGCCGCTGTCCTCATACATTCCCAGCCAATTCGCAGAGCAAAGTACGCATCAGACTTTTCTGTTCACCAAATTAACTTTGATACAAGCGGACCTTTCCTGTCAGTCTTCCAGCACATCTATAACAATAGTGCAACGTTTTTTCCAGCCTACCTATAAACAAAATATATATGTGTGTGTGTGTGTGTTTTTTTTTTCTTCTTTCGGCTACACTTCCTGCCCATACATTAGTTTGAATACTTCCCTCCTCTCTGCAAAATCTTTCTTCTTCTTGAGGAAGAAATTTAACCTGAAGTCATTAAATACACTGCCCAGCAGCATAAGTGCATGATATGTAAAATGTAAGCTGCGTAGCCCTACCCAGATAATACCCATTTACAGGTAAAGAATTGTCTAAATGCCAAACTGATAAAAGCTCTCATCTATTTATTTATTTATCCCCTTTGTTTGGGCATGTTGTCATTTGCATTATGAGTAGCAGTAAGCCTTTTATCTTTGTCTCTACATCTGTAATTTTCCCTGGGATGGCCACTTGACGGTAGAGTGCACGAATATTCTCTTTATAGGAAAGTGCACTCATTCGCACATCAGCGATGAAGCTGCTGTTTTGTTCCCCAGGAAGAGAATATAGATATTCCCCTCCTCCCCTTCGTAATGAGTCCTAGAACGTATGGCTGTATGCGATGGGCCGATCCAGCCATGCCCCCCCCCCCCCCCCCCAGTGACATGTCTTTTATCAGTCCACTACAGTAGCTGAGTTATGCTGCACAATTCTTTCATTAACTTTTTTTCCCTTTCTATCTTTCTTTCTTTCCATTTTTTTTTCGGTTTTCAAGCCTCCATTTGACATCTGCTAAATGTGCCAGTCCAGGCTGCAAATGCGATCTCCCATCTGCGCAGTTGCTCCTTCCGCTTCGCACAATGAAGCATCAGAATGCTCTGCGTGCAGCGGGGGCCGTCGCAGCCCAATGTCATCCTCTCCCTCTGACACAACCCCTGCTCCTACCGCACAGGGGCGTGCTCCATAGATCCCCCCCCCCCCCCCCCCCCCATTCTGATTCTGATTAATCCCAACACCAGAGGGATTTCTCCGTGTCAGGTGGTCTCCTCAGATCCTGGTCTCCTCTGCCAAAAGCCCCTGGAGTTTCTGCCAGGGATTAATCACCGCACTAAATGCATCTGGTCAGGGCTTTGTTGTTGGTAAACTGCTGTCCAACTCGCATGTCAAATGTCATCACTGAACGTCACCACAGGGAGGAGGAGACTAACCACATCAGAGCAGGACTTAACATATCAATTACTTCCTGCCTTAGCATAATGGCCTTATTCACAATATAGGTAGCATTTCAGTGATCGCCGCCTTCTTTAAGACTTGGATTGGGAGTGATTTATATTTTATCAGTGGGTTGAGCCTCTTCTTGAGCTGCCATCAGCTTCCTGTTGTCGTGTTATTTAATGAACACACGTGAGTCTGACTGTATCTTGAACATAAGTGTTTAATCGACACTCTGTGAACATGCTTACATTTCCACGGGGTCCTCCGCTACTCTGATCGCCCTTCCATAACGTCACAACTAGTCGCCTGTAGTCTTTAGCAGTCCCGCTCCACATAACAGTAACAATAACACCACAGACTGTTGTCTCCCAAAGCCTGGGACCGTGTCCGAATCAGCACTCTTCCACACTATTGAGTAGCCTTGGTGAGTAGATAGGACGATAAAGTCATTGTCTAGGTGAAAATTTTTCAAATTGCAGTATACTTGAAACACCCGGATGACACACTTATGTCCGGGGTTTCGCTGAGTACATTCAGGAGCACACTTTTCAAGAAGTACACGAACATTTTGGTTGCATGAATATGATGTGAAGCTTTGTTTTAAAAAAATGAGGCGCAGCTTCGCTGACGTTTTCCTTCAAATACAACAAAACCAACCTGCGTATAATATGGCAGCGCAAGGGTGGGGCGCAGGGTTGCCAGATCTTGCAAGACTTTCCAGCCAAATGGCGACTCAAAACTAGCCCAAAATATATTTTTAACCGAAACCAACGCATTTTATAGAAATCATCATATTTTTACTTTTTTTTAAAAGTGCGTGCTTTGCGACTTTTCATTTTTACACGTGACCTCACTTTGAAAGTATCCCAATTTAGCTGTAAAACCGCGGACATGGCAACACCGGCGGGACATCTTATGACCTGCTTACGACACTTCCACAGTACAGCTGGAAAATAGTATGGCGGATATTTTTCGCGGACTGCTAAACAGTGGACATTAAACAGCACACTTCTGCCTGGGCACTGTACACAGGAGACAGGGTGCAGTAGATAGGGCTCTAATTCGGACACAGCCTTGGCCTACAGGAACATGGACAGCAACAGCCTCAACTACAGACATGCACAGCTGAGGTTGATTGGTAATCAGCCCAGGTGTTTTAGTTGTGTTCATCAGGCTCTTTATAAAAGGGCAAGCCATACCTTGGGAATTCACAGCATCTGTGTGCACAGCCTCACTACAAACATTATAATTTGGCTGTAGCTGCTTAGTATTTGATTTTTTTTTCTCACCTACTGAAGAATAGAGCGGCCTCTGGCCAGTGCGCCCTTTAACGCGTTTACTCTTGATCAATAACCCAGTTGCACGGTGGCTTTCCCGGATATCTTGCTATAGGCGATCATTTCTCCCAGCTTCACCTTCAAAGTGGACAAGTGTGTTTGCTTTTTAGGGCGGTGGAGGAGTTTTAAAACCGAGCTGTTTGGCCCGTTAGAATGACCTTAGTAAGGGTTTAAACCTCCAATTCAGACCGCGAGGCTATTGACCCCTGAGATTGGAAATGGTCATTTTCAGTTATAACATTGTTTGAAACAGCCATCGTGTCAAGACTTACAGGCTACTAAAGTCATTGCAGTTGATCTATTCCTCAATCTCCTGTATCTTGATTGTGTGATTAAATGTGTGTTGGGACCACAGGACTCACAAAGTTTTACACAGTGCTGTTGGGACTTGCACTCATGACATAGTATAGCCCTAAAAATAAATGAGCATAGTATTACCAGCAGGTAGGAAGATTTTTTTGTTTCTGAGGGAAAGCTGGTGGCTGCTGACGTGACTTCTGGAGAATGTCATAAACATATTATGGACTGTCGCCACACCATCTCTTCTGACAAAAAAAGGATCAGCTATGTGTTTATTTTTTGTAAAAAAATGTGTCATCTTTACTGTTTTGTCACCTGCTTTGTTTTACATGGCATGCAATGATGTGTGTGTATGTACAGTGCCCTCCACAATTATTGGCACCCCTGGTAAAGATGAGTAAGAGTACCAGAAAATAAGATATCAATTTTGGCACTACGGTGATTTTTTTATAACCTTTTTTACTCATCTTTGCCAGGGGTGCCAATAATAGTGCAGGGCACTGTATCATCAAGTCATCAAGGGTCTCAAACGAGCCTCAAACCATCACTCTGCTGCCAGATATGCAGTAGATATATATGGATCACTTCAAGGGTTGTTTCTCCTGACAAATTTTCCAATTGAGCTCTATGGAAAAATAAGTCAGGAGAATAAACCCTTCAAGTTATCCATCCATATCTACTGTATTTCTGGCAGCAGAGTGATGGTTTAAGGCTGGTTTGATACGTCAGACCCTTTGACGATTTACAGCCATTTTACCAAGTCATTTAGCCAACCATGTGTTCCATACTGTTCCAGTGTAATTTACTGCTAAATCTAGTCCCACCCCCCAATTCCCAGAGATCCATTCAAATGCAGAGACATTATAGTATCGCTTGTAAGAGTACCAGAAAATAACATATCAAGAGTCTTTTGATGTTGTTGGGTCACAGACATCAGGAAGTCATGGCATGCAAAGGATATGTGACCAAATATTAAAAATGATTACTTTATTCTATATATAAATGCAGGGGTGCCAATAATTGTTAAAAAGTGGTTTTGTTCAAAATAATTATTTCTAGATGAGGGATTTTTCTAATTTTTTCAGTGTGAGATTAAGCTAATACATCAAACGGTGAATGTTTTATAACCCTTTTTACTCATCTTTACCAGAGGTGCCAATAATAGTGGAGGGCACATATGTACTTAAGAGTAAGATGTCAGATTATATTTTTGCACATTGCCATTAATACAGCCATTTGACCTTATTTGGTATGGTCACTCGTTTATTCATTAAATTCAATAAATTAAACACATAGTGCATTTAGGCTGTAAGTTAAGATGGCATTCAGCCTTTGACCACAGCCACCATTTCCCCAGGTTCTGCTGTGAGCTTCTCCCTTTACCTTCAAAGCTAACCTTCAGCAGGTGGAATTTAACTCACCCCTCTTGGTCCCCCCACCAAAGTGATCCACTGGGGGTAAGGTGTTTAAACTGAAGTACATAATTAGCCAGAGTATTAAGGTCATTGCTCATGTTGTTCTACTTTTAGTTCTGTAAATCCATTTTTATATATCATTGTGGTGTTTTAGTGCTCTTAAATACACCCCTGTTGATGGGGAGGAAGTGGATATTCCCTTTAAGCTATTGATTTTCAGGTATTTGATTACACCTGTGTTAAGCTATTGTTGAAACGGTAGTGGTGACACCCTTACAGCTGTTCATCGGAAGGTATTGGGTACACTCGCTAAGTTGTTGATTAGAAGGTAGTGGTTACACCCATGAAGTTGTTGATTAGACTACACATTCTAACTCCCAACTCGTCAACATATGGATGCTTGGTCAGGACCCCTTGTCGTCACTTTTCAACGCACTGGGTACCCCTATAGCATCATTTTTCTACGTGCAGGGTAGTCCGATAGACTTTCATGGAAGGTTGATGCTAGATTGGATAGCCCGGAGGGACCTGGGTGGGATCTTGGGACACTATCTTAACAGTTTTTCATTTTGGGCATGAGCCAGAGTTACGTGAACTCCTGTGAGGTTATGTTTAGGGGTAGGGAAAAGGTTGATGCTAGATTGGATAGCCCGGAGGGACCTGGGCAGGACGCTCTGCTGTGATTGGTTGTTAATCTAGTAAAAGGTAGTGGGTACCCCAATTAAAGTGTTGATTTGAAGAAAGTGGTTACACCCATTAAGTTGTTGATTAGAAAGTAGTGGTTACACCCATTAAGGTGTTGATTAGAAGGTAGTGGTTACACCCATTAAGTTGTTGATTAGAAGGTAGTGGTTACACCCATTAAGGTGTTGATTAGAAGGTAGTGGTTACACCCATTAAGTTGTTGATTAGAAAGTAGTGGTTACACCCATTAAGGTGTTGATTAGAAGGTAGTGGTTACACCCATTAAGTTGTTGATTAGAAAGTAGTGGTTACACCCATTAAGGTGTTGATTAGAAGGTAGTGGTTACACCCATTAAGTTGTTGATTAGAAGGTAGTGGTTACACCCATTAAGGTGTTGATTAGAAGGTAGTGGTTACACCCATTAAGTTGTTGATTAGAAGGTAGTGCTTACACCGGTTAAGCTGGTGATTAGGAGTTTATAGTCACCCCCTTTATTGCTGCATCCCCTGGCTTTGCCATTTGGTGCTGGCGAGTGAGAAAGGCTGGGTCTCAGCAGGAGCAAACACAAAACAGGACCAAGTAGCAGCAGCCACGGCAATGCTGACAGTGATGAGCTAGTTTCCTTGGCAACCGGAAGAGCAGGCTCGGGTGGGAGCCCTGATATGTCTCCCCCCGGGGAGGAACAGAAGGAGAGCGGGAGGAGGGGGGGGGGGGGGATGACACCCCCCCTCCCTTCATGGCATCCCAGTTCACATGGTTTATTATTAACCAGACTTTCACTGACCATTGCTCAGCGCAGAATGGCTTTGGCTCCCCGGATCCCCTCCGTGACAAATTTGCTGGGTGTCATATTAGTGGGAATGTGCTGGTTTTGTCAGTGAAAATGAATCTATGGGGACTTAATTCCCTTGTAGTAGTAAAGCCCCCGTGCCCTCCTAATTCACCTGCTTTCTTCAGGGCAGTCATATTGGCTGAACTTGGAGACCTGCGTATAAATATAAAACCAGTTCTCAGTGGACAAAGGGCAATAACCACAAAGCAATCCAGCACTTTAACCGGATAGGGCGTACCAGTTTGAGACTTTCCACACCAGGAAATCTTCCAGGCTACATAAAATCATACACAGCGTTATCATGTTAGCTGACTAGCGTTGAGACAGAATTCTTAGCTGATACAGGCCAACAATTGTATATATGACTGTCAGTCAACTTTTGTTTGCCAGTAAAGATTTACCATATCTGTTTTGAGCAGCGATTTGTTTTCGTATCCATGAGGAAGTTAATGTACACTAAATAACTATCATAAGAACAGAGCCTTCGCAATGTTTGAAAGCTGATGGCAGGAGATAATCTTCAGAAATAAAGTCAGATATGAGTGATCCCAGATAAATAAAAGAAAATCAGTATGTCTTATAATAAGGGGAAAGCCCACTCCTGTTTGAGGTGTAAGAAACAACGATAATTTTAAAGGCAAACTGAAGGGATCACGGGTGTGGCTTTGTGCTGACTACTGGCCCCAGATGACCAGAAACGTGGCCAGTTGAGATGGTGCGGCCATTTTACTGTATGAAATACAGAGTTCTTGTCCTCCTAGGGCAGATTGCTGTGCCAAATTCTAGAGGCTGAGAAAGATTCCCCCGCCCTCTTCCCTGACCCCTCTAAAAAAAGAGGATATCAATCCATTGACCTCAAGCAAAATGATGCCACCTATCCCTGCTAGGTGAGTAAACAGGTAATATCCCCCTAAACGGATATCTGAAGATTGCCTGATGCAAATGTCATCTCTCTCTCTCTCTCTCTCTCGTGAGAAGCAAAGAGCTTCAATAATTTATTACATATCAACTGTCTAAGTGTGGCTGTGTGGCACACGTTATCTGGCATCATATTCTTCATAAAAATAACGGATTAACATGATACTTACTTAGGCACTTCTGTAAAGTGTAAGAGATTCTTTCAAAATGTGCAAAGCTGTAAAAAGCACGGGTTATACTCAATATTCAATTAAACAAAAAGGTTTTGCATCAACAAAAACACTTGGGATATGGTATTAAAACGTGGAAACCATCCAAAAGGAATAACAAAATAATATTATAAACAGATGTGTTGCAGAGGATCTGGATGAAACAATACAATTTCCAAGAAGCCCTAATATAAAGAATGGAATAATGCCTGCTAGTTTAATTTTTGATAGTAGGGCATCATAAAACATACATATTCCCAAACAGTTGTCTAGCGTTGTCCAAATGTCAGACGTCTTCAATAATACATAGTGGAACCAGTGTAGGAAATAGGCTATTTTTTTAAAGGCGCCAATTTTTTTCCACCCCTGACTAAAATCCAGAGGCATTTCAAAATAAATGGGGCCAATTTACAAAATAACATTTCAGCTTTGTCAAAAAGAGTAGTGACCTACTAATCCCACTATATGGGCAATTGGCATCGATATCAGTGACAACTACAAGCAGTGCATAGATTCATGCGAAGTCTATTATGGTAAAAAAAAAAAAAGAACACGTTACGTAACAATTAACAATTAACAAATAACAATTTCAACATTAAAAAGCATTAAGAGTTTGATAGATCAAAGTCTAATGGAGTAGCGCATCATAAAACATATATATATATTCCCAAGAAGATGTAGTTGAGAATTGTAACATATAAACACACTTAATTCCCCCAAAAAACAAAAACCTAAGTGCTTATATGCATGCTATTGGAAACCTGCCCTGTTTCAAAATTATTAATTATCACTCAGGTGTTTCCATTTGTTTTTACTCCATTAAACTAAAAACATATTGGCCTGGAAGTGTACACTGTAACAGAGACTTTTCAACCCATAGTTACTTTTTTTTTTTTTTCAGCAATTGGTGATATATATATAGAAATATAAAGCACCATATCTGGCATCAACAATCATGCCATGTTGCTACGATCATGCTTAGATCACCCATCGTAATGTTTGGTGAAATAAAAACTATACCTCTTCAGCCATATAATTCACTGTTTGAAGGAATAGGCTATTTGCGTTAATGAGCAGGTGTACCTAATAAAATGACCGCTGAGTGTATATAGACAGGCCTGTTCTGCAATGGCATAATGGGGTGGCACGGATACAAAATTGCACTCAAAACTATAGTCTTAAATGATTTGTGGATTTTAGTTTAGCCGTGTTAAAGATTAAGTACATTGCTGAGCAGTCACAGAACTTCCTACTTTGGTTTGTTACGGGATATTTTGGGACCAGCAAAATTTGTTTCTGAGAGAGGACCGTGCGGTGCCTCAAGAACGGAAAAAAACCCTGATGCAATTTTTATGAGGACCATGCCTCCCAGAGTGGCTATCATAAGAATATAAGATGATCTATCAATAATTAATCACATCAGCAAATGGTGTGTGTGTGTGTGTGTGTGTGTGTGTGCGTGTGTTGTGTGTGTGTGTGTGTGTGTGTGCGCACGCGCTTCTTGGAGACAAGAATTTTCTGCAGAATTTACCCTCTAAAGGAATAATAAGCTAAGAAAGTATCTGTGTGTATATAAATATTTAAAATGGTACTTCACCTTGACTATTTTTACAATGCATAATAATGTTACACCTTAATATCTTTGCCTTATTGACTTGGTAATCACCACCTGCCACCACATGAACGAATGAGACATGTCCTCGTTCCCCCATCTCTGATCTTATTCTGTCCAGGAATTTCTCGGCCTTTCTCTTACTCTTTGTTCCTGTCAAACTTTTTTTTCTTTTTTTTCTTTCTTTTCTGTCTCTTCCCAATATACACCCTGTGAATTGAAGTTGCCTGTATCTTATTTTTCTTTCTTTTTGTTTGATGCTTTCTGCTCCCTTGATGGGTTTATACTGTTTATTATCATTTCCAGAGTTATGAAAACTAGAGTTTCTTTGATTGCATAACTTACATTTTCATATGCAATCCATTTCACAACTGCAATCACGCAGAGACCATCACACAGACAGATTCCAACTGCACAGAACCATGCTGTATCTCCAGAACTGTAAAAATGAATCTTCAGAACTGTGCTGGCAGGCCTGAGTTTTGGATGCTGCTTTCATTGCACACCACTGAGAGACTGACCCAGCGGGATGTTTGGGTCATTTATTTATTTATTTTGAGAGTTATCTCTTGACCTCCACAACATTTTTTCCATCCTCTCTGTAAATACTCTGAACAACTAAAAACTTTATACTTCTATGTTGTCAGAAAAAAATGATTTTGTAGTTATCAGTCCAGGAGCTCCACATGAGTGGAATATTAAGACTTTTGCAACTTTTTATCTTTGATGGAATAGCAAGCTGAATAAAAATATGGACAATGACAGTCCTGATTCATGGAAAAATATAGACTACTGACAAGCATTGTTTTTGTGTTTTGGAGTGGGGGGTTGTTTTACTTCAATGTCTGTTACCCATACATTTGTTGTTATGGGCAAGCTAGTTTTCATGAACCCCAAAACGGGTGGTGCTACAATGAGCTGTCAATCACTTTCTAAACTAATCGAGAGAATGAGAATACAACAAGCCAGAAAATAACTAATTTCTCACCAGAGGTGGTAAATACAGAGAGCACATAGACAATACAGAGGGGAAAGTGCCATTTGTGAACTTAGACAATGGGTTTATGTATAAAAGTGAACTGTAGGCTGTCAGTGACTCAAACAAAACAAACAAAAACAAAAACAGGGCTGGATTTACAAAAGGATTGCGACTGCTTTTCCGACGCTAAAGCAGCCGCTACAAGGTCGCAATATCTACATAGGATTTACTAAACGGTCACAATGGGTCAAAATCGCTATTAGGATGTCATTTGCAGGGATTACACCACTCTGTGACTTTCCTTTTGATGCATAGTTAAATGTGTTCATGCACATGTATATCTGGAGTGATATAATATGAAATTATAGCCTATTTGTTTTATTGAAAGGACGCAAGACTTCTAATGCAGTCATCAGCTAGCAGTATAAAAATGCACGTCTGAATTTAAACGATTAATTGTTGTGCCTGTGCGGCCAGTAATGAATTGTGAATACAATTGCACTTTCAGACTCTCTGTGGCCTTCTCCCTTCACAAGTTCATCCCACCCCCATGATTTGCTCATTTCATTTTGCAGGGATTTTTCCACCTGTTATTCTATCTGTGTTAATATTCTTTCCTTATTTGGACCACCACCTGTGTCATTTTCCCACATTATGTTCTAGGAAAGTTTTTCTAAAAATTTTATTTTTATTTTTTTTTTTTTGTACATGATGTCATTCCAAAATGAAATGTTCTCCTCTTCATTGGTGTTGTATATGCTGTAATACAGCGTTGTGTACCTCGTAAATTAAAGTTTTATTTTTCTTGTGGTTATCTTGTGCCTGGTTGCTCCGTATCCATTCATTAGCGCCTTGTAATCTGAACGATTTGAAGATGGGACAGGTGTTGTGAATTTCAAGTTCGGAGAAATTTAAGTAAAAAAGTGGGTTATTAAACACATCGCCATGTCATACCTGTTATACCTTCATTTTCTGAGACGAAACAGAAAAATATATTATATTGGACTCGATGTGACATTTTATTTATTTATTGTGGACTGGAATGACGGGACACAAAAACTGTTTTGAGAGATAAGGGAACTTTGAATAACAAATTTATCTCACCCCCCCCCCCCCCCCCCCGTTCTTTAATCATTGTACATTTTGTAGTTGTTTTGTTTTATTTGAGTGGCTGCCAAAATGCCACTGGTTAAACTTGTTTTGTCATGGAAAATAAAAGCATATGGTGCCTCAGTAAACCACAAGGCCAGATGGCCACTAAGCAAGGAAGAGGTCTGAAGGCCCGTTTTCAGCGCAATCTGAATTCTGTGCGGGACACTGTACCACTCAACGACACGCATAAAGAACAGAACTCGCCAGGACTTCTTTTCGCAAAACTCCCAGACTCACATTACTCAACAAAAGTGCCTTTATAAGGCCTTAATTGCCACAGCAAAAATCATAACTTGAGCATCCATAAATTCTGCCTGAAGGGTTGACCCTAAATCAAGTGACATCATGTCATGATCAAATTACAGAACTGCATTTTATTTTGTAATGCAATAAGCTGTTCCATCCTTTGTAAAGAATAGCATTTCTCAATGTTGTGTTTCTGTGGGCCATGCTATGACGCTGGCAATGCAGTGTGTCCCAAAGAAAGACAGAGCTCCACTGGCACCTCTGAAATTTTGTGTGCTCTGAGCTCAGGATCGGTACCTCATTGCTACGTTAATATTAACATTTTTGCGTCTACAAATACACAAACGGGGGTAACATGCAACCTGCTTACATTCATTGCATTCATCCCAGTTTTACAATATTGGGTCATTCATGCATTTGTTTAATTGGTGAAATGTCTCATTAGTTAGAGTGGTTTGAAATATGAGTATGAATTTTGAGTATGATGTGGCCCTCAAGCACACGTGTAGGGTGTCCTCCCTCGTACACCCCCCATCTCCTGTTCACTTTAAACTCAGGCGCCTTGTGATTTACAAATGAAATACAATGTTGACTTGAAACAGACCCTTTTATTTTACAATGAAATTTAAGAAAATGGAATGGTGCCCTTTAAATAATAATATAGCAACAGACTTCTTGAATTCCTCAAGATCCCATGATTCACAATGTCTACTGAATGGTGACACATTGGGGCTGCTTGCCTGACTCCAGCTTCTGTGGTATAGTGTGACTCCAGTGACTGATGCCAGTCCTGGGCTTGTCCCCCAGGGAGTTCCACTTGGACTACGTCAAGGTCACCCGAGGTGGTTCGTGGGCCACACGCTGGCAGGAACGCTTGTGTCCCATTAGCACCATGGGTCTGCGATGCCGCCGTCATCAACTAGAGCCCTAGGGATGTGTCCCCTTCCCGGAGACACCATGTACTGAGATGAGCTCTGTCAACTTCACTGCAATGGAAACTATGAACGAAGCCAGTCTCTGTGTGTGTGTGTGTGTGTGTGTGTGTGTGTGTGTGTGTGTGTGTGTGTGTGTGTGTGTGTGTGTGTGTGTGTGTGTGTGTGTGTGTGTGTGTGTGTGTGTGTGTGTGAGTGTGTGTGTCAACGCGAATGTGTGTGTGTGTGAGCATGTGTCCCCATGCATTAAGCCCATACTTAGCATTGGGCAGTACAAGTTAAATCTTATACATACCAAAACAAACATAGTATCATATAATATCTGAGAATGATAATTGTACATACAGTATATACTCATTATACAAAAAATTCATAATCAAATATGTTTGTTATAATGTATAATTATAATGTATAATTATGTAATATGCATCATGTTGCAATGCCAGTTATTTTATTATATTTCTCGTGTTTTGCATTTGTATGTTTATGAATTTATCCCCATAAGAACTCTGCAGATGCAAACTCAGTTCCAAGCAAATTGCATTGAATGGAATTACCATGACTGCAGAATGGCATTTCATTTGCATGAGAGCATGTGCTGCATTAGCAGGATAAATATCCTTTGCGTGTGTAGCAGGTCTCAAATGTAATTTTGCTAGCCCATAAATGTTTAACGGACAAATTACTATGTGGAGTTATAAACGGGGAGAGGATTGGCGAACGGTGAATGTTAGCCCACCGATCTAAAACAAAATGTCAGTCCGCCCCCGCAGCTGAGTAAATGGGTAGTAGCACCCAGAGCAGATATTTAAAGATGCAAAATGGCTAATGCTAATGTTATGTTCAACTCTGTTATCTCTCTCTCTTTATCCTCAAATTCAAATGTGCTTTATTTGCATGACAAGTAAACTTCTGTTGCAAGAGCTTATTATATCATAAATGACAAACAACAAACACACACCCCCCCCCCCCCCCCCCCAAGGGCGGCAGTGTAGTATAATGGTTAAGGAACTTGGCTTGTACCCGAAAGGTTGCAGGTTCGATTCCCAGGTAGGACACTACCGTTGTACCCTTGAGCAAGGTACTTCACTTGCATTGCTTCAGTATATATCCAGCTGTATAAATGGATACTATGTAAAAAAAATGCTTTAAAAAAAAAAAGTTGTGTATGTCACTCTGGATAAGAGCATCTGCTAAATGCCTGTAATATAAATATACACACACATAAACTCAGGTCAAAATACATTTAGTCAATAATGTAAAATGTAATAAGCCTGGCAGTATTAAAAAAGAACAGATGATATAATATACCAATATTATTCGTCCACACCCTCTCTTAAATTATGGCAAGCAGAGACTTAATGAGCTGCCATTTTTATTGTGGTATCCTCTTCCCGCAGAAGTACTTTTAATTTATTTGATTCTGATGTGGTATCGAAATTGGTGAATTTGCGCAGTGAATTTGGAAAAATATTGATTTCTAATTTCTAAAGAGGTACTTGGGGGCGTAACGTAAAAAGTGGGCCTCTGTCTCCACCTCTGCCAGGTTGCAGTGAGCACATTCTTTTGGCAGCCAGGTTTTTTTGTGGCGACCTGTTTCAATGGCAAGGCTGTGGTCACTGAGTCTACATTGTTAACGTGTGTCTTTGTTTTGGGTTTTTAACTCTTGTCCAATATTCGGACAGGCTTCACCCTAGGAGCCCACACCCTGGAGCACACCACTAGCTACACTTACCTGCTTCTGGTGATTAGTGCTTCAGGGAATTTTGAAATGGCAATAAATGCATTAAGGGACAAAGCACGCAGGGCCTACTATGCAATTAAACAAACAATTTCCTATATATCCCCCTATAAAGATCTGGCAAAAAATGTTTGACTACATTATCCAGCCCATTCTCCTTTATGGGGGTAAGATATGGGGCCCTCTATTGCACAAAAGTGGAGTTGTCCACAGAACTGCTCCAAGTAATGCGTGCAAGGCCGAACTAGGCCGCTTCCCCCTCCTGCTGCCAACTGAAAAAAGAGCACTCAAATTCTGGGTTCATTTGAATCAGGCTGACCCACACTGCTACCAGCAAACTCTCTCTCTCTCTCTCTCTCTATCTCTCTCTCTCTCTCTCTCTCTCTCTCACACACCATCTGAGGATGACACAGAAAGAGATCAAGGACTCCCCGTTCCTCTTTGTGTATTTTTAACACGCCATCCCACATGCAGTGTAAGGATGGGGAACCCAGATTAATTAATTGTCCATGTCGAGGTGATGCGCTTAAACTATGAGTCAGTTTGTGAGCACCACTGCATCCAGATTAATCCTTCTAATCAGGCAGCCTGTGTCCGTAAATCACCAGTGTGCAGGATGGCCGGAACATTTTATTACCCTTTATGAGAACAAAATTACTTTCTAATCTATATAACAGCAGAAGCGTCCATTGGTGTTTTTGATGGTAGACAAGAGCAGGAGGACAATTTGCTAACTCCGCACCTATAAATTAGCTTAAGAGGCATAAAACCTAACCAGTAGTGAAAATACCACAGAGGTCCCCCCAGCCTACCTGCTGAAACGCAAGGAAGAATGTGAATGTTAACTATTAGGGCTAACCAATGGACACGGAATGCCCCAGGACCAGGCAAAACATGATTGTGCATCGCGGTGTCAGAGAAGGACAATAACATACATTTAGAACAGCGCCTGGAATGGTATTCACCCATAACAGTCTGTGAGATTTATAATTAAGCAATGAGGATTAAGTCGCAAGGAATGAAGATTAGCGAGCAGCCGGGAGAGCTGATGAGCCAAACACAAAAAGACAAGAGTCATTAACCCGTTCTGCCCCCCACAAACCCCCACAATGCACTGCTGCCTGCCAATGAGGTCAAGGTTCAACAGTCTCAGAACGTTTCTACACAGCCTATGAAATATGAGGGCCATCTTGTCTGACACCACACACCCTCAAGCAGGGGGCTTTAAAGATGTGTATGCTATCACACGTGAGCTCAAACATAGAAGGATAACCGGTAGATTTGCTTCAGTCTTCTTAAGGTAGTTTTTTTTTTGGTGTTGCAAGGAGAGCCTGACTGTAGCCTACTCAGGGAAGACTTATTACTTTATTACAGTAGTAGTAGTGGTGTTATTATTAGTATTTCATAACTTATTCATTGAAAATTGATATATAGTGTTAATTACTTCATTCTAATAACAAGGAGAAATAAAACTCATAAAACACATGATAATTTTGTGGCAAGAGGAGCAGGGGGCATCTGATTAATAACTGCAACTCATCAAAGTGGACGAGGTATTCTGTTGCTGTTCATTACTGAACTGTGCGCACAAGATGAATGTGAGACCTCTCATGGCAGGAATGTGCTCTTGCTCTCTTTAAAGTCCTAATGAAAGATGCTCTCAGCGGTGTGCAGTCTGCCCAGAACCCCTTGAAATTAATGCATGTTTAAATCCAAAAGAGCCTCATCCAAACTGAGGCCAAGCGCAACTGGAAGCTCTCTGCAGATCTCACCATGTGCAGCAACGCAGAGAAACAAAACGCACAGACACAATTTTAACACAGAAAACAATCATGGGGCTGGCATGCAGGTAATGGCATTCCCTTTTTACGGTGTGATGTATCGGTGTAAAGTTCTATCTCACAAAAAAATATGTTAATGTTTCCAGGTTACTCACGCATAGCCTACAAAGCACTGTCTGTAAGTTCTTAATTCCAATTTGCAAAAACTAGGCCTGCCTTTAAAAGTATTGATATCAAAATGTGGCCAAGTTACAACTAACAATATTGACTATCGTAGCTCACACTAATTAAACTAGCTCTATTCCAAAGCAATGCTATCCAAACTTTCCTAAATTATTTAATGCTACTTGGCCCTGTGTTTTTTCATCTTACCATCTCAAGAGAATGTGGTCAATGAAACTGTATGTTCCACATCAAACTGTGAAAGGACAATAATTTATAGTGGAAATAATCTGAGATTCACATGTCTTGCAATTACTACACTACATGGTATGTTTGAACAATTGTCTGCATCCAGTGTTTTGGGTCTATGAAAAGCACAGCATGAATAAAATGTATTATTATTATTATGTATTTATTGATGTATTTATTTATTTGGAATATTTAGATTTCTAGAAACCTGTGTGGTCCTACAGAGCCTAGACATTCTTGTGTTCACAAAATTCTGTTTGCAAATAACATAACTATTATTTTGTTAACAAATTAGTACTATTACTTATTTGGCATCATCTGACCCACACACATACAGTAGGCTACATTGACAGGGTGAACATGTCTGGATAGGTTTGTAAAAATGCTATATGTAGGATATTTTCAACGTCAACATATTTCTATTCTTTATCTGCATTTATTTATTTATCCCCCCTTTCACTATTGTAAATTATCATTCTTGGTGTAAATATCTGTTTGTGAATTGTAGAGAAATCTGTAGCAGCAGCGAACATTTTAAAACCTGTACATTTTCTAAAGTAAACTTTACAACATAATATAAACATATCCTTTCTGGAGTGTAATTATTTGTCAACTGTTTAAAACATTAATTGAAATGATATGTTGTTTCATGAGACCATTTTTGTTATTTGACCTTTAAACTTTTAATGACCACATTCTCTTGAGATGGTAAGATGAAAAAACACAGGGCCAAGTAGCATTAAATAATTTAGGAAAGTTTGGATAGCATTGCTTTGGAATAGAGCTAGTTTAATTAGTGTGAGCTACGATAGGCAATATTGTTAGTTGTAACTTGGCCACATTTTGATATCAATACTGTTAAAGGCAGGCCTAGTTTTTGCAAGTTGGAATTAAGAACTTACAGACAGTGCATTGTAGGCTATGCGTGAGTAACTTGGCATTTTTTTTATGTTGAAAACATATTTTTTGTGAGATATCACTTCTTTTTGTGTACTAATGTAATGTGTTTAGTTGCTAACTAATGATGATAATGCATGAAGATAGTGACATCAAGAGAGACATACATACAGAATACATGTAGACACACGCATGTATTGTAGCTCAAAGAAAGACATAGGCGTGAATCCTGTGCTTTGGCCTACCATGAACTACAACTAAATTAAAGTGTTCGCAGTAATTTTAACTGCTTGATGGTACGTAGTCGATTTGAACTGTATAAACTTTGCCCCTAGTGGTTGAGACTTATCCGTCTCAATTACAGTATTCATGTTAGTCTAAAATTATGAACTACAGCTTTAAGAAAACCCCGTAAATTTTGACTTACGACCGATCCTGTCGCCACAGTCACAGACTGTAAAATGCATAAAATGCACCGTTTATACACGCCAAGAAAATCATGTTCACGTACAGAAACAATAATATTAGTAAAAAATGTAAGCATTTTCTCTTGCTTACTTTACTATATACAGTACCTGATGCACTTTCGGTTTAGAAGACACCTAATTTTTTTTCTCCAAAATCTCTCGTATAAATATGTTTAGGAAAGCAAGTACTTACCAGTATATTCAGCTACAGCTGTTTTCTGATTAACCCTGAAGAGTTTCTTGTTACATTTCGCCAAAGTCCCGTACAGTCCACATTTCCACAGCGACCATCTATCGGGCTAAAATCCGTTGCTGTTATTGTGTTTTTTGGGGGTTTTAAAAAAAATGTATTTAAATACATTAGGCTACTTATACTGTATTATTGTTATTATGTATATAGCTACTAGTGACTATTCTGAAATAAATGTATTTTGTTGCAAATTTCTGAATACAGCTTCTTCTGTAAACCATGGATGTGCATGGAATAGCTTCGTTGAAGCTTCGGTTTCCACAGTGAGTCAGACATGACCGCAAGAGCACAGCATAAGCCTCCACACAGACTAATGTTTTTGTCGGCATTTGTGTGAGATTAAAACATGTAGCCAATGGCACAGTTATTTGTAGAATTTGTTTTTACATGAATGCAACAACGCGATGTTAACCAGGCGATATTTTGCGTTACAACTGTATTGTCTGTGCCTGAGATATGGGATATGTATTCCTGTAGCCTACTGCGTAAATGGGAACCTGCGGTGAACGTTTTGTTGGTAGCGAGTAGACTAATGTTAGGCTACCAGACCATGTCGGGTGACATTCACCTCTTTTTAAGTAAGAAAAATAAGACAAAATAACTTTTGTGTTGAGGTACCCAGCAATTGTGTACCAAAACTAAATGCTAGGATCAGGTGAGAATCGAACAAACAATCTGCTACATACTAGAGCTGCACTGTAACCACTAAGCTACAGACACGTTCACAGCACTGTAACCACTAAGCTACAGACACGTTCACAGCACTGTAACCACTAAACTACAGACACTTTCACAGCACTGTAACCACTAAGCTACAGACACTTTCACAGCACTGTAACCACTAAGCTACAGACACTTTCACAGCACTGTAACCACTAAGCTACAGACACTTTCACAGAACTGTAACCACTAAGCTACAGACACTTTCACAGCACTGTAACCACTAAGCTACAGACACTTTCACAGCACTGTAACCACTAAGCTACAGACACTTTCACAGCACTGTAACCACTAAGCTACAGACACTTTCACAGCACTGTACCCACTAAGCTACAGACACTTTCACAGTTTGTGCAGTAGGTAGACAGCCTCTGAAGTAAAGGCAATGAGGCTATTTTAAACAGAGCTCCTGAAAGGCGGATTAAAGACGGTCTGATAGGCGGATTAAAGACGGTCTGATAGGCGGATTAAAGACGGTTGTCCTATGGCAGGGGTCTCAAACTCCCGGCCCCCGTGGCGCCCCCCGGCGGCCCGCCAAGTGGTTCTGAGATTTAATTAAATCAGGCCCACAACCAGTCTTAAAAAAATATATATATAAAATACAAATATTTTTTTATTGGATATTTTTCTCAAGAACAAAACACTTCGTAATTCCCCAAGGAAGCATACATAAATATGTTCAATTACTTTGTTTCCCATTTGAAATGCTGCGTATATTCAACCAGTTATATGGTAGCTAGCTAACTGAACGCGATGTGAACATTCGTTCTGTCCCACGGAATTGAATGAATGCAATTAGTGAAAATGGCTATGTCAAAATCAAAGTGAAAAGTCGATGAGGAACAAAGACAATTTCAGGAGAAGTGGACACTGGATTATTTTTTTGTCGAGTTCAACAACAATGCAACTTGTCTTATTTGCAAGGAGAAAATTGCAGTCCTGAAAGAATATAATCTCAAACGCCACCACACAACGAAACATGCGGAGCAGTACGGCAAACATCAAGGAGAAGGACGAGAGAAGATGGTTTCTCAGCTTAAAAAGAAACTATCTTCACAGCAAAACCTCTTCCTAAAAGCAAAGAAAGAATCCGAGGCCGGGGTGTTGGCCAGTTACATGGTGAGTGCGATGATTGCAAAAGCTGGAAAGCCATTCACAGATGGTGAATTTATTAAAGATTGTCTACTGAAGGTTTCTGAAGTTATGTGTCCAGAAAGGAAACACCTGTTTAATAACATCAGCCTTTCCGCCAACACGGTAGCCGAACGTATTGTTGAGCTTGCAAACGATATTGATGTGCAGCTCCACGAGAAAGGCAAAAACTTCAGTGCATACTCGGTTGCACTCGATGAGAGTACCGATTCCACTGACAGTGCGCAGCTCGCTGTATTTGTTCGGGGTGTCATTGATCATTTCGATGTCACAGAGGAGCTTCTTAGCTTGAAAACAATGCATGGTCGGACAACCGCAAATGTAATCTTTGGCCAGCTCTCAGAAGCAATTGATCAGGCTGGGCTGCCGTGGAGCGCATTGGCCGGCATTACCACAGACGGAGCCCCAGCAATGATAGGGAAAAGGATCGGTTTAGTGTCGCTGGTACAACGCCAAGTTGGAAGAAGAGAACGTAGAGCAACCAGTTACATTGCACTGCATCATTCATCAGCAACCGCTGTGCAGCAAATGCTTAAAGTTCGAAAACGTGATGTCAGTCGTAGTGAAATGTGTTAATTACATTCGCTCCAGGGGCTTGCAGCATTGTCAGTTCCGTGCATTTTTGGAAGAAATTGAATCACAATACGGCAATCTAGGGGACGGAGGGGTACATGGCACCACGGAGCACATTTAAGCACGGGCTTTTTTAGGAGATACGCTGCAGCAACACGGACGTATTTTTTGTGAAACACATCTCTTACGTGACTTCAACCTGTCGTGAAGACGGCGGTATTTTTAGCAACAAGCGAGAAAAGTTATTCACGATAGTCTATTTTTACCCCATGTAAGTGTTTTTTTTTAACTGAAGTGTTTTTTTACTTCTACTTTTTGTATACATGTCACAAAATCCAAACGTTTTAATCACTATTGTAGTGGCTACAAGATAGAATAGTTTTCGTGTTTCATGCTACATAGCACTGAGTGTCAGCTAGCCAAATATGCGGTCTCCAGTGGGAGGGGCACGCTTGAACACTTTGTTCAAACGTGCCCCGCCTTCAATGAATAAGAGCGAATAGGCGATATTAAGGGGATTAATGGTGCGTTTGTGCGGACTGGGGGAAATTACTGCGCTCAGTCCGCCAAATTGGAGCCAATTCACAATTGCCGCACAATTCAATTGTCAATTGCCGCTCCCTCAGCCACCGGTCATGCTCGGAATTGGCAGGACCGGGATTGAACCCCCGATCCTCGGACCGCAACTGCACAGACTAAAAAGTCTGCGCCTTTCCGCTACGCCACCACTGCAGCTACTAATTACTAATATTATGAACTAATATTATGAACAAATTATGAACATAGGCAAACTCATGCCTCCCCACAGCACCTATCGACTGCGACAATTGTGGCACACATAGTGCCTATAGCCCTCAGTGCAGGCTTTGTGAGCCCATCCCCCACAAGACAAGCACTGCAACCATGACTCTCCCGGGACAGATGTGGCAAAATCTTCATCGCACACAAGGCAAGGACACTTCTCAGTTTCCTTGCTTTTTTCCTTATTAATGTTGAGCTTGCGCTTTACTTTGGGCAAATTTTTTTTCTTTTTTCCCTCTTGCCTCTTCCAGGGCCATTTTGACTGGGGTGTCAGTCAGAATGGCCATCACCTTCCTCTTCCTACCCTTGGTGACTCGCTTCCTCTGCCCAGCCTTGGGGTAGGGCTGGAGGGCCTCAGGAATGAGGTGGATGGGCCAGCAGTGCAGGATGAGGAACCAAGGAAGGGGAAGCTTGACGGCTCTGAGGTGGCAGCAGGTGGTGCAGCAGCAACAACCAAGTCGACAGACACAGGCAGTGCAGCTGCAGTGGTGGTGCGAGGTTGTGTGGTGGACACTGAGGCAGGCACTGAAGCGGGCACTGCAGTGGGCACTGCGGCAGCAGCACTGCCCTTTGTTGTTGGCACTGCAGCAGTGGTGGTGGCGGCGGACTGCTCGGGCCTGTCTGTCACGAAGCTTGGCGCGAAGTCTTCACTTGAAAAAATGGCCGGATTTATTGGCCAGATCCCTGTGCACCGGAAGCCAGCTGTGATGTTTAATTTATAGACTTATAATGCATTTTACCTGTTGTAATTGTATTTATTATAATGTATGTATATAGTTGTATTGTCACATTTTAATTGTTTATTCACCTTTTAGATGTTATTTATTATAATGTATGTATATAGTTGTATTGTCATATTCATTTAAATCTACACTTTTTAGATTCATTTGGGGATGATTTTTATGAATGTATTTATTTAACTTATAAATAAATGAACTATGACTAACTCCTGAATTACCTGTTTTGGGCTTAGCCCATAAAACATGGCTGATGCTGTCAGTAGGTAGTCCCTCAACTCCCTCTCTTGATAATGTTATTTATATAAGTTCTTAAAGGAACATACAACACTGTTCCAACATGCCCCGCCAAAAAGTGTTCCAACGTGCCCTCGTATGTATTCCATTGAACATTTTCACATCCGTTACTTTCGGCAAAACTGTAAGAAAACTGGTAAGTGCTGGAAATGTAGTTTTGTGTCTATTTGTAGCTAACAGACTTATGTATACATGTATAGCAAAAATAGTAATAAAACCCAAATCATTTAACATAAATATGCTTATGTAATCAAATGCTCCAATGTGCCCCTCCCTCCTACTGTACAGAGGTGAGGTGGCTTAGCAGAGGAAATGTTTTAAAGAGGCTTTTTGAACTGAGAAAGGAGCTGTAGAGATTCATGGAGGAAATTAATCGGCCAGTACGTGAACTGGAAGACAAAAAATGGATGATGGATCTTGCCTTCCTTGTTGATATCACACATGAGTTGAATGTCCTGAACCTAAAGCTGCAAGGCCCAGGGCAGCTTGTAACAGCAATGTTTGACAATGTGAAGGCCTTCACTGCAAAGCTGAGGCTGTGGAAAAGTCAGCTGTCACAGAACACCACCACTCATTTCCCAGCATGCAAGTCTCTTTTGAAGGAACAGGGCACTTCACAATTCAGTGACAAAGAATATGCTGCTGCCCTTGACCTGCTTCTGGAGGAATTTGACCAGCAGACCTCAGGAGATACAGAGACACCTTCCAGATGTTTGCTGACCCTTTCTCTGTTGATGTGGAAACAGCACCAGGTGATCTACAAATGGAGCTGATAGAATTGTGCAACACTGTTCTGAAGAATCAATTCAAGGAATCACAGGGAGTTGAGTTCTTCAAGCTGCTACCACCATCCTTCGCTTTGCTTTGCAAAATGTTCAGGAAAACATGTCTGTTTGGCAGCACATACATGTGTGAAAACCTTTTTTCCACAATGAACTTTAACAAGTCCAAGTACCGCACAAGGCTAACTGATGCACACCTCGCTGCCATCCTGAGGGTTACAACAGCATCACTCAAGCCCAACATTGACAGACTAGCTGAGCTAAAGCGTTGCCAAGTATCTGGAAGTATCCAAAAAGCATTTGGGAGAACCAGTCATTGTACAAAGTTAAAGTTTTTGAGACTTTTTTTTTTTTGGGACTGTTTTTGGGACAAAAACCGTCAAAATAACCCAAGTTTGAGGCTTTATTGTGTGGATGTGTGAAGTTGTATATGAATGCTGTGCGGTTACATGAGGTCAGAATGTACAGAATTAATGTTTTTAAGGGCTGAGAGTCATTTGTAATGGTAATTGTGGTTACTTCTGTTGGAAACCATGAAAAGTGCCAAACTCTCGGTGCTGTATAGGTATGGGGCATGCCCCGCCAAGCCGCAACTTCGTCCCAATCCAAAGCCTGCATGGAGGAAACGATTACCCAGGGCGCACCTGCTGAAAGGCATCCCACTGCTGACACTAATTCGATCTTCAGTCCCATTTTTTATTTATTTTACTTCAGTGTTTATTTATTTAATTATCTTTTTATTTTGGTTAATCGACGTGTCAAAGCCACCTGGAGGTCGGGATCTGACATCTCCCGCAGAACATCTTTAACAACGCATCTGCTTCATGCAAAAACCGCCACAGCAATTACAGCGGGTACAGAGGTGTTTCTTTCTCATCTGATGGTGACATATTGTAAATGCATAAAGTCATAAAACACACTATCAAAAGCAAACCCTCCGCCCCAGCTGCAGCTCGCCCACCTGTGTGTATTTGTGATTTGCATTATTTATTATCCAAGTTTAAGGTCACTGTTATTGTCGCAGTGTCCTTCAATTTTAGGAGGTTCTGACAAACTTCTCTGACAACTGTATTCTGTACTAGTCTCTCACCTGTATTGCTACTGTGGAGATGTGGAAATGCATGCACAAGCCTGTTTCTCCCTAGCGGTTAAGAAACTGTAGTTACTCAACATGAGCAATCTGAGGTTCTAACCGGGGGGCCTCATGTATAAACGTACGTATATACGTATAAAACGTTGCATATGTACGATAAAGCTGTACACGCCACACTTTCCCCACGGATTTGGGATCTATAAAAACAAACTTGACGTGAAAACATGCGCACATTTACGCAGACTATGACTCATGCGTACACACATTTTTGAGACTGGGGGAATTTGCGAGGCCAGTTTCCTTGATGGCAGGGAAACTGGCATACACATCTTTTCTGTACGTATGCACCGTTTATACATGAGGCCACTGGACTGTCATTAGCCGCCTGACTGAAATGCTGCTGTGATGTGACACAACTGATTTATCTGGTAACTATTCCATTAGCTCCTCTTGATAGCACAGCATGTGCTAACAGTAAGAGATGCAACTCGATGGGAACTAGCTCTCCTATTGAAATGTGTGGCCTACACCGTCTAAAATAGTGACTGGCTTTCCTGTTGAAATGTGTGGACTGCAGGGTGTAAAACTGTCACTGGCTCTCCTGGAGAACTATGTGACCCGTAAGGGTTAAAACAGTCACTCGCCTTTAGTACTGCGTGGACTGTTGGGTGTAAAACAGATTACAGTTACTAGCTTTCCTGTAGTACTGTGAGAAATTTAGTGTTTCAAACAGTTACTAGCTCTCCTGTAGTACTGTGAGACATGTAGTGTTTTAAAACAGTTACTAGCTCTCCTGTAGTACTGTGAGACATGTAGTGTTTAAAACAGTTACTAGCTCTCCTGTAGTACTGTGAGACATGTAGTGTTTTAAACAGTCACTAGCTCTCCTGTAGTACTGTGAGACATGTAGGGTTTAAAACAGTCACTGACTCTCCTGTAGTACTGTGAGACATGTAGTGTTTAAAACAGTTACTAGCTCTCCTGTAGTACTGTGAGACATGTAGTGTTTAAAACAGTTACTAGCTCTCCTGTAGTACTGTGAGACATGTAGTGTTTTTAAACAGTCACTAGCTCTCCTGTAGTACTGTGAGACATGTAGGTTTTAAAACAGTCACTGACTTTCCTGTAGTACTGTGAGACATGTAGTGTTTAAAACAGTTACTAGCTCTCCTGTAGTACTGTGAGACATGTAGTGTTTAAAACAGTTACTAGCTCTCCTCTAGTACTGTGAGACATGTAGTGTTTTTAAACAGTCACTAGCTCTCCTGTAGTACTGTGAGACATGTAGTGTTTAAAACAGTTACTAGCTCTTCTGTAGTACTGTGAGACATGTAGTGTTTAAAACAGTTACTAGCTCTCCTGTAGTACTGTGGGACTGGTAGGGTGTAAGTCACTGGATCATGGCCACTTCCTGCCCCTGAATGCAGTACTCCTTACATAGGGTGTGGCTGGCACAGCAGTGACTCAAGGCACAACTCCAAATTCTAGTTTGGGGATAAACAAGGAAAAAAAAAAAAAAAAAAAATGTAATTGAATCACAATGACTGGAATGATTGTTTGATATGCCTGCAATGATTTTAGTGACAGATGCGCCAATTCGGTATTTTATGGATAGTTGTGATATTCCATTTTTGTCCGCTGCCAACCAAATATGGAATTATGACAGCCATTTCAGCTTGCACCTACCCATTACTTGTTATTCCTGATGCAGCTCAGAATAAAAATCTTATGAAAAAAAAACAAGCGCAACACTTGCTCTTTGGTTTCTTTATTGGATCAAACCCACACAATTTACATTCTTTATTTAGAACTTGTGCCTTTCAATTCATTCTGAATCCAACACACAGCACTTTTTCAAAGGATTGTGGGAATGATTATTCTCAGGGAAGGTGATATTTTGTGCTCCGGGGTTCATTTCTGATGGAAGCGCTAGAGAAGGGGCGGAGGTGGTGGGAGTCGCCCTCAGAGACACAGAAACCTGGTGATAAGAGACAGACTGTGTGGAATGTGTCCTTTTGCGTTTTGGATCCAAAAGGCCAGGAGAAAGGGAAGTGCCAGCAAAATAAACAAGTGCGAAGTCTGATGCCATCACAGAAGACATCGGCAGGGGTAGGGGGGGATTTAGGAACGTGGCCTGTCAGATTCTGCTTTCTTTATTTTCCCCGTAACTCTGGCAAGTGCATGCGGCTGACTCAGGCAACGAAGCCTTCTGTGCCAAAAGGCCTTAGAACAGCACCAGGCAGCTCTCGCTAAAAGATCCTCTTTCCAAGCCCTGAGGTTGAATGTATTTACCAAACTGCCATGTTGGATTGAGGCACCCCGTCCTGTCTCGCAGCCCCTAAAATCACAGCTTGCGAGGGTTCTGTGGGGGAAAGAAACTGCAAGTTAACCCAAGCTGTGGTGTCTAAGCAAGTTTAAGATCACACACAAACACTACCATGTAAATTCAGGCAGATTTCTGGTTTGCAGGCATGTTACTGATTGGCTCAGGAAACCCTGGCCAATCATAAAAGGAAGATGCCATATAGTTCAAGATTTTTCAACACGGTGAAAGATTTTAGAAAATGTCACCATTTTGGTAATATTGGTAATTCTCTTCCACTCTGCCAGATTCATGCACTACAGAATATGAATCAAGTACACACAAGATATTTCAAACCATAATGGATGTTTTTTTGTTTGTTTTTTTTTACCAACTTCATAATTATTTTCTTTCAATTTGGAATATTGTATTTATTCATAATCCATTTATATCACTGCAAAGTCCATCAATTCAGTACACTGCAGACAAGTACAAGGCACTGGTCCATTTCACGCGGCAGTCCATCAGCCGAGGTGGGCAGTCACTGCGTCAAACGAGTACGCTTCAACTGCAGTTAGTGCAAGAACCCCCGCAGGCACCCGACTGACCAGAGGAGGCGCCCTCGTGCGACGAGAAGAGGAAAAACCCGCAGACGTGTTTGTCTTTGCATACAATCCATTTATACAGCTGGATATTTACTGGAGTGGTTCCGGTTAAGTACCTTGCTCAAGGGTACAACAGCAGTGCATCGGGGCATGGCACCTACAACCTCACAGTTCCCTAACCAGGATGCTACACTGCCAACCCACTGCTGTGTGGTGTTGTTTGGCTCGTTGTCACTTTTGGGATTGGGTAACACTTTATTTTAAGGTTCCGTTATAAATAATTTGTAAACCATTAGTAAATGATCTATTAACCATTTATAAAGTGTTTTCTAATAATGACGTATTATAAGAACTCACTTTTGCAAAGCATTAGTTCATAGTTCATATGTGTGAAATCATTTATATGACGCATTCATAAACTGAACTGCACCACCTAAACTAAAGTGGCCACAGTTTATTATGTATTCATATGAATTAAGTACAGATAAGTTCGTAAGACATAATAACTCATATTTGTAACGCATTAGTTCGGTTTACAAATCCTTTATAACGGAACCTTAAAATAAAGTGTTACCTGGGATTGCAAGCTTTCCCATGTTTATCATTGTCATATTGCCCCAATGCAATAATAACCTAATAACCTACTAATAAACCAGAGCTATTCCATGAAAACAAGACACAAATGTTATTTCCTATTGCAAGCCTTGTCTCAGAACATGTATCTTTCTCAGTTGAAACATGACCACATGCCATTGTTAGGAACACACAAGAAGGCACATGTCTTTTTTAGATGTAAATGGAAAGGATCACAGCTGATAACAATGGCTGCACTATTAATGCCTTTTTATTTATGAAGCACATTTCTATACCCAAGGTTGATGTACAGAGAATGTCAACAAACAAGAACATAACTGGGGTCAGGCAGAGTCTATACAATATTAAAAACAAAAGGATTAAAATAAGTATTGAAACCCATACCCATACGAGTGCCCTAAATGAAACGCCACCCCCTTATCAACCTTGAACCCGATCACTTAAACATCCTGCATTCACTCTAGTACTCTGATAAAATGAAATGGCTGTTATATGAAACACTTACATATATGTTTGCAAAAAAACCTTCCCTATAGGGAAGAATGATAATTTAAAAAAGCCATGAACAAATCAGAGTGTTCCCAAGTTTAAAATATGTTCTGATGCAGTTTTTCAAAAGATCTGGAGAACATTAAAAATCAAACCTTTTACAGCAACAAAGTGGTATTTCTGCATAATTTCAGGTCGACTACGAATAAAACATCCTCTTACTCTGTCCGTCTTGGATTTCAGTGATACCAATCTCTCTGTGAGTGGTTCATATCCGTATCCTCTCTCCATTCTACCTGTACCTATTGCACAATGCATAAATGAAAACGTCTTCTTTTTGAAGTTATTTCTATGGTGGAGGGGAGGGGGGGACAACATTAAACAGACGCTTCCACTCCTAGAAATAGTGTTGAATATTGAATATTTTCTGGAGAATACAACATTGAACATGCAGATGTATTACTTGTGTTCGCTCACACTGCCTGGTACTATTCACCGCGCAAGTGTGCCACCTAGTGGTGAGCGAAAGACCACCCTGACGACGGCAAGAAGGGGACCCTTCTTAACTGTCACGTAACACGGTGGCAGACAACCTGGCCCCTTGGGGGCCCACACTCCTGCACAGTTTCTAGGTCTCCGTCAATGATGAAATACCCTTGAGCACAGGGTCACCTGCGTAAATTTAGCCTGTTAATTGATCCAATTATCTAATTAAGGGTTGAGAGATCAAAAACCCAAGGCGCCTCTAGCATTTCAGCTTCTATCCCAGGACATACAAGGACAGAGAGAGCACACGCAAACTGACACATCGGGGACATCCTCGTTATGCACCAAACTATACTGTCATGTGATGACATTTTAGTGGAGGAAATGATAAATACAGTAGTGCTTTGCTGTAAGCACTTTCCCCATGTCAATTCTTCTTTACTTTATCCTCCATTGCTCTTTTGCAGGATTTTTGTAGATTTTTGGTGATCCAGATATGTTGGTTTGGCTTTGTGCTGATCCGTGTTTTCCTGTTTTTTAGGTGTCTTTGTTACCTTTCCTACGTTTAAAAATGCTTTATCGTTCCAGCTGTGTGGCTTTGTTTCTACATTAGGTATGTCTGTCTGTGTTCAGGTGTTGCTGTGTGCGGTTTTGGGACTGTATCCATACTGAAATATACTGTAAATACTTAAATGGACTTTTTGGACAACATAATGGTAATATATTTCACGGTGGCACGGTGGTGCAGTGGGGAGCACTGTCGCCCGGTTGAGGGCCTTTCTGTGTGGAGTTTGCATGTTCTCCCCGTGTCCACGTGGGTTTCCTACGGGTATTCCGGTTTCCTCCCACAGTCCAAAGACATGCAGGTTAGGTGCATTGGAGACTCTAAATTGCCCGTGTGATATCTTAAAATGGAAATAATTTTAGTATTTACCAATATATTGTGTTATGTGTTGCAATATATTGATAATATATTTATTTCTATATATTCCCATTTCTGTAAGGTTAGGTGTGTTTGTTTGGCTCTGTGAGGCTTTTGGATTGTATGTATCCAGGTACGATGGTGTCAGGACTGTCTGTATATATCCAGGTTGTGTTTGTTTGGCTCTTTGAGGCCCTAGGACTGTCTCTCTGTTTTCCTCTTCCTCTCTCTCTCTCTCTCTCTCTCTCTCTCTCTAGCATCCTGCACCCAGATTGTCAAAAGCACTGATGGGGTTACTAATAGCCCCGTTCAGAATGCAGTGTAGCTTAGAGATCCAGGCAAACCAATCAGAGGCCAGCATCCTGAAGTGAGGCACACATTCACCTGACAGATGTGTTTGGGGGGGGTCAGAGGCAATTTAGTATTTTTGTAGTACACATTGATGGATAAACTATAAAATTTACATGTAACATATCACATACAAAATTAGGCTACTATTCTGTACATAAACATAATATCCTTTTTTTTACATTAGTCATATATTTATCAACGCTGTGATTTATCATATTTCTGTTAACGTTCACAGCTTACATTTTAATGCACTGTAGTGTCTGCTTAAATGGCCGAGGGCAAACTGAGGCAGTTCAAGTTTATCACTTTACACAGGGGGCATAATGGCAGTGCATCAGCAGGAACTGAAACCTATGGTCCTCTCACATTACAGGGTGCTGTTCTTTAACTGCTACTTAGGTACACAATCACACTTGTCCAGAAATGACCCAACAGCACCTGAGAGTAAAACAATGCATTCCTGGGTCTACAAAAGTAATTAGTATGATTGTGTATGAATACATCTTGGGGGTAAAAAGTATGCAATGTGTTGTATTCGGCCTTCCGCCTGAACTGCATATGCTTCTAAAGTAGGCAATGGTACATGTGAATTTAGCGTACATATACCATTGATGCATGATCAGTTCAGCCTCCTAACCCAAATTCTGCGGACGAAAATGATTAAAGAAATCATTTTGGTTTTACATATGAGACGGAAAGAGTGAAATCAACTTGCAGCAGTAATTTATTGTTGTGATATCTGTAGATTATATTTGTGATACAGATTATATTAGATCCAGATAGTTAGCAAGCCTGTTGCCTGGTTCCTGAAATTCTCAAGAGGCAGGCAGTTGGCCCCAGTGGCAGACCGATCTTCTGCGATCGTTTCAGCAGTTTCGTCTTCACATGCCATTTTATATTGCATACTTAGGCTTTGATTGCTCATTCAATTTTTATAAATACATGTGTTGTTTTTTTGGATGAATCACAGAAACATGCAGAACGTTTGTCTTTTATGCATGAAGAGCATGCTGTGCGTGAACAGAAGGAGCCACGGTGCAGGGTTATACGTCCTATTACGAGCAAAATCGTGATTTATTGATGGGTCTGAAAAATTCCATATAAATAGATGGACTCCTGGCTCATAAATCCATTTTATAATGTCAATAAGGCACACGAGGCCGTGGTAAATCACAGAAAAACACAGCAAACCGCGGCGGTATTCACGGTGTCACACGCCCTCTCCAGTCTTTCGCTTTATTAGGCACTCTGACCTTTTTGTGAGAATTCATTTTGCAAAGTCATTTCCTTTTATACTGAAAACGGATGCTAAGCAAAGGACAGTGTCACACATGCTCACATAAAACCTGTCGAAGCTGGTCATTTAACCAATGCACACACAGTGAAATGTTCAGCGTTAAATCCACTCTTGGACTCTTGTAAACTCTGTTAAGAGTGAAATGAACACTAAAAATGTTACCGTGCAGCGCGCCAATATTATTTTACGTGTTTATTGCATTTATATGTCTATATGTATATTTTTAATGGGAATTAAATCCAATGTGGTCTGCACCCCCCCCCCCCCCCCCCCCCCTTTTTAAGGATGCCTACCCAGATTCAGCAAATTAAACCTGCAATTGAAAAGGTTACAACCGAACCATGCACTTCTCTCCCCCCCAGTCCTTACTGGCCATATTCTCAAAGACAAAATCCCACCACTGGCGCTATCAACATATCAACAATCGATCACCAGGATATCTGTAAATGGCGACATTATCTCTGCCTTTTAGCTGTGCAGGAGGAAGGAAGAAGTCGATATCCGTAATGAATGTGCATATATTATTCAGCGTTACTCTGAGTAACATCTATTCAGTGCATAAACATTTTCATTGTGAAGATAATATATTTTTTTTAAGTGTTCCACAGTGTTGTATAGCGCACTGTCGCCTTCTCAACCCACCTCATGAACTTTCAAAAACATTATGGCCAGTAGGCCTGTACGTTTCACTATTCCAGGAAGACTTGTGTCACTTACATCGTGTGTATTTAATTTACATTTGAAAGAAGGTACTTAGTCAACACGCTATTGACTCCCATGTTTAACCTACATGTATGGTTTCCCAACAGCCTGTAGCAATGCACAATAAGAATAAACAGGCATCGCCAAAAAACAAGAACAATGCGATGTGCCCGGCATACGTGGGGATGGGAAAGAGGGCCTCCGAGCGCTCTGTTTATTTTAGAATGCGTCTGGATTTACGTGAACCCTCCAGTCTCCCTCTCACCAGCAGTGTTAACAACACTCTCACATTGTGATGTCCCTGAAGCGCTTGGTTTCGGGAGAGCGGCTGATTGGAATGTTAAACACACGGATCTGGAAGCGCCGCAGGTTGCCACGGATATCTCGTGATTGGAGGAGGGGGGCGGCAGAAGTGATTGCCGCGCGTCCTCTACGTTAGTGCCCACCGACGACGAGACTGGATTCTCCGCCGTTGCTCCGCAAGCCGTCGGACATTTTCGCGCATTATGAGAAACGACGGAGGTGCTCTGAAGGCTCAGGGTCCGTGAAGATCTTTATTTCAGGCAATCAGGGAACCGTTTACCGCCACACCTGGGCTGTCTGAATTGCCGCAAACAATTCCACTATCAAGAGAAATTCTGTTGTTCTAGACAGATGATCACTGTTTGTTTTGTTGCATAAACCTGCTTTTCTTCAGTGGGGAAGAAATAGAGGTAAACCCAAGGTGTGGGATTTTGAGGGAACATTCCAGATTGTCGTTTCGTAACGAAACAGGTGTTTGAGTCAGCATCTCCAGCTAAGCAAAGCGCTGAGTTAATCAGCTTTCGGGCATAATCAGCGCTGCTAGCCAAAACTTGATTAGCAAGTTTCTGGCTCCCCTGTTAACTATATCTTGTCAACACTTGTATCAAGAGGTTTCCGGATAAATAAGCTTCAATGTATTGAATGCACTCCTCCGGCTTAAGGGAGTGTAATCCTCTTCGCTTTAGAACACTTTGCTTTTAACCTGTTACTGTCATTAATCGGATGAGCGACTGTGGTCAAACGTTTCTCACCTGAATCTCTCTGCACACACTCCCAGCTTTTGCATAGACTGTCGATAATTCCTTTTTAAACCAGAGCATACAAGCTTGTGTTGTTCTAATGAGAGTGAATTAATGGAGGGAGAAGGCACAGAGACGGTGGGAAAAAAATAAATGAGTAAATAAATGGATAAATAAATAAACTGACAGTATGGACTGGAGAAAATTCTGTCTAAGTTGGTTTCATAAACAAGCCGGACAGTAAAACGCCTTTTGTGGAGAGGCATGGAGGACCTGTCAGTGGAAGCATGGGTCTCATTTAGGTTAGCAAAGGATTAGTTATAAGGGCGTAGAGAGCCGAGCGAATTAAAATGCAAATTAGACAAGGACTGCAAATAGTACAAAACTAAGAGTGAATGTGTTCTTTCTCAGTTTTTAATTTGGACCATTGTGGATTAAAAAAAAAAAAACCTTTGGAATATTTGAGTTTATTAGCATATATTCTGCACAACTGCATGGGCAAACATGTTTATTTAACTGAGTGAAATTGGCAATATTTGTTCATATAGTATATACTAAAATATCTCTGTCTGCATGTTGAATAGTGGAGGAGGCTGTCATCCATTTCTTCTTTTCACATTACCGCTAAATTAATAATCTGAAATGTAACAAGTTTTTTGTGATTGTTGCGGCCTAAAATGCTTGATTTCGCAGCAGTTTTTCTTAAATAAATAAAAATGAATAAGTTGCAAATAAAAATCTAATTTTTGATTTCAAAAATATATATGTAATTCAATAAAAAATCATATGTAAACAGAGAATGAAACAGTACTGTATAACATAACTGGAAATATTATGTAGCTTGTGTTCTGAGTATCCATAAAAAAAGGCTCAATATAACAAAAATGTTTTGTTTTATTTGTAAATTAAAATGTGAAACTTATTTTTTTGGACCTGAAAATCACAGTTAACGTGGAGTAATTCTTGGAGTAATTATGTTTGTGCTTGTGTGATACGCGGAAGTAGCCTATGTGTAAACACGGAGACTCGCGACAGCAGAACCCAGCAGAACGCGCTTTTATTATGAAACCATTTTTACACTCAGTAATGATGGGGAAACTGACCCTGCTTCATGAGTCTCCCTACAACGGAGGAGATATTTTAATAAAAAACATTTTGCAAGTTGCTGATTTGTGTGGAAAGTTGCGGTGATTGGAAGAAAATGCAAGCTTTTTGTGAGATTTGTTGATTTTGCGTTAGTAGTTGCGATCCTGGAGGGACTGGTTAATACAGGAGTGCAAGATGGGGGGGCAGTCTGCCGGGATTCCATGGCAACTTCTGTTCTTCATCGTATAGCCTGATCACTTGCATGACCTGACATTGTTTTATCACACCATGAGCTACAGCCAAAGACTCCAATTTTATTCTTGGTAAAATGTATCATTAGACTGGTCCCGCTTTGGTGTATACTGCAGTCTGGCAAATTATGCCAGGGAAATTAAATTGGAGCAAATATCAGCACATACATCACCCGAGGGTACCCCTAGGTTAAAGCACAATGGTTTTATTAGTGTCAGCCACATGTCAAACAAATGAGGGCACCCTGATATTGTTTGTGCAGTGATTATTTACAAATATTAGATGTTTCAAGTTCAGAATATGACACACTTTTTGGGGAACCAGTCACTTTTTTGGGGTAAGCTGGGGTATCCAGAATGCGTTAAAGCTGGAGAAAATCCAATCCTCAAATTCTGCATTCTAAAACCAGCGATTCGGTCGGAATTTATGTTTTCAAAAAAAGTGGCTCATGACACAAACCAATCGAAGTGATAGGTCGGTTGCATGTTCACGACGAGGTCTGTGGAAGCAGTGGGGGTGTGTCTCTTTCTCAGTGGGCAGGGCCAAGGGATGTTATGACTTTGAAATATTTTGACAACAAATGCAACGTTGAGAAAGTTGCTTACTCCAGCTTTAATTTGAGGTCCAACTGTGTTCATTTGAAATATTCCCATATAAATATCGCTTTCTTTGTGAGATTTCACAACTGAAACAGAAAATCATGTTAGGCATGCTGTCATTAAGGAGCTGTCTGTGGAACTTTGTAATGAAGTTGATAGGAGACAATGAGCTGGGGAAGCGTAAAATGATTTCTACAGCTTTGAATGTTTGTAGGAGCACTGTTAAATCCATAATAGTTTAATGGAAAAATATGGCACAACCCAGACCAAGATAAAGTCGTCCTGCAAGAAGGGCTACCACTGACAAAGCTACAGATACCATTGGCTGAAATAGGATAAACTGTCAGGAGGACAAAATATTCAGTGCAGCACTTCATATGCCTGGCCTCTTTGTGCAGAGTGACAAGCCAATTCTGAGAATGTTCGACCCTGAGACCATGGGAAAATATTTTGCAGCCTGCTGAAACTAAAGTTGAGCTATTTGGCCTGAAAGCTAAGTGCTATATATTACCCAGGTAACACCATCACTGCCATCAAGCACAGTGGTGGCAGTGTCATGCTGTGGGGTTGCTTTTCAGCAGGAAAGACGGGGAAGTTTGTCACTATCAAAGGAAATATGGATAGAGACAAATACAGGTCAATCCTTGAGGACAACCTGTTTCAGTCAGCAAGAAATCTCAAAATGGGGCAAAGTTTCACCTTCCAGCATGACAATGATCCCAAGCATAGAGAAAAAGCAACACGGAAATGGCTTGAAAACTAGGTCCATTTTTTAGAATGGCTGAGCCAAAAGCCCTGACTTAAATCCCATCAAATCTGTGGCAAGACCTGAAGACTGCTGTCTGACACTCCACATCTAACTTGGCAGAGTTGGAGAAAATCTACAAGGAGGAATGGGCAAAATTCCAGATATGCAAAATACTTTTGTAAATAGGAAATTGCAGTTTTTAATTTAAAAAATATCAGGTACAAGACTGGCCAGGAAGGATCTAGGCAACCACTGGAGCGTGGGGGGGGGGGTGGACGAGCGGTTGAGAACTCCCAGAATTTGTCTGAATTTCACAAATATGCATACTTGCACACATAATCAGGGGGTCAAACTAAAATGCAAGTTTAAATGTATGATCAAATTTTTAAGTAGCCGTAGGCAGGGGTGACGTGAGGTCAACAAGTAAGTACGTGTTCAGTTCTCAGTCTCCATTTTATGACCGGGTTCATCTCAGGGTTGTTATTTCATGATGTCTTAATTATTATCCTTGGAAAGGGCCTTCAATGCCACCATTAACCTGTAATGAGGCGGACAGATGAGTTATAGGCTGAAGTTAATTGCTAGTTATTCTCCCCTTGATCCAGGTACCTTACTAGTTTGTCAGGATCACATAACTCAGCTGCTTCATTAGCCCAGTTAAAAATAAACTGGTGAGCTACAAATAGAGGCGGCATATAATTTCCTTTTAAACCCATAATGATCATGACCCGTTATTTCACCCTTAATAAACAAGCCTGTCTATTTTTAGTGAGGGTCACCCGCTAGGGCACAAAAGTAACCACAATAGATCCAGTTGAGTTGCAATGAGGTCCATAGATCATGGGTGCTCATAATTGAACTTGACATGCTGGTTTTGTTTAAAAAATCCATCCAAAAGACAATCAAAAAAAGGATGTTATGTTAAAAGACGTCTACCTCCCATGTTACCTGGGGGGTATTTCACAAAGCTGGATTACTGAGTTAGCTGAATAACTGCACTGAGTAAAATCCAGAACTGTTCCAGATTTGGGAGGGTTCCAGGTTTTACTCAGTGCAGTTATCCAACTAAATCAGTAATCCTGTTTTGTGAAATACCCTCCTAGTCATCATCCACCACTGTTGAGATACATTTTGTTGTAAATATTTACACAACAACACAAGCACGCACAAGCAACGGCATGCACTTTAACTATTGATGTCTGACCCCCTCGTAAAATCGGTATTTATTCTGGCAGTGGTAACCCTGTCACATGACCCAGCTCAGCTCCGCGCCCACCTCTGGAGACCTGCCGTTTTAGGGCCGCTGCCGTGAAGTGCCGCTGCAATTACAGACAATCCCGTGAATTATCTTCCCCACCCCCCACCAGCAAATCGACCGCCCTCAGGAGGGAGTCTCTGGGTTTCTGTGATCAGCACAACAGTGCCACGACGTCTCCGCAATCAGTTCACTCGCCGAGACTCTTGGGGGGGGGAAATGTACTCGCTGCAGGCCTGTTGACAAACGGTGTAGTCCAGACTGCTCCTTATACATGTCAAATGGCAGATAATTACAAAGACAGTCCTTTCATTGCCACGGTCTCCCCTGCTCCACACTACACGTGCAGCACTTTCAGGAGTTCAAAATGCAGCATTTTTTAGTTCAAGCAGGACCTTCCGGTAGGATTGATTTTGCTGGCTGTTTACACAACATGGCTTGCCCCACAGAGCATCTGAATGCGCACACTGATGAGTTTAAAGGGGAATTTCACCCTGGAGTTTTCTTTTATTTGTCGAAGAGTAGCTGTCCTGATTAAAATGAGTTCTCAGCCAACTATCTAACTGTAGTGAATGCGGAGATATAGCCCCCAACTCCTGCACGTGCTCCAGCTGCCTGCTGTGCTATGGACTATAAAGGGGCGAGCACTTACAGTTTATGGACGGGCGACAGACAACGCCAGTCAAAGGATTTCACTTCTACCGAATACAAATGGAGGGGCTGGGTGTTACTACTTTCAATCTGGCCACTAAAGAAAGGAAATTTAGGTTTATGCTGTTCAGTTCATTTTAATTTCACGCTTAAGCTGTATAAAACTGAGGATAGTGAAAAAAACGTCATAAAAAAACGTCATGTTATTTTCATTTTATCTTTGCTTGACATTTTCCGCCTGTTTCTTGCCTGTGTTATACAATCTCTGCCTCAACGGAGGGGAGTGGGTGGGGTTTAGAACAGAGGAGGAGACTTTTTTGATTGTAAACAACAGGACTACAGCCAGGCTAAAAATCCTGCATAGTGCACCTTTAAGTTATCGCTTGCCCACCATGCACTTACGCTTAGTTTTATGTTCTACAATGCATTCCTACCGCTAGCTTAGTAAGTTGAACTTGTAATTTACCTTTTGCTTTGTACATAGCATATAAGTATGTTCTGTAGTCTACTGCTTTTGGTGGGCCATACAGTATGTACTAACAAACTTTAGACCTGCTCAGGACCACGCATACTGTGTTCGCTCAAAATGCAGCTAAATGTAGTTCCTGAATATCAATTAGAATGTAAATGTATTTTTATTTTCTGTTAAATTTGCAAGACTATGCGTATATGAATAGAAAGAGCTATCACTGCATCAATGTGCAGCTTATATGTGACACAAAATGTGTGTTGTTCAATGTCGTGGCCTGGTGGGACCCACAACAGCTTCATTCTACGGGGCAGTTCAGTTGGCACTCGTTAATTTGGAGAATGGTGCTGTGAGAGACGGCTGGGTTATTGGTAAGAAAATACTCCATCAAAATAAATCCATCAAATTGCTCATCCTTGGCCACCTCCTGTAGCTGTGGTCCTTTTGTGCACAGCTATGTGTTTCTCCAATTTAATGTGATCCTTTTTTTTTTTTTTACTACTTTAACAGTTTTGTGACGAGTGATCCTGCATTGACGGCACATGTTGTCTACTACCAGGCCTTTTTACCTTACCAGTTCCTATGACACCGGTACTGACAATTTTTAAAATGATTTTATCTGCTAATAAAACTTTGATTTCAGTGTCGGTATCATTCTTTCTTTAGATTTTTTTTGGGCCATTTTGAATTAGTATGTAGACTACCTGTAAATGGAGTTTGCAACTTCCATATATGGCAATCCATGGGCGTGGACTTGGGCTAATCACCAAATAAGGTGCATGCGCCTGTCATTTACAATGCATCGGAATGTATGAACATACGCATGTGAATACAAACAAATCTGCCTGTCCACACGGTATGATGAATCCGGCGTAAATCTTTTGTAACTTGTTTTGTACGTAAATGTCTACACATATTTAGGGACATTCCATGAATGAGGCCCATTGTTTTCATGGCACTTAACCAAGTTTTTCTAATCGTAAATCATTATCGGAGAGGTAATGTACTGGGAAATATAGCCAAATACATGTGTTTTGTTGGATGAAATCAATTAAAACTAAGTCACATTAGCTTAAGACTTGGGGGGAAATGGTGGTAGGTCCAACAAAGCACTTTCCTTGGGATTTAATTTATCATAAATGAGGTTGGGAAATTCCATTCCTAGAGAATCGCTGTGTGTGTGGGTTTTTGTTTGCACCAATTAATATGGCTTAGCTAATAAACAGAATACACCAACACAGGTTCACTTGTGAATTAAACCACAGTAAAAAGGTAAAAAGGTCTCATATAAGACCAGGAAAAGGGCAGCAGCTGTCACTCTCAAGCATATCCATATATTTAGCTAAAATGTCAGATCACGCATATGATTGGGCTAATGAAATAACTTAGAGCAGATGTTGGCATAAAATCCCGATACATACATGGCCCTCCTTGCCCACCCTATCATAGATTCACCCTCTGTACCCTTTCACCTTGATAACAAATATTGTTTAGCTCTGGCCATTCTACCACTCTCAAGGCTAAGACCTGAAGGGTTCACGCTGGTCTCAGCATCATGGACAGGTGATAGTTTTTAAAAAATATATATTTTTATGATTATTTTTCAGTAAGGTCTCTCCTGTAAAGCGAGTGCCCTGTATCTCAGAAGTAGGCCAAGATGTCGGCATCATGAAATGCATTTCTGCATGCGCACTGACTGCAGGCCAAGCTACAGTGTCATCTGTCATCATATTCCACACACAGAGAGGAAAAGGATGAAGATCATCATTTTTCCTTAGCAAGAAAAGATCCTCCAGGGTAAAAAGTGTTTCCAGGCTAAAAATCACATCTAGACCAAAGCAACTTGTGTTCTTTGTACAGACTATACAGACGGACACAAACCTCATTCCAGACACATTTCTAACCAGATAGTTTTACATTTTTTAACAAAAGTCTTTGTAGTATTCTGTGGCACAAAAGAAACTAAATACATGTAAGGTGGTCAATTAATTCTAATATCAGGGCTGTTTTGTGACGGAATCGTCTTCTTTACTTATGGGCAAATATACCTCGAAGGAGGGACATTGTCTCGTAAATGTTCTATTGTCTTTTATGTCTATTTTTCTTCTATTGCTTTTGTTCTGTATTTTGTTTTCTATTGTTGTGAAGCACTTTGGGCTGCATTTTATGTATGAAAGGTGCTATACAAATAAAGTTTATTATTATTATTATTATTATGATTCTTGTCTGTGTTGGAGATGTAATGTTATTTCTCTGGACAAAAAACAAACTCACTACTTGTAGGTCTAACACTGAATGCCGAACTATATGGATATTATGTTTATATTACAGGATATAACAGACTGTAAACAAATTGCTGCAGGTCAGATCCAATTCTTTTTAGGTTTTTGTCAGTTTTTTTCTCTCTTTTCACTGCGAGATGACAACTTTGAGTTTCAGACCTAACGCCATGGCTTTGAAAAATGTCAGAAGTGCAAAAGATCATTTTACATGGGCTTGGATTTAAATCAGATCTTTGGATTCCCAAAAATGAATGCATATCGATTTTTAATTCATTCATTTGTTTTACTTCCCCTCTTTTCTCAAGGAATAAAACTGATTAATGTTGTCCTTGTTGTTGTTGTGGATGGTCAGCAAACTTAATTTTCTTTTTTCAAGGATAGTAATGTTTTTAATCCCCACAAACCAAACCGACTGCAGACTCTTGGTGAGTGTCAAGCCTGATCTAAGGGAATGAACCCGTGACTGTATTGGAAATCCTTACATACAATTCTTCCCCCGCCCGATGATCTCCTTCATGCGTGTCCATTCTCATCCGTGTAATGGCTCTGACAGTGAGCCGCCGTTGGCCCAAAGCCACGCGGTAAATCACTAAGAGCATCCCCTCGGCGTGTCAGATGGAGACATCACGGGATTTCCCAAACCAATCAATGGGAGGAAGAGGATTCCACAGACTGTGCGTCACACCAGCAGAATGTTCAACCTGTTTTTTATTTGGATTTGCATTTGGATTTGCACAATGCACTTATGCATTTGTTTCTCTTTGTAACTGGTGTTATTCAAGTATTAATTGATGGAATACCTACAGTTAAGGCGCCAGAATATACTCAAAGTGAAACAGAACGTTTTGAGCAAAATGATGCGTTTCGAACAAGAAACAAACAAAAAGACATGGGGCCCTATGTTACGTCCGGAGCTAAGCGGCGCTAACCCAAACGCAAGTGTCTTTGCTAGTTTCAGTCCGAAGCAGTGGTCATTTTATCACCCAGTGCTCACGTTGTTTAAATACCAAATAAACTTGCGCCCATAGAGTACTCAAGTGACTACGTCACACTGGTTTCGGAAGTAAATTCCCCATTCATTTAGAGCGTAGACATTAACTAAAACTTACTTTTAAACCATTTCTAGTGATTATGTCTTACTGTCAATTTCCTGGATTGTTCAATATAACGCCCGTTCGCAAACTATGTCGTTTTTCTGGACCAGCTTCAAGTAAATTTTATGTTTTTGTATTTTTTATTGAATATACCAGCGCTGACACTGTTTAAAAACTCGACATCCCATAATTCCCTCCGGACGAGCAGCATTGTCTCCAAATGTTGTCATATAACGTTAGCCAGCAATAGCACACAGCTCCGTTTTTAAACACTTTTTTCTAACGTTAGCTAGCTAGCTTGAAGGACTAAAAGCTAGAATTGATTTATGTGGTTAACTGAAGCATAGTTTCTGACCTTGTCGGGCGGGCTTCTCAACTTACCAAGCTAACGTTAGATCGTCTTCAGCGGCAGGAGTCCCATCTGCCAAAAATGTCCAGACAGACGAGATGATGATATCTTATTGGTCGAGAACCACCTGTGCGTTCCAGTACTGGATATGTAGTCCGTTAAAGTGGACTGCAAGTCAAACTACAATCATTAATCCATTACTTAAAAAAAAAAAATTGGAACATGCGATATATGGTCTATATCCTTATACCACACAGGCTAATCCAGGAACGTTTCAGTTCATTCTATAAATCAGATTTCAAGAAATAGTCGATAGTCTCTGAAGCCCGTTCTATCTGTCATAGGGAATTTACTTCCGAAACCAGACTCTGCCCACGTCTGACGTACTCACTTGAGTACTCTATAGCAAGTGAACTGGGCGGGTTGGTCTTAAGATGAGGTGTGGCCAGGATAACTTTTGGTGTATTGCTATCTTGAGACAGCAAAAAGCGTTTGTGATAAAACCACCACAAACCTGGTCTTAAGTCATGTTGCATGTTGTTTCAATGTTATTTTAATGGTGCAATATAAGTGCGTCTACATAGGTGTGTGCACAACACGCGTACACCCTCCTGCTACATACAGGGGTGCACACAAGCATGCATACAAAATATCAAGATTAGGCTACATTGTGAAATAAGGATTCATATTTTTCCCAAAAATAAAACATTTTGTCTCCCGGAATAGACGCATGTTGTCTCTGCAATCACGGGAAACTGGGTTTGTTTTAAAGCATTAAGCTATCAGTAAAATGCATTTGTCACATTTCCATAAGCAGGACATTATAAAACAAGGGAAAATATGGTTGGGTTGCCAACCTGACAGCTTTTGTGTAGGCTATTTAGTGTCATAATTAAGGCAAAATAAGGCTATTTATGTTATTAATCAATATGAGAATGCATGTAATATGAACTTTGGATGAAGCTTGAACTTCGCTAGCTGAAATGCATTGCCTATGATCTGATTGCTGTGAGAACACGGAAATTATGTTTGACAATGCTTCATTGTATAATCAAATGAAATTCATTAAACAATTGCTAATTTGGTGTTTTCTAAGGTGAGACGGAAGCCATATTCTGGTAGCTTATTCTCAGCGGTTGCAGGTGCTTTTTAACTAAATTAAACCACATATATTTTCTAAAATAACAACATTGTTGTATGCGACTGGAAATTTATTTTCCGGTTTCCCATTATTATATTTGTGGGAAACAGGAAATAGTTTGGTTGGGAATTACCGGGAACCCCTGCCAGTGTTAAACCCTAATGTTTAAGATTATAATTGTGTATATGAAAACACGTCATAATTTTTAGTCCAAATAATATTGATCCATATATTCCTTGCTCACGAGCAGATCTGTTTCCCCAGCTGTAAATCGCTCTTTTTGCAGTCTTATTAAATCCGCCATTATATTAGCAATACGCCAAGGTGCAAGGGAATAGGAGATAACACTGATTGGTTTATTGCACGTTACGCCCAAGACACACCTATAATTACTGAGGAGGCTAAGTTCAGCCCTTTTGAACCTTGCACCTTACTTTGCGCTCAAAATATGTGCCCTCTAATTGGCAAAAGTGGAGTTGGACACGCCCTAAATGCACTTGCGCCTTGCGTTTTAGACCATACGCCAAGATCGTCAAGATAGAGCCCACAGTGTTTTGAGATGGCTCTGGTAATAGCTGCCTCTGAATCATTCTGCACCCCCAGTGGCGTGGAGTGACAAAAAAACGTGTTTTAAAGATTATGTTGAAAAACTTGTTATTTTCGTAACAAATCCTGTTTCTCCTCTGAAGCTAACTTGACTGTATGTACATTGTTACATTCCTACAAGTGATTGATTGATTACTGTGATGTAATTTTCTTGCATGCCTTAGACTCAGTGTATCATGGTGTTCTACGGTTTATTACGAATGCTTGGTCGCTTACCCATCACTGTGTCGTTTATCAGAGTGCGGGTCTACCCTCTCTAAAAAATCGTAGATTGTGGCATTGGTATGATCGCCGGTCCATTTGGAGTATACTGCTTACTTTAGTGTGCAGGTTCTCAGCAGGCATTTTTGCCTGTGATTATGTACATAGTACTTTTTTTGTTCATGGAAGAATCAATAGAATAGTGGCTTCATTAGAGATCAGATTAAAAATTCATGGTATATTTGCAGAAATTCAAGGCCATCGTTCACCTGGCAATCAGCGTAATTATGAAAGGTACTTGTCACCTGGAAGAACAAAAGTTCTATCAATCAATGCTGTCTTAAAGTGTTTTGCCTTAAATGATATTTGACATTTAATTCAGCTAAAGTATCACGTCTTGTCATTTTATGAAGTTTCAAGTGCACTTCTTACTGAAACCCATGTATATTGTGAACAAAAAATTTAACATTAAAGTAAAGTCGCTTAATTTGGAGTTGGGCCAGTACCGCCTATAGGATTGAGCATAGAGTCTCCCAGCCACTGGAATTTAGCAGCATTAAACTTGGAAATATCATGTGATCTGTTACTTGTGTTGTACGGATAAGAGCACTGAAGGAAGAGTATTGCTGAATCCAAATGTCCGGTCTTCCCCGCAATTGCAGACTGACGGACTTCACAGGCGTGTTCACGACCCTTCAAGTGATCCATCCATATCTACTGCATATCTGGCAGCAGAGTGATGGTTTGAGGCTCGTTTGATACCTCAGACCCTTGATGGCTGTAAGTCATCAAGGGTCTGAGGTATCAAGGGTTTGATACCTCAGACCCTTGATGACTTACAGCCATTTAGCCAACCATGGGTTCCATACTATTCCTGTGTAATTTATAGCTTAATCTAGTCCCACCCCCCAATTCCCATAGAGATCCATTCAAATGCAGAGAGGTTATAGTATCATTTGTAAGAGTACCTGAAAATAAGATATCAAGAGTCTTTTGATATCCCTTTATACCCAGTCATGATAGCATCACCTGTTTACCTGTGTTTTTTGAACTTCCCAGACTTTTTTTTGCACCTGTCCCAACTTATTTGGAACATGTTGCAGGCATCAAATTCAGAATTAGCGTATATTTACAAAAATCAATAAAGTTGATAAGGTAAAACATTAAATCTTTTCTTTGTACTGTTTTCAATTAAATATAAGTAAAAGATAATTTACAGATCACTGCTTTTATGTGCATTTTACATACTGTTCCAACTTTTTTGGAATTGGGGTTTGTAAGTTAATCGTATAACTTACTCTGTCTCTGGTAGCAAAATGTGTGGGAGGGTGAATGTGAAGATGAATAGAAAGGTTTGTAGTATTGTCTCCTTTGGCAAATACTGTAGCCTACCACCACATTCCCTGCACACGGGGTATAAACAACGACTCCATCCCTCTTGCTTAAGCCAAAGAATTCCCACATTGCGGAGTTGACGGTTTAGAAGGGGGATAAAGAATCTCGCCCGCGGAATCATCGTGCCAGAGTCACGACCAGAAGTGTGCGAGTGTACAGTATGACGTGTCCCCCGGAGATGTTTCAATTAATTCCCCCTACAAAAACTCCTAAACCCCCCCCCCCATCTTCAATTGACTCCCATGCAATTTTCTCACAATCTATCCCTCGTACCTCCTATTAAAATCTCCCATCTGGCATTGATTCCCATACATACTGTAAAACATCCCGATGAATTTTGTTAAATCCCCTACGTTTATTTAGGGGTTAACTCCCTAGTCTGGCAACGCTGGCCCCCGGCGCTTGCGGTGTCTGTGTGACTGGGAGAGGAGACAGAGGGAGACCATGAAAGACATGAGAAACAATAGATTTTTTTTTGCAGCAAATGTTTCATACGTATGTCGTATAGTAGTAACTGGATTACTTATATGACGTTACTATTTAATTTTTTTGAATGCCGTTATTATGGTCAAATATCATATATCGTGGCTGGATTATTTAAATGATATTACTATCACGATTATCGCAAAACCGGTATATCACGACACCCCTAATAAATTAAAACAATAAAGACAATATAAACTAAACCAACATGACAGCTTTTCAGCTTGGCTTTCTATCCGTTCGTCTCTCTCAAACTTGGGGGATTCTTGGTCTCAGATGCCTATCGGCTACAGTTGGAGCATTATTGTGTTTTGTGTTTTTGTTCAACACCTGAATGCTGTAGGTATAGTATGCATTAAATATGTATGAATTTATTTCCCACATGTATACTTGTGTGCACATATGTATGTAAATATCAGTGGCGTACCGTGGGACCTAGAACAGGCCTTCAGTATCTTACTTTTAAAATCATGATTACTCTCAATAGATATTGCCTGATAAACAATCAAACAATTGAATCGCTCAATAGCCAAAACTAATAGGTGAAATGATTAACAAATTATTTTGAGACAGCATTAATATTCTCTGATCATAAACAATGTTTTCCTATATCCACATTTATGAAGACATAAAATGTAATTATGTCATGTGAAGATTGTGCAGTTTAAATGCTCAAAAAACAGCACAGATTTTCATGAATTTGTTTTCTATCCTGAACTATGCGTTGCGCTCAACGCAGGTTTGATATACTTAACAAGAGGTTTTCCTCTTTAAATTTATGCTTTCTAATGTTTAAATCGTACCTGATGAGAAGAAAATGCTCCAACGTGATATACATTTTAGAGAAAACTTCCCTAGCACAAGGCAAAACAAAGCAACCTCCAAAAACTGAGGCGATCTCGATAAACAGCGAGAATAAACAAAACTCGATTAAACAAGTGAAGGAAAAAAATAGAAAAGACCCGTTAGCCAAAGCTCTTGTGGCAAAAGAGCTGAACACAACTGGCAACAGGTGAAAAGAATAAAGGATAAAGAAAGATTGGAAAGGAAAGAGAAAACCAATCCAAACTAAATCTTATAACCGGACTTGCTGCGTTTCCTATTCGTACGAACCAGAAATGCAGCGACCGAAATTCCTATACCTTACCGACTTTGTCTGTCAACATAGCAAAGACAATATGCAGAAGTCCTGAGGTATTTATAGCTGGCAGGAAACGCAAAACAGATTTAGGGAATAATTGTCGGGCCAGATACGAATACCGGAATGGAGGCGGAAAAAATCCGATAGAGCGTCCTGACGACGCCAAATAGAAAGACGACCGCAGAAACAGCAAGGGCTGCAAATACCCATGACTGTCATGGTTTTGGACCCTGTTGTCCCATGCGGTCATTTTCCTTGGTGGCCACGCGAGGGCGCTGCCCTGTTGGTAGATGCTTGCTCCGCCCTGCTGAGTTGGGGGAGTTTCTGTTTAAGCTTTTACACCTGTTGCGTGGTCACCTGAGAGTTATATAAGCCTACCGTTCCCTTCGTTCGGGGCTTCGACATTGTTTGTTCATTGTTATGTACTGTGGTGTATTGTTGGCTGTGAGTTATTCGTACCCTGTTGGCTACTCGCCTTTTGTTAACGTCTCTTTGTTGAGGCAGGGCTTATTTCTTGCTGGCTTACTAGTGGATTATCTCGTAGAAGTTTGGGACTGTAAAATCTCTGCTCTAGTTCGCCTGTGTGCGTTTTCCTCCGTGGATGGAGATTTGGGCGATGGTCGGAACTGTGTTCTGTTCGCCTCTCGGTGCATGTCGTCTCATGGGAGATCTGGCGTTTCGCTTCGGCTGGTTGCTTAGCTTGTAGAAGTGTAGAGTAGCTGTTCTTTGTCCCTTTTCGCCGGTTAATGGTTTTCTTATAGAGAGACCTGGCGTGTTAGCTTCTACTGATTTCCGGGTTACGGTAAGCCAGTTAGTAGCTTGGTACGTTTATTCCTGTTTTGTCTCCTTCTCATAGACTGCGTTCTCCTTTGTTGTGAGTCGGGGTTTTGTTACTTATTCCTTTACTGTGAGGCTAGGGCTTGTGTTTATTTAAGTTCGCGGAGTCTTTTGGTTAGTAAGTTTTGGGACGACGGTGCTCCGTCGGCTCACCTGTAAAATGTTTCTCATGTGAGATCGGGTGTTTACCCAGGTATGTTTGCTGCATTAGACTGCAAACTTATTTAAGTAGCCATGGAACGTTAAGTCTCTGTTCCTGTTTGCCTCGTTACCTTTCTCCTTATTAAGAGGCTAGGGCGCTTGTGTGATTAAGTGTGCGTGAGTCTTGTGGATTAGACTGCATACTTATTTAAGTAGCCATGGAACGTTAAGTCTCTGTTCCTGTTTGCCTCGTTATCCTTCTTCTTATTAAGAAGCTAGGGCGCGTGTTTGAGCTAGTTTGCGTAGTCTCTGGTTAGTAAGTTTTGGGACGACGGTGCTCCGTCGGCTCGCCTGTAAATGTCTCTCCCTCCTGGGAGATCGGGTGTTTGCCCAGGTACGTTTGCTGCATTGGACTGCGCACTTTTCTAACTAGTCATAGAACGTTAAATCTCTGTTCTTGTTCGCCTAGTTACATTTCTGCTGTCTGTGAGGCAGGGCTTGTGCTTGTGTTAGTCTGTTTAACCCATGGTTAGGGTGCAGCTGTCCTTCATCGTTTGTGCTTTCCTTCTCCGTGGATAGGAGATGTGGGCGATGGTTCGGAACTGTAGTTCTGTTCGTCCTTCGGTGCAATTCGTCTCAGGGATACCTGTTGATGATGTTGGACATGTTTGCGTGTGACTGCGAGCCTTGAAGCCGTGGAACGTTAATTATCTGTTCCTGTTCGCCTCGTTACATTTCTCCTGTCTGAGAGGCAGGGTTTATGCTTGTTAGTCAGGTTAGCCTTTGGTTAAGGTGCAGCTGTCCTTCATCGTTTGTGCTTTCCTTCTCCGTGGATAGGAGATGTGGGCGATGGTTCGGAACTGTAGTTCTGTTCGTCCTTCGGTGCAATTCGTCTCAGGGATACCTGTTGATGATGTTGGACATGTTTGCGTGTGACTGCAAATTTTTAAGCCACGGAACGTTGGATCTGTTCCTCTCGCCTTCTCACACTTTCGTATTATTTTTGCTGTGTGTGTTTGTGCCATTGTGCTACTCGCCTGTTCGTATGCGTCTCGTTATCGAGACAGGGCGTTATATTCCTGGCTCTGGTGTAACAATGAGCCGGTCTGTAGCTGTGGTGTGTTTGTGTTCCTTGTCTTGTCTCCTTCCCTTATCTGCGGGGTATCCCGCCTTAGTGGCCTAAGGGCTTAATGATTCCCCTTGCTGCGTTTGGCTCCTCCCACCTCACACGTCACGCCCCATTACAATGACAAAAAGCACATTCATAAAATTAGTTAATTAATTGTTTGATTGATAATTGTAAATGGAAACAGGTTGAAAGTTATCCCAAGGTAAGGGTACTGAAGGTCTGGTTCTATGTTTGTACATCCCATGGTACACCACTGGTATATATGCACTAAATAATTTCATTTTAATTATTTAGTAAAATCCATTTGGTACATGTTCAGTGAAGACTGATTTTAGAAACTGTTTACCAAGTTTGAATTTTTAAAGATTGATAAATAATTATAGGCTTAGAGGATAATGACATTTTTTCTCACAGAGAATCTGCTTGGACAAGATAAGTGCTGAACTTGTAATTGTGTGAAGCCCTCATCTCTCCTAGCCTGTGATAATGGGTTTGTAAAAGCTTTAGCTCATTAAACAACCTTTATTTTCATTACTGTGAAATGATTAAAAAAAGAATATTACCATTGAAGAACCTAAGTGGTCATTGCAGTCATACTGTAACATGTTTAATGGTAGGCTTCATCAAATATATGGCCTTGGAAGTGAAAGCTGAATATACATTTCATATTTAAATCTTAAATATTACTATATTATCTCTCTCTCTCTCTCTCTCTCTCTCTCTCTCTCTCTCTCACACACACACACACACACACACACACACACACTCTCTCTTTCTCTCATGAACATATGCACATACCCACAAAGAGAATATTTCAATGTTATGTACTATTGAAAGCATTGTTTCTTTCTATAGAAAAGGGCACACGTTATCTAAAACTAAACACTGCACTGACCACAGTTCACATATTGAAAAGAATCAGAAATTAGGTCAAAGTGCAAACAAAGCCTGTTCTGCCAAACTGAACTGTTTGATCTGTCTGTGTCAATGGGATACATTCAATGCAATCTCTCAGCCTTTTCATAAAGACAAAGATTTAAAAGGTGTGGGCACTGCATGATGGGAAATGTGATCCTTGGTCCATCTGCATTTTGGAGTTAAATCCCTCTGGTTGGAATCTGAAGTTGTCTCAAGTCAAGAGGCTTTGAATACTAAGTGATAGGATTATGGAGGCAAGAAAGTGCGTGGAAGGTGAAATACATGTTAACATAATTCATGTAAAGCTGTGAGCCATGCACTCTGAAGGTAATGTGATGAAAAGAAATATTACTGCAGTCTCTTTTTAAAAATGTACACAAACGCACACACACACACACACACACACACACACACACACACACACACACACAAACACAAACACACACAGACCTATTTACTTCCTCACGGAAATTGGGTTGGGCCTTCCCTTCTGTTTTAGCATTCTACAGAGGGAAGCTCAAGCCAAAGACTGTTAGCCCGGGCAGTGCATCAATCCATAGAAAATGAGATAAAACAGGCGTAAAAGGGTATAAGTCATCGTTTTGGCTGCAGGCAAAGTGACCAATAACCTTGGCAGTGGCCTAGTTCTCAATCTGAGGGGAAAAGAATGGAATCCCATTTTCTCATCTCTTGCCTACATTTGAGGTTGAGCAGAAAGGCTAAACTTGACCAATCGCATCACAGGCCCTGAGGGGCTGATGTAATTGGTGCTAGTTTGTGTGGAGTCATCAGTGAGGTGTGAGTTTTATGTTCCTTGTAGCTAAAGAATAATAATGGGGGTAAGGGTGGGGGGGTTTGTTAAATGATTGTAAAAAATAAATAAATATGAAATATGAAAAATCTTCCTGTGATGCCTTGCTGCTACTTTCAAATGTCAAGCTACCTTTTCAAGTCGGGTGTTGAAGGATTCAACAACCTCAGGGCTGTTCTTTCTGTTGTTATGTCGGTCCTAAAACACGATTGCACATTGCACATCAGCCTTGTGCAGAGTATGTACCACTTCTGTGGTAAAGAATGCTTGATGCCCTCAACACAGAGCTTTGCCTTCATGTTACACTGGTAAGTATGGGTGATACGATTTATGTTGTGTTTTCTCAATCTTCGTGTGTCTGTGTGTCACCAAAATCTGAAATAAAACTATTTTTAAAAATCCCAGTTTTAAAACTGTTTTTCTTAACAGTATTTTCTTTTCATACTTAAAAACCTTGTAACCTTGGATTGACAGGAACCTTCCATAACCCCCCCCCCCCCCCCCCACCTTGGATTGACAGGAACCTTCCATAACCCCCCCCCCCCCCCCCCCCAACCAAATGAAATGAGATGTGTCAAATCAGAGGATTGGGAGTGGAAGAAGCCACTGTCACGTGCTGAGCTTCACTTCAAAAGCGGGATCATCCTCACTGGCTCGAACGCTCTGCATCTCTGAAGTCTCATTGGCTCCAGGGCCTCAGCGTACTTTGAAAGCCACACATTAAAAAGCTTTGATTTGCTTTGATTGGTTTTGGGACGGTAGGTCTGGGATGTGTTAAGTAGGGTGTTTACTTAGGATGCGAGCAACTAATGAGGACTCCCAACAACTGGAAATGTTAATGTCAAAGGTGGAAAGGTGGAAAACCCATTTCATTTACAATGGTAAAGATTGCACCAATGAGCATGGCTGGTGTATACTGAACTCGGAGAAAAAATAATTGGGGAATGTGTTTAGTTGTCCTGTGTCCTTGTTGGTGTTGGAGAGGTGGCTGATGTTGTGCTTCGTTACAGTAAATTCTGGCCTGAGGCTGTGCGGTCTACAAATAAGGCTGATGATGGAGTCCCCCCCAATCCACTCTCACGCTCTCTCTCTCTCTCTCTCTCTCTTTCAAGCATCCTCAGCTTTTGGTCCGTATCAACTCGCTATTGAACATGGATCCACTGCCAACACTATGCAGCAGTGCTTTACCATTCGATTTAACAGAGAAAAATTGTAGGCATACGCATAGCCAGAGTCTACATCAATCAATCAGTCTCTCTAATGGTCCCTATTTTAAACACTTGCATTTCCATCACGTATCTGCAGGATCAGTCAGGGCGGAATAAAACGAGCTATGATATTTAATGCTTGTGGGAGTCATTTCCATTCACAGTACAAATGTTTTATCTAAGATATATACACAAATGTTTGATATGCTAAGAATAAGTGATACTGAGATTTTCTGTGGATTTTTATTTCCCCTTGGGAGGTCTTTGGCAGAAAAATTAAATAATCATGTACTTTAAATTCCAAATAAATATGCCCACGTTTTTGCCCACGCATTCACTCAACTTTAGAGAGCTGGCATTTTAAAGAACAGTGGCTTTCGAGCGTCATTACAAAAATATTTTTAATGCTTTCACAGAATCTCTCCATAAGCAAACTCACGGGCAGTCAAAAAGCAGAAGATGAATCCATGGCCAATCATCGTCGCCTCAGGCATGTTTTTGAAAGAAAATCCAAGATGAAAGAAAGTCCTGCAGTTGTGGTGATATTAAACTATTGACCGGAAGTTATTGTCAGAGCTAATGTAGGCTATAGCCTATAGGTAACATAAGAATGAGACCTTTACTGTCTGGAACTAATTCAGGACTGAAATATGTTACCCGTCGGAAGACCTACTGGCTTTAGTTAATCTAAAAAAGCCTCCTTGGTCTATCCCCTGCTTACCTGTGTCACCAATTACAACCTGCACTCTCCACCTACACTCGCTCAGTCTGCTATTTTCTGTTGAAGGTTCCAACACCTCACTTGGTCACATATCATTCCAGGCTGCTGCAGCCAGTGACAGTGAATTGACCTTCAAAAAACCCTAAAACTGGACAAATATCTCCCCCTCAGCTTTCAAGGACTTGACTATTGACATTGTTACTGATACCAGCAATTGTTTCCCAACATCACTAACAGCCTGTTGCACTTCCCTGTGTCCCAAGGGGCCAACACGGGCTTCATTTTTGAAGCTCACTTCCTTTGGCTGGGAGCAGCCATAGAGCAGCTGAGAGACATTGCTCACTACGGCGGTTGGCTCCAGTATAGGTCTTTCAGCCCGGTTTATCATTGTAAGTAAATGGCAGCAATGCGGTCAAAATGCTAATTCAATTAATTTCCCCCCAAGAAAATGTAGTCGCAATAGGTGCTTTTCCTTCGTCTAATGTCCCTTTTTTTGTGCCTATTTTTTTAATTATTGTGTCGTTTGGACAATGTATTAACATTTTTGTGGATCATTCAGGGACAGAGACACTGCGCGTCACTGGGGGGCGGAACTTGGGCGATACCTCACGTGGTTAGGATTGACCTTGACATTCCCAGTGCCACCCATCCTCCTCCTTTTAATGTGAGAATTTGGCTACTGCACACATCACATTTAATATTGTCACTCGTGCTGAATTTGTTATGGCGTGTTCTGCATACTGTACTAATCAACCCTCTCAAAAGCATTCTCTCTAGGTTTTCGGGAATATATTTTACTACATATATACTACATATTACTACATGTAGTATATACACTGCCCGGCCAAAAAAAAAGTCGCACACTGTAATATTTTGTTAGACCGCCTTTAGCTTTGAGTATGGCGTGGCATTGTTTCGACAACCTTATGCAACGTCGCAACATTTATTTCCGTCCAGACTTGCATTCATTTTTGGCCGAGATCTTGTATTGACGACGGGAGTCGAACCACTCCGTGAAGTCTTCTCCAGCACATCCCAAAGACTTTCAATGGGGTTAAGGTCAGGACTCTGGTGGCCAATTCATGTGTGAAAATGATTCCTCATGCTCCCTGAACCACTCTTTCACAATCTGAGCCCGATGAATCTTGGCATTGTCGTCCTGGAATATGCCCATTTATGGGATAACCTGGTCATTCAGTACATTCAGGTACTCAGCTGACTTCATTTTATTGCTGCATAACGGTGCTGAGCCTAGACCTGACCAATTGAAGCAACCCCAGATCATAACACTGCCTCCAGAGGCTTGTACAGTGGGCACTATGCATGACTGGTGCAACTGCAACTTTTTTTTTGGCCAGGCAGTGTATGTACATATATACTACATATTACTACATATATTTTTCTTTACTTTTTTACCAACTAATAGCTAGGCTATAAACTGACATGCATTTGAACTATAATGCCATAATATACTATTAGCCACATTATAGAATCTATCGCACCTTGGAATTTAACGGTCTCGTCGTGGGAATTTCAATTGAAAAACGTGTAGAAACGTCTTCGAGTTGCTTTGTGAAAAAGGGACCATCTTAACTCCTGTCTAACAAATTTAAAGCCACAGCACAAGCTGGTCCCCCTTAGCCTTTCAGTGAGATTACAGGATGATGTCTCTGTTCAGTTATTTATTTACACCTGTGGCTTTACCTACACTGTTTGCACCCTGAGTTAGGCCATCTTGAGCAGTAATGTATTGGTGCATTATGTACTCATTATTGTTTAACTGAATGTGAGGGTTTTAAAAAATATTTTAAGACAAAAGCCTCATAATTACATTTTCCCCCCCATTTATATGATGGGCCTGATTCTCACTACAGAGCAAGTACTCTTTCAAAAACTCATTGCTGTGCAACATATATAATGTAGAGGGCAGTTATACCAGATGCCCTTATTTATGCTTCATTTTGGTTTATGGACATGGGGGGACATGGATACAAATGTCATTAATACAAGAAAATCATAATAAAACATCACATAAAGCTTCAAAACCTGACCCATTTCATTAAAAAAAAACAGCTAAATCCTGGATTGGAGAAACGAGCAGTGAAAACCCTTCCCCTCCCCTGGATTCAGGTGAAATGAAGTATAGTAAGGAAGGCTACGCTTGAAACATTTGCAATGCAAGATAAATACACTTGAGTGAGTACATTACGTAAATGGCTAGTTTAACTCAAGGCACAGTGATTTTTCTCGGATTAAAGAGATGGTACTTCACTATAAAAGGTGGATACAGACAAACTCACAGTTAAGACACCGGCTGTTCTCCATTATTTTTGTGTGTCTACAATAGAAATAATTAAAAGTTCCAATGCAAGTTACAACCAGTCTGTGTAATCAATCTGTCGTCATGCACCAGGGTGGGAAACTTGCTTTACACAGTACATTGTGCAATTTTCACGCCTGCAAATGAATTCTTATTAAAATGCTTGATAGAGTAGTCAGCCACCACTGACGGTATTCATTTATACTCTTTTAAAGTGATCTGCGGTCTTGTGTTAGCTGTAGGGTGATCATATATATAGAGCACAGGTTCGGGAGGGCATTATGAAGGCTTATTTGGCTATTTGGTTGTTTATATACGGTCTATGGAACGAGCAAACATTTTTACGCCTTGACAAATTTTTTCGGTCCCAAAGATTAATAAGAAAATGTCCGGGGAAGGGAGCATATCTAGTCAACCTAGTGTTAGCGTTACCCAGCGAGTTAGCAGTTTGCCAAAAACATAGTGGTGGCTTGGCTCATTTAACAGACTGTGGTGACAGCTTGCTACCTATTTCGAGCAGCTCTACGGGACATTTATAATAAAAGTAGTCTTGTCAAAATAACATCTTTGCATATCTGTGATTGATTGGGCGTCAATATAACGTTAGCTGATGGCAATCATATCGTTACCCTATGTCCATGTGCTGTGGTGCTGTGCGTGTGCTAGCCATAGCTAGCCGACCGAGCTCACTGGCAAGCTGGTAAGCTAGCTAGGATTGCCACCTTTGACTCACAAAACCTGGACACTTTGGCTACATTTCCCACGAACCAAGAGAATGTAGCCTATACAGAATTACCGGGATTTTCCGGGATAGACAGTCAAAAACAAGGACAGTCTGTTACTTTTTTGCTAAATAAAACAAACTATACATGTAAGCCTATACAGAATTACCGGGATTTTCTGGGATAGACAGTCAAAAACAAGGACATTCTGTTACTTTTTTGCTAAATAAAACAAACTATCTGCCAGTGGGGTGAGATATTTTTACTCATTTCAAGATTTGCCAGTGGGGTAAGATAATTTCACTTGTCAAGGTAAAAGTAACTTAAAATAAGTGAATATTTTCCACTTTTAAGGAAAAAAATATGATTTTAAGTCTCATTACAAGAATAAAACACTTGTTAAGACAGACTTTTTTTTTTGCAGTGCTCTCATACTGCCTCTTGCCAGGGCATTGTTATAAATAAAAACTTATTTAAAAAAAACCTGACTGGTAAAATAAAGCTTAAAATAAAAAGAAATAAGCAAAATATAAAACCTTGGAAAGCTCAACAGGAAGGGCCTCGTTCCATTGAATAACAGAAATACAATATGACCTTTTCTATGAGTCCCTGCCTATGCTTATATGCATTTTACTTGCAGATTAGTTTTCTGGCATTAACCGCATACATCTCCTGGTAATCGGTTAATGCCACGCGTCCAACAACAAGAATAAATGATCTCCATTACCAGCTTTGTCAGCTGTCTCTGTACGTAACTGTGCTGATCAGTAATTCTCAGTGGCAGTCTTGTTTAATTGTTTGTAACACTTTAATCCTTTAGACCCCAGTACAAGTTATACATATAGCTACCTCACTAATATTGGTGCATGTAGCCTCTAATTTTCTTTAATGATTACTCACACACCCTTCCCCCAAATGTACACAGGCTTGTAAAAGTGGGTACCGATGCTGGTTGGGGGATTGAATGCGATAAGAAGTGGTGCTGCCGTGGATGGTACAATATCAGTCTGCACCCGTACCCTCCTTTAAGAAAAGGTCACATCTTACATGTAGACGCTATTAATACTTCTTATTCCACAGAGCAGAACAACGCTTCCTATCTGCTGTAAGAAATAATTGAATGTTATAAAGTGCATTGAAGAGAACAGGAGCATTGCTGATAACCAGTGCCGTGTGGACTTATACAACCAGTTGGGCTCAAATACTAATTAAGGCACCCTCCAAACAAGACAGAAAAATTCAACACCAGCAATTTCAACAGTCGGTAGGAGGGGGCGGGCGTTTGGCTACGTCCATTCTAATCTCTAGAAAATTCCCTCTGGGACCATTCATCATCCCCTGCTAAAGTACCTCTGTGTTTCTAGCTGACGTAGCTCTTCTATTCACAATCTCTGTCCTGGCACCACCTTTCCTTCCTGCCTTTTCCCCTCTCTCTTTTCCTTTTTTCCACGCATCACTCTCGGACGGGCTCTGCATACTTGATTGCGGGGCATTTGCATTTACAAATTGCAGCGGCTGTTCGGCTCTGTCGTTAAGCATGCTCACTTCTCTCTAACTCGCATTCCCTACATAGGGATTTTCTCTGTCGGCTTCCACGGCTTCCTGCTTATGATTCTACCCGTCACGCTTGATGTATCCTGGCTTGTGGAAATATTAGCAGATTCAGTCATTTCTGTAAAGGATTACTCCCCCTTAGACTTTTCATTTTTTTAATGAGAATTAAAATAAAAAAATGTTACATTGCAAATCCACGGCAGCACGCCTCTCTCTCTCTCACTTATGACACTATTTTAACCAGAATAACTCCGCAAACTTGCCAAATGTTCTTAATAGAAATGCTAAGTACACAGTTAACTAAGTGTGATGCCTCCATAAGCTTAAGAAGCAGAGTGGCCTCCTTTAAGGAAACCGCTGAGTGTTCCGAGGGGAAATCTGGTGATATTTTTAATACCTTCCAATTTTACACCAATAGTACACAAAAGGCCAGAACCAAATCCCATGTTCATGCATTTTGGTTGCATACAGTCATCACACATATTTGATTTCTGTAATAACTTTATGCTAATAAAATTTGGCTCTAGCTTATTCAGTCAGACTTACACAGTGGTCCATCCGCAGCTTGACCTTGAATTATTTTTTATATTCCTTAGCTAACAGTGGTTTCCACCAGTAAAAAATGGTATAAATTCTGCCATGTAACAGGACACAAACTAGGGCGGACTCCACACTGGATTTGGGCTGTAAAAAGTTATATTGGAGTGCAAGGAAGTCTTTTCTACTTCCGTTTTTTTTAGATGACCTGACAGTCATGTCAGCTTTGACCTGAGGGAAGTCAATGGGTATTTAAATAGAGAGAAGCCTGTATGGTCATTAAAGATGCCAAGTTTCAGTGGCGGTGAGGCATCAGGTGGCCTAAGCTTGGATATCAGTTGGATATCAGTTGGCCAAGGTTAAATGGTCAAATGTTTTAAGGTCCTTACCAAAACTGATAATAATGAAAGGTAGTTTAAATAAAAAATTTAAATAATGTAATATTTAAATAATAACTGATAATTATCAAAGGTATTTTTTTTTGCAGTAGCTTATCCAAAGTCAATGTAACTGATACAGTATATCCTGTGAGAAATACTGTGATAATATTTAACCTACAAATTTTTCAAAGGCTATGTGTTGCCTATTATCAATTTCACAAAAAAAGATTACACCAAAGTAAAGGCCTAAACAGAATAAAGTCAGAATATATTTACTCAGTTGGTGATTTCTCCCCCAATGAACCCTGCTCATACAGTAAGTCCAGCTTACAGAATGTCTTTGATGCCTGGATTCAGTGTCTCAGACAGTGTGAAGCAATCTAAATGCCTGGCTAAGTCACATGGAGGGAGACAGATTTCATGAAGCATCATGTGAAATAGGCAGGAATGTGGGTGTAAGCATGAGACTAATTCACTGACCTTTAATATGTGTGGCTCTGTCGTCTTTCAGTTCTCACTTCCTCATCATTTTGAATGCCAGAGTCTGTAAAAACTAATGAGAACATAATTATTATTAAAATCGGGTTAAGATGGACTGTGACATAGTATTGAAGTATTTTTTTTTCCAACTTTGTAATACTATCTTACTGTAGCAAAACAGTTTCTCAGCAGTATGTTGAATGTTCTCAGCATCAAAACAACTGATGATGATGGAGCATTTTGCATACATTCATTTATATTAGCCAGCCAGTCAGTCAGCTAAAAAACTAACTTAGTTTGTCAAAGAAAAAATACAGCACAGTACTAGTTGGGTAAACAAGCAAATTAGTCATCATAAATGGCTAACATTATTAGGATGGTAAAAGTTAATCAAATTAATGCTGGCCATCCTAATATGGCTGAAGTGTAGCTAACTAGCTGGCTGACATTAGTTACATTCCCACAGACCCTAAAAGGCAAACATTTTACCCTTGATGGAAACAATGCCACCCTTTGTCTAGTGTTCTGCCTTTGAGTTTTGGAGTAGTGTTCAAGTAAATTTCAAGGGTCAAAAAATACTTTATGATGGTGATGTTCTTGGTGGTTTTCCTTAAATAGTCAATTTTGTACCACACACTGAAAGATGTAATGGATAGTTTAGATTTGTGACAGTGAAAGTAGGGTTATTTCACTGTATAAAACTAACTGTATAAAAATCAAACAAAATAAAGAAACTCGATTCAATTTCATTTCTATAGCGCTTTTTACAGAGCACTGTCACAAAGACGCATTACAGACAAACAGAAGGAACATTGGGCAAAAACCAGGCCGGAATCCCAAAAAAAGCAAACTAGGCTAAAAAAAAAAAAACTCTCCAGCAGGAAGAAGAACACTCAACGGTGGTGAGAAGAAACTCCTCAATAGGAAGAACCTGGCTACAGTGGGGGAGCCCATCCTCTGCTAGTAGGCCCGGTGTAAAGTAAAGGTGGAATGGATGGTAGCAGAAATGTAATGAGGGATCCATCACAGCAAATAATCACATCGCTTGAGCAGGTTAGAGTCTGAGGTATTAAACTAGCTGGTAAGTAGAAAGTCAAAATGAAGAGATGTATAATATGCAATTCAGAGGGGCAGAGTGATGCATTCGGGGCTCCAGGTTGCGTCTAGGCATGAGCTTGAACCAGGGGAGGGACTGGGCGAAGGAAGGGCAGAAGCCCCAGGGAAAAAGAAAAAGGCGGAGTAGGGTGGGCACTATCGCAAAGAGAAACAATTGCAAATGTGGAGGCCAGAGTGTAATATGGAAACGCACGTACAGTGCAGTCAAAAAGTATTTGGACAGTGACACATTGTTTGTTGTTTTGGCAGTAGGTGTGGATGGATCGTTAAGTGTTCCATGTGTGTGTACTGTTCCAGCGTAATCTAGTCCCCCCCCCCCCCCAATTCTCATCGAGATCCATTCAAATGCAGATCCATTTAAACAAAAGAAGGTAGACATTAATCAACTTGTTTTGAAAAATAAGTAGAGAAATATCAGTTTTAATATTTAATATAAACATAGTCTCAGTGTTATAACGTGCTGTAATCCTTTTTTTTTTGGTAAGCCTTTTTGTAAACCTTTTTTTTGTTGCAGTGACCCTTTTTCTCTCTCCCATCCAAATGAAATGGCCTATAGTGACTTTTGGTTCTGTTGTGTCCTAAAACTAACTCTTTTACTCATTCCCGGCCAAACAGATTATGCAAAGGTATCCTGATATGAACTCTAGGACCCCCATTTTCCCTCAAGGTCCCCCAAAGCGGACTTCTTCCAGACTACACTCCAGACTACCAACACACACACGCAGACACACACAGTGTACGTCCAAAAACTCCAGTTCCAGGGGGTTTCGACTGCCATCTATAGGATTTACTGCCAACCAGTCCCTTATTGTGGATAATATCTTCTCAGGGGTTGCAAAGACCAAACATGGAGTGGCATTTCTTTCGGTCCCTTGTCATCCGTCAAAACTGCAGGAGACTGCAGGTATTGATTAAGATGCACTCGGTGTATGCGAAAGTCTTTACTCAAGGGCTGACCGGGCTTCCCAGTGCTGTATGTAAGCGGAGCAGGATAGTACAGCCGCTGTGTATTTTGGCTATCGTGGAAAACAGTCAAAAAGAGTGTTCTTTGCCTTTATTATGTTTCTTTGGATGACCTTTGTGACCTTTCTCCTGCCGTTTCCCTCTTTTTTTCGAGCTTGGCAGCAGAGAGATTCACTCAGGGCCTCTGCTAGGTTTGTAAGGAGGGGAGGTGAAGGGGGAGCAGGAGCCAGGACTGCTTCTCGCCTCAGTATACGCCGACGGAGTCCAGGCAGCCAAACCCTTCTTGGTTATCATAGCCTCTCTTAACCCCGTTTTAACAGCCCTCCATGAGAAGAATCCCAGCGGCACCATCAGAGGACACATGGCAATAGTTTTTTGGAACAGCAACAGCAAGCAACTTATTTGGGATATTTTCAGCAGCATTAATAATATACAGATCCTTTCCAAAAAATTAGAATATCATGGAAAAGTTTTTTTTTTCTCCATAATTCCATTCAAAAAGTGAAACTTTCATAGATTATAGATTCATTACACACAAAGTGAAATATTTCTAGCCTTTATTTGTTTCATTTTTCAGAATTTTGGCTTACAGCTCCAGAAAAACCCCAAAACAGTATTTCAAGAAATTAGAATAGTGTGTCGAAAATCAGCATTTACTTCAGTTATTTCATTTTTACTCAAAACACCTACAAAGTTTTTCTACAGGTGTGTCGTTAAATTGGACAGGTATCTCAGTTTGGTTCAGTATGGGGAAGACTGCAGACTTGACAATTGGCCAGAAGTGTAATGTTCCGCTCCCTTCCTGTCCGTTTTCCGTGTTTTCCTGTTTTCCCTCCGTGTCATGTTGGATCCCTTTGTCCGTGTTTTCCCCTCTGCCGCGGACTAGGCATGTCCTTCCCTGTCTTGTTCGTCTGGTTGTTTTGGTTTACTTCCGCCTTTCACTCCCTCCCCCTCGTTGCATGCATTTTCTCACCTGGTGTCTTGTAATCACTCCCGGTTTATGTTCACACCTGTTTTGTATTTTGTCACATTAGTTAGCCCTATATAGTCTTTCGGCTGGCTGCCAGTCGGCGCCAGTTCGTTAACTATCATCACTTGGTGTAGTGCTTGACTCGTTAACTGGTCTCCCCGTGTAAACTATTCGCGTGTTTGTGGAATGTGTTTCCCGTACAGCGTATAGTCCCTTGCAAACTACAGTCTGGTAGTTTACCTCCCGCACAATTCCTGTCATTATTGTGTTTGCTAACTTGTTTCCCTTCTCCTCCATCCAACCCTGCTCCCTATCTCCCGTGGCAGTGTTTGTTTTCCCCGTGTTTGTTTGTGTGTGTTGCGGTACCTCCACCTCCAGCGCGTGTAGGCTCCGGGGTGATTCGCTACCTGGCTACCCTCCAGTTGTTCCTGTCCGACCGAGGAAACCACCCAGTTCTTCGGCGCCGGCTCCTGGAGCTCTGGAGACGGTCAGCTACCTCCGGACCTACCGCAGCTACGCCACACCACTCTGCCCTGCCGTGCTTCCGCAAAACCTCCCGACTTCCAAACCCTTCACCTCCGTGAGAACCTCCCGGTCTTTCCCGTGCCTTCCCTTGCACTAACCCTCCTCTGTTTTTGTTTTTCTATACCGGTGCAGTCAGCCCGGTCCAGTCCTGCCCTGCCGTAGTGAGTCGCTCCCCTGCCAGTTCCAGTCCAGTCCCGGCGTGAGTGTTACAGGCACTCGCTCAAGTCCAGTTCCGGTTTGGAACATTCCGTTCCAGTGCCTGTACCCGTGTGGACCTCCCAGTCCAGTCCAGTCCAGTTTCGGTTTGGAACAATTCCGTTCCAGTACCTGTACCCGTGTGGACCTCCCGGTCCAGTTCAGTCCAGTCCAGTTCCGGTTTGGGACAATTCCGTTCCAGTACCTGTTTCCCGTGTGGACCACCCGGTCCAGTTCCAGTCCAGTCCAGTTCCGGTTTGGAACAGCCCGTTCCAGAACCTCCAGTCCAGCTCCGGCTTGGAGCAGCCCGCCCCGGGCTTCCAGGCGCAAGATCTCCTAATTCTGTGTGTGTGTTGCCTTTCCTGTACAGTGTTGGGACTACCCCAACACTTAATTTATTAAATACCATCTTTTGTGAAATTCTGTCTCCTGGTCGTTGCACTTGGGTTCGTCCCGTACACAGATACGTAACAGAACGAACTGGCCAAAAACATGGACCCAGCCGACCTGGAGCAGATTCGGCACGCCTTCTCCTGCCAAACTGCGGTCAGCGACCAACAGGGCCGTCGTCTGGACGACGTGTTGGAAGTACTGAGGGGCATCACGGAACAAGTTACTCAGCTGTCTCTTCACCAGCCGCTTCCGCGTATTCCAGTGGGCCCTACACCGCCCGCTCCGGACCCCCCGGCGGACCCTCCTGTGTCCGCTTCATTTCGGGAGCCTCGCGTTCAACATCCTGAGCTATTCCGCGGGGAATTGGGGAAATGTCGCGAATTTCTGATGAAATGCGACATTGTCTTCCGGATGCAGCCCTCCTCCTTCGCCTCCGACCCATGTAAGATCGCGTTCATCATGAGCAGCCTGGGAGGAGGTGCCCTGGAGTGGGCTACATCCATCTGGGATAGCCAAGCCGCGCTCTGCAACAACTTCGCTGCCTTCACCGCCGAGATGCGGCGCGTGTTTGACCACCCTACCTGTGGGCGAGATGCAACTCAGCGCCTACTTCAAGTCCGTCAGGGGGGGTCGCAGCGTCGCAGAGATGGCCATCCAATTCCGTACCCTCGCCGCGGAGTCCGGATGGAACGACACCGCCCTTCAGGGGGCTTTCCGCCAGGCACTCAGCGAGGAGCTCAAAGACCAACTAGCCACCCGTGAGGAATCCACCTCCCTCAATAGCCTTATTAGCCTGGCCATAGCAGTCGACAACCGTCTTCGTATCCGGGCCCGTGAGCGTGGGGGGAATCCCGGTCACCTTCCTCAGATACGCTCTCACCCATCTGCTTCTGGATTCAGGGCGGCGTCTGGGGTCTCCGAAGAGGAGCCCATGCAACTGGGCAGAGTTGCGGTCAACTCTGCGGAGCGCCAACGCCGTCAGCGATCCAGGTCTTGCTTCTACTGTGGCAAACCTGGCCATCAGATCGCCTCGTGTCCAATCCGCCCAAAAGAATAGGCTCGCCAGGTAAACTAGGCGTACTGACGAGCCCTATCATACCCTGCCATGCAGCCCAGAATCGCCTAGTCTTCAAGGCCACTCTCCTGTGGAGCGACAAGTCCTTAGTTTCGTCGGCTCTCATCGACTCTGGAGCCGACGCCAACTTTATGGACACCACCTTCGCCCAGAGGGCCGGCATACCCACGGAGCTTCTTCCATCACCCATTACTGCCTTCGCCTTAGACGGTCGGAGCTTGGGATTAGTGACCCACTCCACCGTGTCCTTACAGCTTGTCCTCTCTGGCAATCACCGGGAGAGCATTCAACTCCTCCTCATCAACTCCACACAGTCAACCATAGTTTTAGGTCAAACCTGGCTCCGTCTCCATAACCCACACATTGACTGGCAGGGCGGACGCATCCTGGCGTGGAGTGGCCACTGCCTGGCTAGCTGTCTCCGCTCCGCGCTTCCCCCTCCGGGGTCCAAGAATCCCAGCACCAACCTACCCGAACCCGATATGTCCACCGTTCCCAAACAGTATCACGACCTCAGTCGCACCTTCTCGAAAGCACGTGCTCTGTCCCTACCTCCTCATCGCCCGTACGACTGTTGTATCGATCTGCTGGCGGGAGCCAAACTTCCGTCCGGCCGTCTCTACAGTCTGTCGGGACCAGAGAAACTCGCCATGGAGGAATATATCCATGAGTCCCTCGCCTCGGGCATCATCCGTCCCTCCTCTTCTCCGGTTGGTGCTGGGTTCTTTTTCGTGGGGAAAAAGGACGGCTCACTACGGCCCTGCATCGACTACCGGGGACTCAATTCCATCACTATCCGCAACAAGTATCCTCTCCCCCTCATTAACACTGCTTTTGAACCCCTCTCGCAGGCCGTCATTTTTACTAAACTCGACCTCCGTAATGCGTACCACCTGGTGCGCATACGGGAGGGGGATGAGTGGAAGACTGCCTTCAATACCCCGTTGGGCCACTATGAGTACCTGGTGGTCCCTTTCGGCCTTACTAACGCCCCGGCAGTCTTCCAGGGCATGGTTAATGACGTCCTGCGAGACCTGTTGGGTAAGACTGTTTTCGTTTACATTGACGACATTTTAATTTTTTCCAAGTCCCCTCAGGAGCACATTCTCCATGTCCGGGAGGTTCTCCAGCGGCTCCTCGAGAACCAGCTCTTCGTGAAGGCGGAGAAATGCTCATTCCACGTCTCTTCAGTCCCGTTCCTCGGCTTTATTATCGAGGAGGGCAGTATCCGGGCGGATCCGGTCAAAGTCAAGGCGGTGACGGAATGGCCCCAACCCACCTCTCGTAAGCTGCTACAACAGTTCCTTGGTTTTGCTAATTTTTATCGTCGTTTTATCCGAAATTACAGTGTCATTGCTGCCCCCCTTACAAAACTTACCTCCACCACTTTTTCTTTCTGTTGGAATCCCGAAGCTCAGCGTGCTTTTGAGCAACTCAAAACGCGGTTTTCCTCAGCCCCTATCCTTTGCCACCCTGATCCCTCCCGTCAGTTTACGATCGAGGTGGACGCCTCCGACACCGGCGTGGGGGCCATTCTGTCCCAACGTGCCGCCTTAGACAACAAGCTCCATCCCTGTGCCTTTTTCTCCCGGAGGCTGTCCTCCGCTGAGCAGAATTATGATGTCGGGGATCGGGAACTTCTTGCCATTAAGCTGGCTCTTGAGGAGTGGCGCCACTGGCTGGAGGGGGCAGGTACCCCCTTTGTTGTTTTGACTGACCACCAAAATTTAATTTATTTAAGATCTGCCAAGAGGCTGAATGCCAGACAGGCTAGGTGGTCACTTTTCTTTGCCCGGTTTAATTTTTCTTTGTCCTATCGCCCCGGTTCCCGCAATATTAAGGCAGATGCCTTATCCCGTGTGTTTTCCCTTCCCTCCAGTCCTGCTGACCCCGAAACCATTCTCCCAGCGTCCTGTATGGTGGCTGCGGTCTCCTGGAGGATTGAGGAAATCGTGAGGTCCGCCCAGACCTCCCACCCTGACCCCCGTAATAACCCTAACCCTGCCCTGTTTGTTCCCGACTCCGTCCGCTCCCAGGTCCTTGAGTGGGTTCACGCCTCCTGCCTGGCGTGTCACCCAGGTGTTGCCAGGACGACCGCCCTCGTCAGGAGGAGCTTTTGGTGGCCCACCCTCAAGGAGGATACCCGTGCCTTTGTTCTGGCCTGCTCTGTATGCGCCAGGAGCAAGGCTTCCCACCAGCCTCCCTCTGGTCATCTCCTTCCCCTCCCTGTCCCGGGCCGTCCTTGGAGCCACATTGGGGTGGACTTCGTAACCGGTCTGCCGTTGTCAGATGGCAACTCTGTCATTTTGACAATTGTGGATCGGTTCTCCAAGGCGGCTCACTTTATTCCCCTCCCCAAGCTCCCGTCCGCCCTCGAAACGGCGGAGCTCCTGGTGGTACATGTGGTCAGGCTGCACGGGATCCCTTCCGATATCGTGTCGGATCGTGGGCCCCAATTCTCCTCCCAGGTCTGGAAGGCGTTCTGTGTAGCCCTGGGGGCCTCGGCCAGTCTTTCGTCTGGCTTCCATCCCCAGTCGAACGGCCAGGCAGAGAGGGCGAACCAGGACCTGGGGGCCGCCCTGCGGTGCGTCACGGCTCGCAACCCCGCCTCCTGGAGCCGTTTCCTTCCCTGGGTGGAGTACTCTCACAACTCCCTTAAGAGTACCTCCACCGGGTTATCCCCTTTCGAGTGTTCGTTAGGGTACCAACCCCCTCTCCTGTCGGTCCAGGAGGCCGAGGTAGCAGTCCCCTCTGTCAGGGCCCACATCCTCAAATGCAAGCGCATTTGGAGGCTTACACGCACCGCACTCCTACGTTCCAATTCCCGGTCCCAGCGTCTGGCGGACCTGCACAGGACCGCAGCCCCCAAATACAGGGCCGGTCAGCAGGTCTGGTTGTCCACGTCTAACATTTCCCTTCCCTCCTCCTCTAAAAAACTTCGGCCCCGGTTCATTGGTCCCTTCCCTGTTGTACGTCTTGTTAACCCTGTTTCTGTCAAGCTCTCCCTCCCTGCCTCCCTCAAAGTTTACCCCGTTTTTCATGTCTCCCAAGTCAAGCCTGTCGCCTCCAGCCCCCTCAGTGCCCCTACCCTCCCTCCTCCTCCTGTCCGGGTCATCAACAACGCCCCGGCCTATACGGTGGACCGCATCATTGACATCCGCCGTAAGGGTCGGGGCTTCCAATACCTCGTGGACTGGGAGGGGTATGGCCCTGAGGAGCGGTCATGGCTCCACAAGGGCCTCATCCTGGATCAAACTTTAATCCAGGATTTCCACAGTCGCTTCCCATTCAAGACCAGGCCGCCAGGTACGCCAGGTGGCGTACGTTGAGGGGGGGGTACTGTAATGTTCCGCTCCCTTCCTGTCCGTTTTCCGTGTTTTCCTGTTTTCCCTCCGTGTCATGTTGGATCCCTTTGTCCGTGTTTTCCCCTCTGCCGCGGACTAGGCATGTCCTTCCCTGTCTTGTTCGTCTGGTTGTTTTGGTTTACTTCCGCCTTTCACTCCCTCCCCCTCGTTGCATGCATTTTCTCACCTGGTGTCTTGTAATCACTCCCGGTTTATGTTCACACCTGTTTTGTATTTTGTCACATTAGTTAGCCCTATATAGTCTTTCGGCTGGCTGCCAGTCGGCGCCAGTTCGTTAACTATCATCACTTGGTGTAGTGCTTGACTCGTTAACTGGTCTCCCCGTGTAAACTATTCGCGTGTTTGTGGAATGTGTTTCCCGTACAGCGTATAGTCCCTTGCAAACTACAGTCTGGTAGTTTACCTCCCGCACAATTCCTGTCATTATTGTGTTTGCTAACTTGTTTCCCTTCTCCTCCATCCAACCCTGCTCCCTATCTCCCGTGGCAGTGTTTGTTTTCCCCGTGTTTGTTTGTGTGTGTTGCGGTACCTCCACCTCCAGCGCGTGTAGGCTCCGGGGTGATTCGCTACCTGGCTACCCTCCAGTTGTTCCTGTCCGACCGAGGAAACCACCCAGTTCTTCGGCGCCGGCTCCTGGAGCTCTGGAGACGGTCAGCTACCTCCGGACCTACCGCAGCTACGCCACACCACTCTGCCCTGCCGTGCTTCCGCAAAACCTCCCGACTTCCAAACCCTTCACCTCCGTGAGAACCTCCCGGTCTTTCCCGTGCCTTCCCTTGCACTAACCCTCCTCTGTTTTTGTTTTTCTATACCGGTGCAGTCAGCCCGGTCCAGTCCTGCCCTGCCGTAGTGAGTCGCTCCCCTGCCAGTTCCAGTCCAGTCCCGGCGTGAGTGTTACAGGCACTCGCTCAAGTCCAGTTCCGGTTTGGAACATTCCGTTCCAGTGCCTGTACCCGTGTGGACCTCCCAGTCCAGTCCAGTCCAGTTTCGGTTTGGAACAATTCCGTTCCAGTACCTGTACCCGTGTGGACCTCCCGGTCCAGTTCAGTCCAGTCCAGTTCCGGTTTGGGACAATTCCGTTCCAGTACCTGTTTCCCGTGTGGACCACCCGGTCCAGTTCCAGTCCAGTCCAGTTCCGGTTTGGAACAGCCCGTTCCAGAACCTCCAGTCCAGCTCCGGCTTGGAGCAGCCCGCCCCGGGCTTCCAGGCGCAAGATCTCCTAATTCTGTGTGTGTGTTGCCTTTCCTGTACAGTGTTGGGACTACCCCAACACTTAATTTATTAAATACCATCTTTTGTGAAATTCTGTCTCCTGGTCGTTGCACTTGGGTTCGTCCCGTACACAGATACGTAACAAGAAGACCATCATTGACACCCTCCAGAAGGTCGTCGCTAAGGAGGCTGGCTGTTCACAGAGTGCAGTGTCCAAGCATATCAATAGAAAGTTTAGTGGAAGGAAAAAATGTGGCAGGAGAAGGTGCACAAGCAAAAGAGATGACCGTAGGCTTCAGCGGATTGTCAAGCAAAGACGATTCCAAAATTTGGCGGAGATGCAGAGGGAGTGGACTGAGGCTGGAGTCAGTACTTCAAAAACCACCACGTACAGAGTGTGACACTCAGTCTGAAACATTCATTCTCTGAAATAACTGAAGTAAATGCTGATTTTCGACACACTATTCTAATTTCTTGAAATACTGTTTTGGGGGTTTTCTGGAGCTGTAAACCAAAATTATGAAAAATGAAACAAATAAAGGCTAGAAATATTTCACTTTGTGTGTAATGAATCTATAATCTATGAAAGTTTCACTTTTTGAATGGAATTATGTAAAAAAAAAAAACTTTTCCATGATATTCTAATTTTTTGGAAAGGATCTGTACTCAGCAGCGCATTACACTGTTCTCATTTATACACAATAGTCACAATTGCTGGAGTGCTGTAAAAATGGATAATGAAAAATATAGGGCAACTTAAGTTGCCTAAGATAAAAGCATCTGCTTCGCAAGCTATTAATATTAATATCAAATAATGTGACATAAGAAGAACAAAACACCGATGAAGAAAACAAGGCCACAGTCAAAACCTAGGCCTAATCCCATTTTCTCTGTGAATTTTTTAATCCTCTGCTGTATCTCTGCATTCTGTTTCCAAAATTTAAACCCACGCGATGATACGCATGTTAGACTCAACTCGAATAACACAGATAAAGATATACTAAATTATTTTTTTTGTTGGTTTAACATGCTGTCGTCATTCAGTAGCTCGATCTGAACCCATGTAAAATCAGTAAACGTGTCCCGGCGGGCCCAGTGTTTTCACTCTGTTGTGTTTATCATTGGACCCGTTTTAAGTTTGTTCATCTCCATTCTAAAGCACCAACAAGGAAGCCTGAACATTAGCTACCAATAGTGTCATAACCAAAATCACCCAGATTCTCCCAGGCTAGTGTTAGTTGTCATTGGACCAACTTGACCAGCCACAATTTTCTATATATAAAAAAATATATATCTGTTGGGGGAAAAAATGATTGGAGACTAACAGCGCGACCAACAAGATGATAGCACTGGCTGCTGACTAATGAGATGCTGTTAGGGTGTGTTAAGTATACTGTGGAATAACTGGACCACCATTGACTGCTGATCGATTAGCGATAGTTGTTTGATTACAGGACAACCGATAATGTGCCTGAGTTGGCCTCAGATGGTGACCATTACCCACTGTATCCAACAACATCCAATCAGGTCTTATTTACAAGGAATGTAATGCTTTTTTTAATCTGAAAGCATGTTGAGTATAGTGTGGCAGGCCCTAATTCCTGGGGGAGAGAATCGGGCCAATCTGGTGCTCTGCTTACTGATTAATTGGCCACATGCACCTGGGCTGAATCAGCCCAAGGTTTAATATAATTGCGCTTGTTTGCGCAGTCAGTTTCTGAGACTGGGGAACAGAGGCTACGCAAGAGACACAGGCAGTGGGAAGGAGAGACGAAAGTCCACGGTCCATTTGGCTGTTCTTTTGATTTCGTTTTTTTTCTCCCCTTTGTTGTTCTATTTTTTGAGCCAGGACCGCGCGAAGGAGAACGGCAAAGGTGTTGTTTAATTTTATTTCTCGCCGTTCTCCTTGTGCGCTTTCCTTAAAATAGAAATTAACATTCCGGTACACTCCGGAACAGCCGCGTCACCCTGTGGCCGACTATCCGGCCCCTCCCAGGGATCTCGCAGCGTGTGACAGCAAGTTAATTCCAAGTCCTTTATAAAAAAAAAAACATCTTTCCCACTTTGTTTTTATTTATTTTTTATTTTCTTCTCCCCCGGGAAGAAGTAGCACAGCGTTGTAGCCGGTGGAACTCTGGCTGACTTTCTCTCTCTGACCATTATGTATTCAGTCGGCTCCTAAGCTGAAGAAGTGTCTGATTTGCAGTTCTGTAGACGGGAGTAATGGCAGATATCAATAGTGTTAGACACTCAGGTTCCCCCTGTGAGAGGAAAAAACGATGTTTGGGAAACAAAAGTTGATTACAAAAAGCAGAAAGGAAAGCAGTGTGTATGTCTCGGTGACACTTTTTCCAGGTGGAGAAAATTAAAAGAAGATTTGTGCCTCTGAAATAATCAGAGCTGGCATGCCTGTTGGTCTCGTAAATGAAGGTGGAGATGGCTGTCTAGCTAGCTAGAAAATGAGTTGTTGCATGGGCCTTGGCATCTGGCCAGAGATAGCTATTAAAAGACAGAAATAATTGATGTTAATAAAGGCCACAAGTTGGCTTTCGACACAGTAAAATGTTCAGTGTTAAAGTTTACGTAAATGATTTGAGGAAACCGATTTCCTTGAACCATTTGAGTAGGGCTACTTAATCTATGCAAGTATGCATTAGTGTGTTATTCTTTAATTGAGTTATAATTACTTATTCCAAATTGCATTTTGGTTTTACAGTGTCCCTTTAAACTAACTGTAGTTTATATGCCACGTACCATACCTTTAAAATCATCATACTTTTTAGATATACTACTAAATTAATGTCACTCAATGTCTTAAATACCGTAGCCTTCCATTGAACTACTCAGTGTGTAGCATACTGTACCTGTAAAATAACTGCAGTCAATGTGTAGAAGACTATTCCTTTAGAATCACTGTATTCAGTGAGTTGTGTGATATGCCTTTAAATGATCTGTGCTCAATGTGTAGAAGGCTATACATATAAACACACTCTGCTTAATGTCACAGTCCATTTATTTTCAACCCATATATTTTCAGCTCTGGGATTGTTCAACTCTAGTCCCCTAAGTGAGAAAATGATCATCGACAGCATTCGAGGTTCCCATAGAGTGGGGTGTGTTTGCAACCTGCTGTTTTAATTATGTACACAAGCAGGTTTGTTTGATTTTCCTTAGATTAGTTTTTTTTTTTTTTTTTTGTCTGTGTCACTCCTGGACAGCTAGTGTCTGCGATATAAAGGCAGAAATGCAGGAAGGAAAGTAGCAATCACAGTCTACAAAAAAACTTCAGGGTAAGCAGAATCCCACTGAATAAGATGCAGTTTTAAGGAGATGCCAAGCAGCAGTCATCTGTACAGGGACTGAAGGCACAACAACTATCCTTTTTTGTCCTCCTTTTTTCTTCTTCTTTATTTCCTTTTCTTTCTTTATTTCTATCTCTCGTTCTGTGAAATCTGACTATACAATTAAAGGGGAATTCCACTGAAAAACAACATTAACCTTATTTAACAGATCAACGCGCAACTGATTAAGTCTCCCTTTGTGGCTGGCCAAAAATATCTCTGAACAGAAATATCGGCAGCGAGAGGTGCAAATTTGGTAGATGTATACGTCATAATGTAAACAGTAGCTGTACAACTGTAAACAGTATTACCTTGCCGGTTAGCTTAAAGAGTTCTTAGCGAAGTTACCAATTATTCCAACGTTTTTGTCGACTACATTGCATTACATTACATTACAGGCATTTAGCAGACGCTCTTATCCAGAGTGACTTACACAACGTTTTATCTTTTTTTTTTTTACATATTATCCATTTATACAGCTGGATATATACTGAAGCAATTCAGGTTAAGTACCTTGCTCAAGGGTACAACGGCAGTGTCCTACCTGGGAATTGAACCTGCAACCTTTCGGTTACAAGGCCAGTTCTTTAACCATTATACTACACTGCCGCCCGTCGACTAGCTATACACTGGATGTACGACACCTTCCGAGACATTTTACTTGAATCGGAGGTGAACGGCTACCATTTTGAGCCCGAATGCACAGCCAAGTAGATATGTGGAATACTCTACCAGTGCTCACTGTGGCTGGTAGCTTTGCAGGGTGATGCGTAATTTGCCGTAATGTTGTCCAGGGAGGGAGGGACTCATTCAGCTGTGATGACCCTGTCTCATCGCTCACCAGTGGGGCCCACAGTCCGCCTGCACAAGCTACTCAGGCAGTGTCTTCTGACACATGTCTGTGCGAGCTCACCTGAGGGGTATACTACGATGCAGGACTACTGAGTTAGGTGGATAACCGCACTGAGTAAAACCCGGAAACCCTCCCAAATATGGAACATGGACTGAAGTAAAAACAGCTGTTCTGGGTTTTACTCGGTAATCCTGTTTCGTAGTATATCCCCTTGGTGTAGTGAAGAAGCAGCTAACATCACTTTTCAAAGGGCAGCACCTGCTTGTCTGTGCTTTCCCAAGCTGACTGATGAGGTTGCAGGAATGAGCTTGACTGGTGAATACAACCGGACAAGAAAAGGGGAAAAAAGCTAAAACAAATGTGTTCGATCCACTTCTATTGTTCTTCAAACCACACAACTTTGACACACAGAGGTCATTCCTACAGTGTTTTTGGTAAGCTAGTTAAGAAGACACTGTTGTCCTTGTGTTGTTGAATATATTCATTCGAGTGGCCGAGTTTGATTGGTCTGCGCCGTCTGGAGTAGGCACTTGTGTCACACGGTCACAGCTGTGGTGGAATTCTTTTGCTGTTTTTTTTTTTATTGGAGTTGCTTGTTGTTTTCTTTTCTGCGAAAGAAAGGGTTGAGGCTGAATGCAGATAATCCTCTCCCTGTGCCCACGCTTGGGCGGTCAGCTGCGGAGGAACGCGGCCGAGGCCATCACCACGGTAACCGAAAGGGAGCTTGGCCTTCGCTGCTCTGCAGTCAGTCAGAGTATCAGCTCCTTCCCACTACGGGAGCATGGGGTTTCCACTGAATTTGTACACAGTCTGGCCTTCAGATCTCCTGTCTCAGTACCGGTCTCGGGTTTCCCCCCACAGACCCGGGCCTCTGCCGTATTTGCTTGATGGTCTGAACTTCCTGTCACTGTATGCATATTAAGCAGCCTCAAAACATTGACCCGGTCTGCTAATAATCCCGTTTAAGCACTTAGACTCACTGTTTCTGCTGTGCCGGGGCTCGGCCCTGGCCGGGTCTGTCAGCGGTGAGCGTTTAAAAAGCCTGCCTTCTCCAGGGTGAGGTGTTTGTATTTAAACTGCTCCGCAGTTCTCTTGTTGGGTGCCAAAGGCAGAAAAATCACCATGACTATCACCCCTGTAGTTGAATGCCTTTCCCCCTGGGCCAATCTGATCCTCCCACAAAGCACCCCCCAAAGTCCGTCACCCATCCTTCAGGCTCGTATTAGTAGCTCGCCCCGTTGCGGTGTGCCATGCCTCTACTGTTGGCATCAATAACACTGGCTGTCACTGCCTTGTTGTATCTCTACTCAGCAGCTGGGAACTGGCCCCAATATGGGCCCCCAGGAGCCCCCATCCTCAGGCCTGGCTCTGTGTCTTAACCTGGTTGAGCAGGTGCCAGTGACAGCATGGCTGTGTGTGCGTGCTTGCGTGTGTGCTGTTTATTTGTCTGTTTTTGTCTTGGCTAGACCTGTGGCCATCTCCAATATGGGTAGTGACAGCCAGTGGCGAGCTGGGTCAAAGACTCCACACAAGGGGCTGGCTCTGTTTTTTTTTGTATTCACATACAGTATGTTCTGAACCCTCCCCCAACACAGCCATTGCAGTGATACAATGACCTACCTGTGCTCATCAATGTCAGACTGAAAACACACCTGTTCAGGCTTAGCTTTCCATTTCCTGTTCCTGGACTGGTCCAGTCCCACACCTCTGTCCCAGTCCCTGCTCACTTCAGACCCTAAATTACATCTGATGTATTTTAACTCTATAAACTTCACCCCTAGTGGTTGAGACGTAATCCATCTCAATTACAGTATTTATGTTTGTCTGAAATGATAAACTACAGCTTTAAGAAAACCCCGTAAATTTTGACGCAGTATTGTTTAAAAGGGTAGCCGCTTGCGAAAACCTCAGCTTCTCCAGTTACACTGCAGTGCAATAAAATAGGAGGGTGCTATTAATAGCCCAAAGCACTTTACAGACTGTAAAATGCACCGTTTATACATGCTAAGAAAATCATGTTCACGTATAGAAACAATAATTTTTTTTTAAAACGTTGTACAAATGAGCATTCGCCATTTCCCCCCGCTTACTGTACTATATATAGTACCTGATGCACTTTAGGTTTAGAAGACACCTCTTTTTTTTTCTCCAAAATCTCTCGTATAAATATGTTTAGGAAACCAAGTACTTACCAGTATATTCAGCTACAGCTGTTTTCTGATTAACCCTGAAGAGTTTATCTTGTTATAATTCGCCAAAGTCCCGTACAGTCGACATTTCCATAGTGACCACCAATCACACTTAGGGCTGAAATACGTTGCTGTTGTTGCGTAAAAACGTGCCCTTTTGTACGTTTTTTTTAAAAACTTATTGAAATACATTAGGCTACTTATGTTATGGTTATTATAATGTATGTGACCATTCTGAAATAAATGTTTTCTGTTGCAAATTTTTGAATGATACAGCTTCTTCTTCAATTCGAACTTTAAACTATGGTTGTGCAGGGAATATTTTTTGAGATATTGACATTTAAATAAAACGAGAAGAAACTAGGTGGAAATTGCCTCTGGTGGGCCAAAGTAAATAGAGTTAATGCAGCTCTCGCTGGTAAGTAGGCTCTCTGAGTGTGTTTGCATGATACAAGGTAGCATTGCTCTTCTGGATCATTGTTATACACTATACAAGTTAAACGGATCTAGGCATGTCACTATTTGTGGTAATTGCTATGCATTGCAGTGTTTGAAGGCTAAAGCAATTACTGCTGTATGCTTGTACTTTAGTCCTGTTACTCCCGTGACCTGCATTTAATCTGTATCACCATAAATTGGCTCATAAATCTCAAGAGATATGGACATTTGGCAAATAATCATAAAATAAAACAAACATAAATAATTGGCTAAACGATAAATAGCTGCTAGCTTTTCTCTGTCCCTCTGGTTTGGACTCAGAGGACACTGAAACTTGGCCCCTGCTCTGGGTTTCTTCCCCCCATATTAGGCCCCTGCTCTGGTTATTCTTTGTTATCTGGTCCCTGCTCTGTTGTTTTCCCAGTATTCAGCTCCCGTTCTGAGATTATCTTGGTTGTTCTCTCCATAATTTGGCCTGGCTTTTGATGGGGGGCAGTGCGTGCGTGCGTGCGTGCGTGCCCTTGTGCCATGATGCAGCAGGGGGTATTTCAATTACACCCCCCCCCCCCCCCCCCCCGCCCCCAATCTCCAGATACATGTATGTTGTATGTAGTATAAACACTGCGGTTGTTAATCCATTTCACTTCTCTCAAATATTGATGGTTACAAGGGACACATTTCATGGTTTGCACACACACACTGTCGTACGCAATAAGGAAGGAAAATCCACTTTAAACCTTAAACAAATTGACTAAAGAAATTCAAAGCATTTAATTTTATAGTACTAAGGTTAATTACATTAACCCAGCACAAATCAGAGTTGCTGAGATTATGTTTTATTTTAGTTAATGCCACTTAATTGGTTTAACCTCTATTAACTTACAATTCATTTGATTCATGTAAAATTACTTAAATGACTTGAGTTAATACAACTTCAATTTTAGTTGTATTAACTTAATGGGGAATTCCACCAAAAAATTATGTTTGATTTGTCAAAAAAGTAGCTCTCCTCTTGATTAAAATGAGCTCTCTGCCAACTTTCTACCTGTAGTGAGAGCAGAGATATAGCCCCAAACTACTGCGCATGTACCAGGTACCTGCTTTATTGTGAACTACAATGATCAATAATGCTTACAGTTTATGGGCAATGTCAGACATCGCCAGTCACAGCTACTCACATTGACTGAATAACGTTACATCAGGAGCGGAGGGACTGGGCATTTTAGTCCTGCAGGCTAGCATCTCTTTAAGAGAGGCCACGTTACTCACTGGCAAGTTCGCACTAATGTATAAAAAAATACCACCATTAGCTGGAGTCTCCAGAAAAATCAACCCTGACCTCCCATTTTTCAGTATGAAATGCTAAACATATACAGTTAAAAGTTAAAACTTTATCATTGTAGATGTTATCTGTTTTAGCTATGTTTGCTAGTAAAGCCAAAACTTTCCCTGTTGTGCAACTCGAACGCACTCATGTCGGTAATGACGTGGAAACAATGTGTTTACCACCTCCAATATCCAACCTCCTGCCATAAAAAAATGGGTCAGTTACTGCATGGCAAACAGATTTAAAAACCTGGATTTGCACCTGTTTAATGCCAAGAAAACCGTGGCTAGGGCGCGGCGGAGGTGCAGCGGGCTAAGGCACAGACTTTGTCTGTGTGGTTGCGCCCCGAGGATCGGGGGTTCGATCCCTGTTCCTGCCAGATCCGAGCATGGCCGGTGCCCTGTGGGAGCGGCAATTGGCGGCTGCTCCCGGGTAAGGGGAGGGGCTCGGAGAGAATCGCTGCGCACAGAAAGGCCCTGGACGAGTTGGAATCACGGTCAGGAGCTCGAGGAGTTGCGCCCTGCAGAGGACGATTCTGATTCTCTAGCGTTTGCTACACGGGGGGAATTGAATTAGAATAGGGGTTCAATTGGCTACCAAAACTGGGAGAAAATGGAAAAAAATCTGAAAACAAATTTTAAAAAAGAAACCCGTGGAAACAACAGGTAATGACGCTAGCTGAAAAAATGACATCATTAGCATTGCTTCTGTAATCGAATGTTCAAAGCGAAACCCTTCGATTATGGTCAGCTCAGTAATGTTAGTCTACTTTTCATGGTCATGGATCATAATGTAACGTTAGTTAACATGGTTCCTTACTGGGCCACTGAGTTGTATCATTTGTCCACTCTGTAACTGACAGCACTCGAGTCCTGTTTGGTTTAGTTTGCCAAAACATCTTTAGGAAACTATGTATCAGTGTAATTTTCTGACATTATAATAAAATGGCAATGATAGCTAGCTTGATCTACGATGTGTCCCTACTCAGAACAGTGACAGACACAGCATTGTTTCCTCCATTGCTGGCTCCGCCTACGTGCTTATGTAATTTACACGCTCACTTGACGCCACTGTAGTCTTTAAAAAACGAGGAAGTGGTAGAGGTGTACGTAATTTTGACCAAATTGGTAACTTTAGCTGTCAATATTTCGGTTCACATATTTGGCCAGCGACAAAGAGACTTAATTAGTAGCGCCTTGATCTGTTAAATAAGGTTAATGTTGTTTTTCGGTGGAATTACCCTTTAAGTATCAACAGTTATGTTTACCGAAATCTTAATTTACACTAACTTCCCAAGCTTAAATTCACCTAGTTTTTCTATTCAAAACATCTGAGTTGAACTTACTCAAAAGTCAAGATTTAAAAAATTCAAGCAAGCCCAACACAAATGGAATAAGTACTGTTCACTTCATTTTACGACTTGAACAGTCATTACTGAAATTGAGTTACTTGTGCAAATGGATGATATTTGTTTAAATGGAACTTTTAAGCCGTTTTAACAGTTGCAAATGGAAACCTTCCCCCTGTAGATTGAGTAGCACGCAATGCATTGCAGCACACAATTATGTGATAACTGTAGATCTATAGTGACTGGCTCTGGTGACAATAAGTGAAAGGGGGCGGGTTTCCGGAGGCTAAAATCTGGGTTCTGTCTGAAATGTTTTACTATATTATTATTATTTTATATATTTTTATATATATATTATTTTTCCCCCTGGGAAGTTGCTCTATATAGTGACTAACTAGAGTGTCAGTCAGTTTTCTAGCAAATGGCTCCCCAGTGAGTCTACCGTATAGGGAACTAGTGGACCATTTCAGACACAGCCCTGGAGCATTCCATCAGGGGGACTGTCCTGACTGGACATCACAGTGCATGACATCACATGACTGTGCCTTGAATCAGCCCACCTGATGCTCTGTGGCTACTTCCTGTGTTCGGACATTACCACCCCATCACAAAATTGGATGGGAATGGTCTTGTGGAGGTGTTATAATTTGACCACGTTGTTCACCCAGGGGAAGACATGAGAGGGAGAAAGAAAGAGAGAGAGGGGAGAAAGATGAAGTGGTGAAAAAAGGAGGGCAAGAGAGAGACAGAAAAGGAGGGGGAGAGAGAAAGAGAAGAACAGATTGAGGTAGAGAGGGAGCAATAGAGCTAGATGATTCCCACTATCTATGACCTGGACATCAGAAGATTGAAGGCAATTGAAAGACTCGATAATATGGAAATATCCGGAAAGTACAAGCGAGGCTACAGCATTGCTGTGGCAATCAGACCAAGGAGCATAGAGAAAGAGAGCAAAAGGCACACACTTGTCTAATTTATCCTAAGACTACAGACATGTCCAATCACTTTTTAAAATTTACATATGCATTCTTTTTTTGTAATTCCCTCATCCGGAACACAAACAAGCCCATTTGCAAGGTTTGAGTTGTAAAAATCCCCGTTATTTATGATCCCCTCTAGTAGTGCACACTCAACAGACGTGAAACACTCTCTTCGAAACCCCATAAAAGGAACAGTCCCCCCCCCAGAGAGAGAGAGAGAGAGAGAGAGAGAGAAAGAGAGAGAAAGAGAGAGAAAGAGAGAAAGAGAGAGAGAGAGAGAGAGGAGTGACAAAGAAAGAGACGGAAAGAGAGACTGTGCCCAGGGAGACGCATTTGATGTCGGTGTCGCCGCACAGTTTCCCAGCCACTGGCCAGTCATTAAGCGGCGGTTTAGAGGGTACCGGGGGGCCCTGCTGCAAGAACAGCACTGCGCAGATTGTTTTTGATCCCTCTCCGTGAAACACCCCACTCCCACCCTCACATGTGGGGGCTCTATGTAGCACTTCTCATGGTTCATTGTTGTTTAATCCTGGAAAACCAATGATGGGGTTTCTTTTTTCTTTCTTATAATAATTTAAACGTGGGCAACAAAAACAAATCTTTCCTCAGTTATTCATTACAGCCAGTAATTGGAAATCAGATCATTTGATCATGTGCAACACCTCCTACATGCAATCAGGCCTCTTCTAATGAGATTTGTTTTACCTTGTAGATTTGTGCTGTAATTGCTTGTTTACCAGTGGGCCATTTCACAGGAAGTACGGAAAGAGTTATTTTCAATTCACATCTTTAGTAATAAAATTATGAATACACGCTTTTGAATAATATGATATATTTAATTGTATTACAGGTCAATGTATCATGAGACTCATATACACAAACATCAACTAAATTATTATTACCTCCTTTCATGGACTAATAAAATATGGGCCACAAAACTGCATACTGAAACAGAAGAATATAAGGAAAGAAAATTTCAAGGTTTCCCTTTTGATCCATGTAGAATATCATTAACAACAGTACTCTTCATGAATTATGTATCACAACTTTGAAATACAGAGCCATTATTAAGAAGAAGGCCCACCACCATACTGTGGAACATTTCCCATGTTTGAGGGGGTCAAATATGTGAGAAAATGCAAAATAAGTTGTTGTTCAAGCTGAGGTTTACAACTTATGACTCTCAATACCCCATATTCCATTGGTTGAACCACCATTACCCACCAAAAAAAGAGAAATAGCCTGAATTTCATGCATCAACCTCTATAAACAGACTGAGATGAATAGCAACTACCATTTCCTGTATGTTAATCCATGAAATAAAATATGTTTCTCACAAAGGAGGGGACATTGTGTAGATTGGCTTTAAAAAAAAATTAAATATAAAGTTTTTTTTTTTTTTTAATCTTTATTTTTGCTATGAAGGAATGTTTACAAGACAGCTTCTTATTGTATTTTCTGATGGTATCCCCTGGCCCTTCCATTTCCCTCCCCACAGCTCTCATTCTGCTTTATGGGAAGTGTGGTCTTCTGCCAAGTCTCGTCTGAGACCACTGCTAAATATCATTTAGCCACCAGAGCCAGGGTTTTAACGGAGAGCTACAGCAAAGGTTTCTCCAAGGAAATATAGACGCTGCTAGAGAATTCATTGAATTTGTACTAAAATTGATCCCGCAGAACACGTGGGAGTGGGGTTGGGGGAGGGGGGGGCATGCGTGTGTGTGGGTGGAGACGGGTGGGGGGATAATTCAGAAAGGCAGCACCACTGCCTTGGGAGCACAGCTGAAAATAAGGACACAAAAGTCTCTATTTGAACAGATTAAGCGTTCAGTCCCTTTGCACCAATCCCTTCTTATGTAAAGTGTCTATTTTGGTGGGGGTGGTGGAGAGGCGTGGAGCATAGGGTAAGGGAGGGCGATTGGAGAACAGAGGGAGTCTATATATAGCAGTCCAGGAAGGCTTGCACTGGCTTTTTGATATGGAATTAATGCAGATCCATGCCCCTTTTTCCTTTGCATGCAAATTCCACGGGAGGAGGGCACAGGTAGTGTGCCTGATTAGGATCTCCGCCCACATAACCAGCCGTCCCTGTGGAAGTCTGACAGGAACTGACAGGAAGGACCCCTCCCGCAGTCTCTCCTTTGCGGCTTTGCAGCCTCGACTTTGAGTTATCGGCTCAACTCTCACATCGTGTCCTTTTCGGGGATGGGGGCTGTGCAGTTTTTCATTAAATTAATTTGCAAATCTAAGGACTGGGATTTGTCGTCAATAGATTTGTGTTGTCTTTTGTGTTTTTTTTTTTTGTGGTCTATTGTCAGGAGGTAAGCTGGTCCTGTGTCTGTGTTTGCTTTAATACCACAGAATTTGTGTGAAATGTGTTTTTCCCCAACCAGCCCAACGGTCTCGTTTGAATGTTATCAGAATCTGCTGGATTTTTTGATGAAAAGGCAAGCGCAAGTACCAACTGCCTCATATCTATAATTAAGAGCAAAACAAAGAGGAGCCTCAAGCTTCAGGCGCTCGTAATGATCGATGAAGACTCACAGTACCGTCGACTACCAAGCATGAGAACACGTATAAAGAAGTTTTTAAAAAAAGAAAAACAACAACAGTTCAATATAGGAGTGGGTAACAAGGCTCGTCAATCAAAGCTACACAGTAAAATAGCCAGGGTTAATTCAACTCTAACAGAGTACATATGAGTCCAATTGGGACCATATGTACTGATTGTACTCTGTAAGAGTTGATTTTACATTACATTAATTTTGATGGAAATTTTACTGTGTATATGCTATTTCTCACAAAATCCCAAATAAACCTCTCAGCTTAAGATCAGGCGAAAGTCATCTCCATCTTTGTGGTCATGAAAGTGCATTCGATTCCAATCGGAGTCAAAGCGCAATGGCACAGATGTGATATCAGAAGCCCTTTCGACAGGTTGCGTGCCAAGGTTTCACATTTCTTGTGACCGATAAGGGAAGATGTGGTGAAGGGTGGTCTGACAGTGGCAGAAAATGAGATCGGAGTGTGAATTTAATTAGTAAGTGTAAGCAGACGCGGGGACAGCCGCGCGCACAAGCGGCGCGGGGCTCCAGTGAAACAGCGAGGCAAGAGCAAGGTGTCTCCGCGAGAAAATTGAATTGCGCTTCTGTGATTCGTCGTTTCTCATCCTGGAAACGTTGGCAAGTGGACAGAGATGAGAGCCGCACGGCTGTGAAATCCCACAAGCAGAGCGGTCACTGCTGGGTTACTCCCCACTCTCCACTGGCTGATTGCCACAGTAATGCTGGAGCCTCACTTGTATTTCCCGGATATTTCTATGTCATTGAGTCTTTCAAATAACTTCAAACGTCTGATCTTTGAGTGATAGATAGTGGGGATCTTCTGCTGTATCTCTATATCTCCCTCTCTGCCTCAATCTGTCCTTCTCTTTCTGTCTCTCTCTTGCCCTCCTTCTTGCACTCCCTCTTTCTCACTCCCTCTTTCGCCCCCTCTTTCTCTTTCCCCGCTTTTAACACTCTCTCTATCTCTCTCTCCCTCCTCTACTATCTCTTGCTTCCTCTCCCTCTCTCACACAGAATCCCCTCCTAATTTAGTCTCCCCTGACCAAAGACAAACCGAGAGAACCAGAGAGAGGAATCTGTTTCTCCTGATCCTATCACTATTTTATGGACAACCTCTGGCTTTCACTTCTGTTTTTTTTATTTTTGGAATGTAATCACAGTGCAGTCTTACAGTTTGACTGCTTCTGCACAAACGGAAACTGCATTCTGAGTTGTTTTTTTCCATTATTCTGAATCGAAACCACTGTCCTGTTTGAAATCCCACAGTGGACATGCTGTATATGTCAGAATGTGTTGCATATATTGTGTATCAGCTACAATGCATCAGAGGTTTAAAAAGAATACATGCCATTTCAAAAATGAGCGAGTTCTAAGGAGCAGAGAACGCTGAAGTCAAGAATAACGAGTAATATTTGGCCCTTTTGCCATGTCGTGTCCTTTTTTCTCAGGATATCAAGGTATTGCTTTTGGTTTTAATTATACCCATGATTGTTTATATTTCTCCAAAACGTGTCATGGACAACATATTGACACTGCAGGTAAATGTTTATATTTTCAAATAAAATGTTTCTCTGAAGTGAGAAATTGTTAAAGGATGCCAAAAACGATCTATTTTTCATTCATGGGTGGCTTGTGAAAGGCATTTCACACCTCAAGGATTTTTTCACAGTTTGTTCAAGAGAGATCTTCTCAACAAACAGCATGACACGCCATCAGAAATATCCCTGCATCTATTTTTTATTAATAATAGCATTGTTTTCGGGAAGAATTGTGACGCAAGGAAACATTTCTGTCAGAGCTCTGGTCGGTCAAAAACAGCTGAGTTGTGTTAGGTCAGCCAGTTTTCTGAAAGCGTGTATCCACAGCACCCTCTGGTGGTGATTATCATACCCTGTATATTCAAAGTCGCGGTATCTCTCAACTCTGAACATTTCCTATTATCTTGGCGTGCGTGCGGCTGGAGGATTTATCACCGTGTCGAATCAGATTTAATCCCTTCAAAAGTGCTTTCCTCGTTTGTTTTGTGTAGGGTCTTTTTCTTTGAAAATAAATTACCTTTGTGTTGATCCTTCTGTCTGCACAATGCAATTTTAAGGAAACTGGATTTGTGAGACCACTGTCATCATGCCACCGAATGATGCCGCTGACTGGTCGATTAGTTTTACCAACCATGTTAATGCAGGTTAAAACCACGTCAACATGCCTTTTCTAGGATTTCCTGAAGGATTCAAGTTTTTTTCTATACTGTGTTAAGTATGTGTCACTAATTTCATTCTACTTCCACTGTGTTATCATAAATTGTGTGAAATAACTTTGAGTGGAAGGACAACATCTCCACTGTTCCCCGTGACCAATCAACACGAGCGTAAGGGTCGCTGACCTCTTTTGCAATTTCCACACCCCATCCAGTTCTCCGTCTCCGCCTCTCCCCTGTGTTCAGGTTCCGCAGGCTGGAGGACTGACCACCAGCAAACTGTGCATCGACCCACAACTCCGAACCAAATACACAAACCTCTCCTTCTGCCATTCTTACAATGGCAACATTAATTTAGCCCTATGTCACTTACTAATTGTGTTAAAATGTATTGTTCTGTAAAATAAGTATGAAGAAAATGCTATCTGCCTTGGCGTCTTTCATACCTTGTACTGGCTTCAGATTTGTGTGGTATATATTCTTTGAAATAACCTACTGAAAATCAAACAAAATATGGTCAGTGGAAAATTGTAATGCATGCATGCATTGCTCAGTGCTGAAAGGACCAAAGCACTAAAGCTGTAAGAGTGAATGTATATATTACACTTTCCTATGTGTAATATCAAGCCATAAACAACATAAAGTGCATGATCCCAATTACTCATCACAGAAGGAAATATAATACAGTGATCCAAATACACCATGGGAATGATATGTGGTCACGTTCAAGGGGAACAGGAGCATGTAACATACCAATACTTAATCACTGGAGGGCCTATGGCCTGTATCCCTTCTGTTCACTTCAGGAATCTCGCAATTGCTGTTGCCCCCAATCACATGACTTATTGAGCTTTGCACTTTATGTGGAGAATAGGTATCAGTTTCACACAATATGAAGCATTTGTGTCTATGCTCTGAAAATCTCATTTCCAGATAGAGCTCCGCTGTCAACAGCAAGACTGTCAGCAGAAATATCTCCACGCTGTGTGTCTTTTCATATGTTTTAAAATGCATATACATTTGAAACCCCGGAAAACAAGTTTCAAATGACAGTTGGAAAAGGTTGTGCATTGAAACAGCAAATTTGTTACCTTTTATTACTTTATCATTTCTGCATCTCACTTTTTCACAGCGGATACTTAGTCAAGGCACAAAAGCCTTTGCAAATCTGGAGAGCAATACATTATCATTCTTTAATGAGCTTCTTTGGCAGTAAAACGACGTCATTCCAAGTTTGTTTCACTCTTACTAAAGATTTTATGATTGAGAGTTCCTAACTAATTGGATTCTCTCCTGGCTGTCTGGGAGAAATTGCTCTGCTATTAAAGGGAAAAAAAAGCGTCTATGCATTGAGATATTTCTCAGACCAGAACTGCAAGTGCAGTGAAATTGAGTTGTGAACTTTTAAAGAAAGCACATATTTGAGTCCTTCTCAATTAAAGCAGTCCAGTGGGGAAACAGGCCTGCTTCTGGCCTACCTCACTTGTATAGAGCTGACTCAGGAATGGATGAGCCTGCAAAAAAGACGACATTATTGGGAAGACTTTCCATCTGGCTGTTTGAAAGAAGAACCACTTTAACTTCCACCAATAGTTTAGTTCGTCCTCCGGAGAGGAATATTTTGAGCATGACACGAGTCTTTTCCCTGGTGATGAGAATAGTGATTGTGACGGCGCTGTTAGCATCACTGGCATGCATACAAGAATGATCACAGTACAACTTTCTGTACAACAGATATTAACTTTTCACAATCAAATCCTTTTTTAAATGTCTCTGCTTGGTTATGGGGAGACGAATGCAACATAAAACGCAATGATTTTACCGTGCATTTTTTCCCCACGTTTAATGGAAACACCGCTTTTTTTTCTCTCACATTTAAACAACAAATGTCCCTTTTTCCTACATTTATGATCTTTGAAAAAAAGGTGTAAATATTAACTGTACAATCCTAAAATTCTATATAAAAGCAAAAATGTTTTTTTTATATATTTAGCTAAATGTATGAACATTTAACTAAATGTATGAAACATTTAGGTAAATGTACGAAACATTTACTAAATATATGAAATATTTAGCTAAATATATAATACATTTAAGGGCTTTTCACACTGCACTTAACCCTGGGCTGAATGCATTCTAGAACAATTTTAACCCATTGGTTAACTGGGCTGTTAAACCTAGGTTAACTATGTACAGTGTGAAAAGCCTATTAGTTAAATGTATGGAACATTTAGGTAAATATTTAGTTAAATGTATAAAACATTTAGCTAAATATTTAACTAAATGTATATAACATTTAGCTGAACGTATGACATATTTAGCTAAATATTTAGCTAAATGTACAAAACATTTACCAAATGTTTCATACATTTAGTAAATGGTACGTACATTTCATTATATGTTTCATACATTTAGTGACTGTACCCACGTATGAATGCTTTATGCATTTAGTTAAATATTTAGCTAAATGGTTCATACTTTTAGCTAAATGTTTTATACATTTTGCTAAATATACCTAAATGTTTCATACATTTAACTAAATATTTCATACATTTAGTAAATGTTTTATACATTTTGCTTAATTAGTATACATTTAACTAAATGTTAAAAACCACTGAATAATAAAACATTGACCATATATATATAATTTTGGGATTGTACATTTGATATTTATACCTGTTTTTTTCAAAGATCATATATGTAGGAAAAAGGGGCATGTTTTATTTAAATATGAGAAAAAGCGATATTTCCGTTAAATGTGGGGGACAAAATGCACACGGTAAAATCATAGCGTTTTATGTTGCATTCGGCTCCCCATACTTGGTGGTGGTATTTCTAATTGGTGGTGGTTTTATATTATCTTAAAATTAGTGTAAAGGACAAATGCAAAAGACTGTGATGTATAGTGTGGAGCAGTGGGGTTATGTTTGACCTCTACACATTTGCAGCACAGTGGCTTTCATCTCTTATCTTGATGAGCAGAGAGAATTCAGTCCCACAGTCCTTGGCCGTTCTCCCTGTCACATTTAAGGGGCACTTTCAAACATTTTATTTTTTTTAAGTTATATTTATAGGGCTTTTCAGCTTTACTGCTAATGGACAGCAAAGTGTAGAGAGGCAGGAAGAATGGGAGCAAGAGAGAGGGAGGGACATTCGACAAAGGTTGCGCAGCCGGATTTGAGCTGCCGACGTCACGGCTCGCGATGAGAATGTGTACGGTGCTCTTACAGGCTACGCCACAGAGACACCCCACTTTTCAAACATTATAAGCATCTCGTCAGTCACAGCATGCCCTTATGGAAATGTAATATACTGCAGTATATTTAAAATATATTGTGAAGATAATTTTGATATATTTACAATGTACTGCAGTATATTCTTTTTCCATAGGGGAGCAAGGGGGCTGAAGATTGGGATACAAAATCACTGTCATCCACCCAAAAGAACAGGAGAGCCCCTGACAGTGATAAGTTGCAACACCGCCACAAGCATTGTAGAGCTGGGCAATTCCCCCTTCTCCTCAGTGGAGAAGAAGACTCGATTACAGAGGAGGTGTGGGGGCAGGGGCACTCCGCACTCATTGAGGCCCATGTGGGAATGAGACGGATTAACATCAAAACTCCAAACCTGTGTGTAGCCGTGCCTCTGGACAGCGCTGATCGGACGACGTGTTCCGAGGTACAAGGAAGGCGAGCCGGGCCACGCGAGTCTGCCAGGGAACTTGTTAGTGGATGCTCGACGCATGATTGGAAACGATTAAACCTCTGCCATGGCAGATGCAAATGTTGCCTGTGGGCGTACTTCAGACTAATGACAGACCGACCTGCCGATTCTCACATTAACTCCTTATTTAACCGCATCTGGCGTTTGTGAAATGGGTCGTTTTTTTTCTCCGCCTGACCTGTGATAAAAGTTCCGATAGCCTGTTTTCACGGCACTCCAGATTTGAGAAATTTGCCAAAAATGTGCGAGCACGTGGGATCTCACAGACAACAAACACTGTGCAACATGCCTTCAGTGACAAACAATGAAATTATCTTGCATCTGTCACCTGTCGCATACAGCGCGAGCTTAAGGACTGTCTTCTGACTTTCAGCAGGACTTCCTATTTATACTGAATGCTCTGTGGGAAGGTTTCAGGCTTAATGGGACATATTCAGACATATATGTCTGGTAAGGACATACATCTTACCGGGGAGGGGCGGGGAGTGGCAGTGGGTAGAACCCGGTGGGCAGAACTCTCATATTCCAACTGAATTAAAATATCCTGGGGTGGGTCTCAACTACCAGAAAAATGTCACACCCACATCTGGGTGATCCACGGCAACATTTTTTCCTTGAAGCACTCCCCAAACATCAGTACAGACGGAGAGGGAGAGGGGGGCGTGGTGATTTAGAATTTGGTCAGAACATGAGGAAGCGTTTATTCCAGTTTTGTTTTTGTTTTGTTTTTCACCGTAGAAAGGCGAACATTTACTTCCCTTCACTGGACTGCCTTCAGGATAAGCAAACCATTTCAAAAAATTTTATGAATTATTTTACTATTTTCAGTGTCTGGTTGTAGCACAGTGTTACTATTTCTGTTGATAGGGTGATTGTGTGTACGTTTTTTTATTTTTTTTAAAATATGTCACTCGTTGCTTTTGATTACACCCCTGAATGCCCCCTAAATGCGTAGGTGAAAAAAGACGGCTGCAAAGTTATGCAAACAGCTTAGAGTAAACAGCATTCAAGGGACACTTGTAGTAAATGTATTGTGTAGTAAAACAGTTTTCAATCTCACACTGAGCATCAGTGTCAGTGCCAGGATTTCTTCTTTATCTAGCATGCCCTTGCTTTCCTCCCATTCATCAACACTAATGTGTTGTAATTTAAATACAGTTGGACGTCTTTAATTGGCTCTGAGGACCTCTCATATCAATCAGTGCAGTTAATCAAAATCAACTTTATCACCTGGGAGGCCCCCTCAAAGACAGCGTCGTAAAATCTCACAGCCTGCATTTGGTCAAACGATAACATGCATGATTTTGCAAAAAACTGCCAGACCCGGTTAACAAAATAAATAAATACAGATGAATAAGCACCTGTTATTTACTGCATCCAAGGAGCACTGTTGAAAGTGAAACAAATGATTACAAATGTAAGACAAATTGCTCATAAATATGAATGTAAATGATTTCCATTCTCACAATGCAAGTTAATTACACACTCGCACTTCTCAGAACTATTGCACAATATCACATTTCGAGAGATTTTAAGAAGGAATTCTGGAAACCTACCACAGCCTAATGGCCCAATCTGTCTCAGTCATTGCTGAATTCCCACACTATTAGAAACAGATGATTTATTTACTTATGTATTCATCTATTTCAAGTGGACTTTCAATGTGACATCCTGAAATAAAAATATGTGAAAAAATTGATATTTTAAAAAATGTTATGGACGCCAACACTCATCACAGTATATGCGGGGTGGGTCTCAACTACCCGTAAAATGCCGCACCTCCACCTGGGTGATCCACGGCAACAATTTTCCCTTCAAGCACTCCCCAAACACCAGTATTGCTGGAGAGGGAATGATGTATTTCCCCCCCTGGTCTTGCAGTAAGTGCCAATAGGACAACAGTGACAACAGTGAGTCAGGACCTTGGGATTAAACTTTCATCCCAAAAGACAGAGCCTCCTACAGTAGTGTCCCTCAGCCTGCACCGGGGTACTCTTCCACTCCTTATATACCCACCAACGGTACCTCCAAGAAGACTCGGACACCCCTAAAAGATATCTCATCCAGGTATTTACTAAGCTCAGCCCTGCTTAGCTTCCACCATCAAACAGGAGCGAGGCTATAGGGCTACAGAGTACAACTGCTCTGAAGAGATTTTACCGTGGACTCACTGATGTTTGCGAACATCATACGGTCTCCAGGTACTTGCCACAACACTACATCTCAGAGAGAATTTTTAACAAATGTCTGATCAAACTTCCTACAGGCAGGCGCAGAGTCTTTAAAGAAGCGATTCTTTTCAATGCAGTGAAAGCAAGGGCCTAATTAAACAGTATGTCAGCACAAGGCGGAGACTACGTTGTCTGATGCCGTGCTCCCAGAGGGTAATGCGAGTGATTTGGAAGGGATGATTCACTCTCTCCTGAAACAGAGAAAGAGTGCACCGTGCCAAGAATCTAGAGGTTCCTTCTGAAGTCTACCCAAGCACTTATCACGTTTCGCTTAGTCTTTGTTTTTGGCATGTATTCCATGACATGTATAGTTCAGCAGCCAGATAAATGAATCTAAAAATATACATGATATTGCAGATATTTTGCCCTCACATTCTGTCCATGCACCCTCATGATTCTCTTATCAAAAGAGCACACAATAATTCATAAAAAAAGAGATCATTTGGAAGATTGGCAATAAACTTTAATAATAATGGCAATAAACAACAAACTTTTCCCTGTATTTTATAGGCAATGGAATATGTGAATTTTATTCTTCAGGTTTAATCATTTTAAATGAAGATATAATCACATGGTTTTTGATTAATTATGTTGCAGGTGGAAAAATGACACTCAAACTGCGGGGAATTTGAAGATCTTAAATTCTACAAAGTCCAAATTTCCCCCAAATCACGTTACGCATTTGGACTCTGTCCTCCTGCACCCTCATGTTATACTTCAATAGAAAACATGTAGGAATGGGAAGGGATTGGAAGCTCGCCTCAAGTTCAGGGAATAAGATTCACAAACAATCACATGCATCACATTAAAGGGATAGTTCGGAATTTTGGACATAATGTCTCAATTACGACTTACCCATGATGTAGTTGATTGATGGAAACCATTTTCAGATAATTCCATCCTGTCCCTTCTTTTGGACATACACACATTGCTAATGCTAGCGCAACTCTAAGGTAAGTGGTAGCATCCACTACCAAATGCACTTAAACACTCCACAGTGCACCCAAAGCAAATAAAATAGGACGACAGTCTATCGGGGTTATTTCCAGTGATTATACATTTTTGAAGTCAAACTATCGTTGAATCCTTTACTTTGTGCTCACCTAAATTCTCAGTGGAAGTACGGCGGCGGAGCGATACTTTACGTTAGTAGGTAACGTAAAGTATAGCTCTGCCGCCGTATGTAGTGCTGGCCAACAACAATATCGCGCGTATGAAAGAATCAGACTAGTAGTATTGTTAGCTAATGTTCAGGTAAGATGGTATTTCGGTGTGTATTTCAAGGTTGTTCGAATCCTGCAAAGAAATGGGCACCACAAAGTTTTCACCGATTTCCAGTGGAAGATCAACAAAGAAAACAGCTGTGGCTTCTTGCTGCTCGCATGGATGTCAACACACCAATTGAGACTCTAAAAAAGTTAAAAGTGTGTAGTGACCATTTCACGGAGGATGACTATGTGAAAATCAAAAAAGGACGGTCGGGACACCCTCTACTGAAGGAGACTCCTGTGCCATCACCTGTTTTTCTTCATGCATCAAAAACAACTGACGAGCAGGTAACTAATAAATGATTGCATGCGTGATCTATCTATTCAATTTAGCTAGCTAGTTGCCACGATTGGGAAGTCATGGAAGTAGTCAAACTTTTCCTGCAAAAAAGTGTGCTTGCTTGTATATGCTGTGTTATTCTGTAGCATGTTTGTGTTTAGCTGACTTGTTGTCTACCAAATATGTAACTTTACGGCAAAACGGATTGTGTCAGAAACTATGGAGTACAGCAGATAGCCTACAGGCAGATACCCTGGCTAATCTACAGCTAGCTCCACCGCTGTACTTCCACAGAGAATATACAGTACCAGTCAAAAGTTTGGACACACCTACTCATAGAAGGTTTTTTTCCGTTATTTTTACTGTTTTCCACATTTTGGAATAGTAAAGACATCAAAACTATGAGATAACACAAATTAAATTATGCATAAACCAAAAAAGGGTTAAACAAATAAAAAAATATAATATATATTTTAGATTCTTCAAAGTAGCCACCCTTTGCCTTGATAACGGCTTTGCACATTCTTGCCATTCTCTCAAACAACTTCTGTGGTAAACAGGTATTCCACAGGTAAAAAGGTGATGCCATCATGACTGTATAAAATTATATCAAAAGACTCCTGATATCTTATTTCCAGGTACTCTTAGAAGCGATACTATAACCTCTGCATTTGAATGGATCTCTATGGGAATTGGGGGGTGGGACTACATTTAGCTTTAAATTACACTGGAACAGTGTGGAACACATGGTTGGCTAAATGGCTCTAAGTCATCAAGGGTCTGACGTATCAAACAAGCCTAAAACCATCACTCTGCTGCCAGATATGCAGTAGATATGGATGGATCACTTCAAGGGTTGTTTCTCCTGACAAATTTTCCTATCGAAATCTTTGGAAAAATAAGTCAGGAGAAGAAACCCTTCAAGTTATCCATTCATATCTACTGTATTTCTGGCAGCAGAGTGATGATTTAAGGCTTGTTTGATACGTCAGACCCTTGATGACTTGGTGACTTGCTGATAACACCTATATCAAGCCTAATGCGCAAATTGTCATTTACACCTAATGCGTGAATTGCCATTCAATTGTCAATATTACAATGCACATAAAGAACCTCGGATGAAGCTTGAACTTCGAGAACTCCATGAGAACAGCCTCATGGAATTGATGTTTGACAATGCTTCATTGTATAATCAAACAAAATTTGTTAAACAAGCAGGGTAATTTGGCGTTTTCTAAGGTGAGATGGAAGCCATTCTGGTAGCTTATTCTCAGCTGTTGCAGGTGCTTTTAATGAAATTTAACCGCACAGGCTATAAACGGTAAACATTATGACAGCTGTTATGTCACATGTTGACATGACGGCTTATGTCACTTGCCAAATTTAGCTACCTGGGCTTGCTGAAGCTAAAGTGTTATAACAGCTGTCATGACAGGGAATTCATGACACGGTCATAAGCATAAGGATAAGTACTGTCATAAGCCACACATAAACAGTCTTGACAGTTTATGGCAAACTGCGTAACAGTGTCATGATCCATGAAGCTGTAGGAGCCATCACATGTTATAACACATGTTGACGTGACAGCTTATGCTGCTTGCCATATTTACCTAACTGTGCTAATTGAGGTCCAACTGTTATAACAATTGTCATGACAGGGGCTACATAATAGGTTATGACACATTGACATGGCAGTCTTTGTCATTTACCAGATTTACTCATTCTAGTTAAGGCCAAAGCATTATGACAGCTGTCATGACAGGGCCATTGTGGCACTATCATTTTCATAAGATGTCTTGGACCCTCTGTCCACCAGGTATGTTGGACTGTCGGTGTGCATCATAATCAATTAAATACTCCCATAGTACAGTTATGACACTGCTATTACACATAAAACACTGACCGCTTTACTTTAACTATAGAAAAAACTGTCATGAAGGTTTTCTATACCTGTCACAATCAGAAATTGACCATAGCTTCTGTCAGAGTTAATAAATGCAGTATGACAGGACCTTTTTCAAACAGTATTCCATGGAACATTTAACTTAAAATACACTCAATGGGTAGCTGTGTTGGACTGTCAGGTGTGTCTTTATGTTTGACATACAGTAGCTTCCAATGCTCCTGTAGTACAGTGTTATTACACTGCTATGACTAATGAAACAATGAACACTTTACTTTAACGATAGAAAAAACTGTCGTAACAGTGTTATGAATCTGACATAATCAAAAACTGACCATAGCTTGTTGTGTACCTGTCATAAGAGTTACTTATGGCTGGACCGAGTGGCCGCAACGACATACTGAATCGTACGAGGGAGGAATAATTGGAATGTAAGTAGGTACAATGGCCATTAAATTGGGCCTATGACTGTATTAAATGTTATTAAATGTTGACCTATCTGCTGTCATAGCAGTTTATATGATAGCATGCATAAGTGATATAAAAGTATGTTATCATAAGCTGTTACAACAGTTGATAACAGCTGTTATGTCAAGTTTATGACACTGTTATGACAAGAGCCCTGTCATATCAGCTGTCATAATGCTTTGGCCTGAACTTTTGGTTAAATCTGGTGAATGACAAAGACTGTCATGACAACTGTTATAACAGTTGGGCCTCAATTAGCACATTTAGCTAAATTTGGCAAGCAGCATAAGCTGTCATGCCAACATATGTCATAACATGTTATGGCTCCTACAGCTTCATGGATCATGAGACTGTTATACAGTTTGCCATAAACTGTCAAGACTGTTTACGTATGGCTTATGACAGTGCTTATCCTTATGCTTATGACAGTGTCATTAATTCCCTGTCATGACGGCCGTCACTTTAGCTTCAGCAAGCACAAGTAGCTAAATTTGGCAAGTGACATAACAGCTGTCATAACGTTTACCGATAAAAGTGATGACAGTGTTATGTAATTTGACATAAACTGTTATGTCATGTTATGACAGCAGCAATGACATGTATATGACAGTGTTATGTCAGCCATATGTCGCAGGGTTCAAGTAAAGTGTTACCGTTATTTTCCTATTGTTATTAATGTCATAACCTTCAAATCTAAATAAATACATTCAAAACAATGTAAATATTCCCTCTAACCTTAGTATAGAGGGGGTATGTGGTTCAGTTATATGAAATTTTAGCAGGGGTTAATCAGGTGCATTTGCAGAAGCTATTTCAAGCTCAGTTCACGAAATGTCAGCGGAACCCGAGGGCAGAGCCATAAATGAGTTCAAAGTGAATTTTACACTGACACCAGAACGCACCAGGCTCTCATAGAGAGTTAATAATTTACTAGGATCAGCAGGTGAGTCAGAGGCCCAGTAATCCTTCAAGACCAAAGTGGATATAGTGATGTTCTGCCCTACATCACCAGTATGTCAACAATGAGCTAAATTGGGTTGAAGGGCCTGTCGTCTTCACTAAACTTTCTCACGTACATTGTACAGTTGAGTGTGTCTATATGGTTGGGCGCAAACTCTGGGTTTGAAGATACATTTTAGGCCGGAGGCCTGATGTAACCTGGCAGCAGTTGAGCAGTATGTGCTGTTCCCAAAGCTGTTTACCAGGTTCTCAAGGACAAATACACATCCCTCATTAGCAATACCTACCGATAATCTGACCAGCCAGAGAATATTGAACCCAGTGGCTCTCTGGTTTTACAAGTTTGAGCAAATCACAACCTTCCAGATACATGTGTATCTACATTGCTACTGTAAAACTGGTATCATGCCAGCAGCCATGCATATTCCAGGTGATTGAATTTTGCATAATGGCTAGTCAGTCACGCATTAATGTGATTTGACTTCTTTTTTTTTTACTTCATTGGTTTTGTTAGCGAACCTGTTTTCCTTCAAATTGCATTAGTCTCACCGCTTCCTGGCAATGTTTATCCAAATAAAATTTATTTAATTAAGACCTGGCTTGGACCTTGATTTGGACCTGGGTCCTGATATATTGATTGTATTGTATTGGTGGGTAATTCACAAACACTTCTTTTTTAACAAATCTTTCAGATCAATGAAATTAACAGCATCGCCATCATGTAATGATTTGTTATTTTGGTTCTTCTTATGCACTATTCCTGTGACTGTGGGCTCTCTTTAAATATTTACAGTATAATGAGAGCCAATACAAACAGTTCAGGGAAACATAGATATCTTCGAGCATGGCAGGCTGAGTTTATTGAAAATCTCACTGCAAGGACTCACTGAACGTATACAACCCCAAATGAATCAAGTGGAGTATCCAGTTCTGAAATGAAAAAAAACGGAACCAATGGACTTGGTAATTGTTTGCAAATAACTTACATACAGAAGAAAAAAGAAATTGTAGGAAAGGATCAATTAGGGAATGCAAAGAACTGAAAAACTGTAGGAACTGTTCAAGTCGTTCTCAAACAAGAGGCATGCCTGCTCTCTCAGTAGGCTTATTGTAGGCAAATTTCAAAGTGTATCGGCTGAACCTTTAAGCTGTACAATGTGCATACATTTCTTTTTTCTTTGAAAACAAAACAGAATGTCTGCACATAATCAAATGGAATGAGAAGTATTATTGTACATGTAATGGAGAAATTATGATAAACGGTACCACATACATTTCAGAGATACAGTGCTTCATTTCATTGCATAATATAATATTATTGTTCGTAAAATGTCAATAATGAGAGAGGATCTTATCAATACTCATATTAAATTGAGGTAAGTAGCCTACTTCTCTCAACAACCTGCTCTCCAAGTCATCGTTTACCCTCATTGATTCACCGCCTATGATTCAAAAGTCAAAAAGCTACAAGCAACTGAGATGAAACCATGGCTAATTATGCACCATGGCTAATTATTTTTTAAATATAAATATGCTTAAACAGATCACAATTAGGTTAAAGTGAGTAAAAGTTGAATTGTACACCTGATGTACACCTGAATGAATCAGTGAACGAATCCTTAATTCCTTATATTGAACTGAATCAAGGGACTCAAGTCACTGAAAGGAACTGAAATGCCGCAATGTGTTTGAAGCGGGGTGGGAGAGGGCCGGGACAAGGGCAGCAGAATGGAACGTGCCAGAGTTAATGAATCTGTCAAGAGGGCGTTCGTAGACTAACTGCTTTGTGTTTTTATCGACAGCCGTGTTTCCCAACAGCCAGGGAACTCTTTTTAAAAAGGGTTTTTGTTGCTCCTGATAGACAACAATGGCAATAGACCAGCACAGACAAAAATCAAACCTGGTGCTGTTACTTTATAATTAAAAGCCAATAAAAATAACAATCTTACCAAATCCCCAGTTCGCACATTAAAGAGGAAAGCACATCAGCTCTTACATTTATGGAGAATTTATATGCCGGGGGGAGCTGATGGTCAAACAGATGTCTCATTTGCATAGTGATGTAAACAGTGATTTCACCCGGTAGATGCAATAGAATAATAATAATGATTTTAGCATCTATTTCCTACCAGTTTTTGATTATAGGCCCAGGCTATGTAAATCATGGAATTAGTTTCATTTCTGCGAGTGCTCTTTGTGAGACTGTGCAGGACACTGAAGCTGATATCTTCACCTCGCAAAGTCTAAAAGCCGTAGCCTATGTATAATTTATATAACTCAGCAGTTCCATTGAATGGGGTTCCATCCAAATTTGATTAAATTTTGTGTAAGTAAATATGATGTAACAGGCACCGCATCAGGACAGCCTGCTGTTTACAAGCCAACATTGTCCATATATCATTTATGTCCCACTGTTTATCTACTCCTACTGTTACTTCTCATTTATGTCCTTTCCTTTTCCATTGCACCTGCAACACCTGAGTGAAGTGTGTCCCAGCCCCCAGCACCTCCAAAAGAGAGTGTTCACTCACTCAAATAAAGTGTTCTCACAAAAGAAAGTATGCACTCATAAGAGATGTACTCACACAAAATGATATATTCACTCAAACTAAGGATAGTCACTTACACAAAGGAAGTGTTCATTCCTACATCATAAAGAGACCACTTGCACAAAATAATGTGTCCGCTCACACAGGTGTTCACTCGTATGAAAGACAGTGTTCACCCCATGAATGGAAGTTACATGTTGCACGAAAGACAGCGTTCGCTCACATCCATGACAGGGGTCTTCCACAGAGGCTTAAGTTGCCAAACTAAGGAGGGGAGGTGTACAGTAAGTATGACTGGAATTTAACTAAATAATTTTAATTGCCACTTTCTCCTTGGCGTCCATTTTTGTTTATCTCATCAAGATGAGTTTTAAAAAATATTGCTTTGTGAAATGCAGGACTTAAGGAAAAAAAGTGCCAGACTCACTGGTACACCAATGAACACTTCAAATGTTGAAACCATTTTTATTTTCTGTTTGTCAGAATGTGTGTTGATTATTATTCTCTGTTTGTCTACATTGGTGACCTGGAGGGAGTCTGAAGGGCTACAGACAGTTCCAGATTTCACCAAAATACAATACGTTAAATGCTTTCCCTGTTTACAGTTTACATGCAAACACAAAGCACGGCTGGCCTGTTTGTGGTTTCTGAACTGTAGGCCTACTGGCAACATGCGAGTCCTGTTCACAGGTGTGTCACTGACTGCTGCTTATTAACTTGACCACACGCGCACACACATACAGTATAGGCACACAGTCACACAATATTTACATATAACAAACATACACAAAACAGAGAATGACAACACACTTTCACACACATGCACACACACAGAACACAGCGATGCATAGAGTCTAAATGTGCGTGCCTCACAGCCATTGGTTCCACACCGAAAAAATGTATTTAACACAACCGTGGGTATTAATATGAGTCTGTGGTCTCATATAAACACCCTATGGTGTTAAATGTACACCAGTAGTGTTAAGTTTACACACAGTTTTTTTTTCTGTGCAGTTGATAATGTTAGAGCTGTTAGTCTTGAGGCCCTGCTCAATGGAGGCTTCACTATGATTCCACAGTCTTTTCAAAGAGATGATGAGCAACCTGGGTCTGTGAGACACACATGATCCGCTGCCTGTTGGACTACAGATCATTTACATGGTGTCAGTCTCACACTTATTATCCATCAGAAATTTATGAGAACAATAAAACACAGATTCCAGAAGCACATCTCTGTCCAAACCCCCCAGAAGAAATTTTGCAAATGATGTTCAGAGCGCCAGCAAGCAGCCAGCACGATGCAATAAACAAACAGAGATAGCACCCCAATAAACCTCATACCAGGGCTTGTACACACTACTGTATACTATTACCTTATACTGCGTGGTTATGTTTGGTGCTGTTAAAGAGCTAACTCTATGAGTATTGTCAATGTGAATGAGGCCTTTGGCTGAGCCAAGGGATTATGTGTTTTTGGTGAGTTTTAATAGATTAATTATACTATACTATATTTTAAAAGGTCTGCATACATTTTAAAAAAAAAGGTTTATTTATTTATTTTTTTGATAAGGTGTCCTTAAAGGCCCTTCTGGTAAAATAAAAAGGGAAATGAGCACAGTTCAGCATCAATTTAAAACCAGTGAGAGGAAATCAACATCTGTGGTTTCCTGAGAAGTGTTATATGTGTTGCTACTGCAAAGTTTTTTTGGTGTAAAAAAAGAAAAGTACAATACATGAAAAAAAAAATTAAAAGAAAAAGAGCACCATACTACACAAAATCATTAAAATCCCCTTTAAAAATGTATTTATTATTACTAATTATTATTTGAATATAGCACTGTCACCTTCCAGCTAGAAGGTCCTGGGTTTGCATGTTTCGGTGTCTGTGTGGGTTTCCTACAGTTTCCTCCCGCAGTCCAAAGACATGCAGGTTAGGCTAATTGGAGACTCTAAATTGCCCATAGTTTTGAGTGTCTGAGTGAATGGTGTGTGTGCCCTGTGATGGATTGGCGATCTGCCCAGGGGCAATTCCTGCCTCTCGCCCAATGCACGCTGGGATAGGCTCCAACCCCCGCCAAGGAGTGCAGTTCCTCTTTTATATTGTTGAATTTAATTTCACCTGTGTGAAAGTATTGTGCATTCAGCTTGTGTTGGGAACAGGAGCATGTTGGGATACAGTAGCCAGGGCACCCGTGGAAAAGGTTAAAGCCCAGCATATCCCCATGTTCACAATGGTGTGTTTCCTGGCATGGCTTTGATCAATCATAAATCATCACTTTACAATTATAAATCAACTCTAATCATGTACCTTGTAGTTCAACTTTAAAACTAACAGAAACCTTTTCTCTAAGGGAGACATTTACTATTGGCCCAGATATTGCACTGAATAACGAAAATAAAAACTATGTAGCAGCATTCTTTCTTCATTGTTTGCTGTTTAAAAATGTATATGGAATCTGATTGTTTTGGATTCATTGAGACCAAATTTGAGCATTCTACATTTAACTTGATCCTGTGATCAGAGCTACAGACACAATCTTGATGCTAGCGCTTCACACAAGCGTTGAGGTCTAATGAATACAAGTGCCCTGACCTTCACAGGCACAAACACACACAGATGCATTCTCATTCTCATATGGTCATAGACGACACACATACACACTCTCACTCCCCATTTTGAATCAGTATGGTATCATACACTTGTGTGAAGTGCCATTTACCCGTGCCTACATTCTCGATTTTTGCATTTTATCCATTTTACAACAAAAGTGACTTGTACAGCTAATTTTCTTTTACATGCAATCTATTTCTACAGCTGGATATTCAGATATTTATTTAAGTATCTGGCTCGAGGATGCAATGGCAGCGCCTCACCTCGGAATTGAACTTACAACCTTGGAGCTGTAGTTCCCTTAACATTACGTTACAGCACAATCATTTGGCAGACACTTTTATCCAAAGCGACTTACAATAAGTGCATACTGAAGGTCATTGAAGCGACTACAGATCCGAAAAAGCACAACTTTCTCATAACGTAGGAGCTATCCCTAGTAACAAACATAGAATAGTACACACAGTCAGCTATACATTCTGAACTATAAAATACAACAAAAAAAAAACACAAGTTAAATAAAAAGCTGGAAGCAGGTACTATGGAATAGGCCCTAGATAGGTAGTTTAGTCAAGGTGGAGTCTGAATGATCTTCAGACCACGATGGAAAACAGACAGTGTTTGAGTTGAGCGCAGAGGAGTGGGGAGTTTGTTCCACCACTGGGGAGCTAGGGTGGAAACGCTCCGCAGTCGGGACGAGAAAGAGCTACTAACATGGAGGGAGGGAAGTGCAAGTCGCCCTGCAGCAGCAGAGCGAAGTGGTCGAGCAGGAGCGTAGTGCTGGATTAAGTCCTGTGGGTAACTTCCCTAACCACTATAAAACACTGCCACCATCCTCCTTCACCTCTATTCTCACCCCCTGTGATAAGAGCCCCACGTACCCCTCCATTAACATCGAGATTAAATACCCAGCCATCAACTGCTGCCCCCCCCCCCCCCCCCCTCCCTCCCGTTCCCTGGAAATTCAATTTGACTCAGCTCCCAGAACTGAACTGTGTTTTACATCACTCTGCTGAGTCTTCTCTGCCCTGCCCTAATTATCTGTGCATCAGGGCTGTCTCCTGCTTCAACAACTCATCATTCCTCACCTTTGAACATGACACATATATGAGTTCTCATTAATTAAAATGATGACAGTTTCCAGGAGGTGGCTATACAATCCTTTGAAGAGACTTTATAAAGCTATATAAAGCAGTAAACAAATGAGTATACGCAACTAAAATAGGAAGTAAATTAAGTATTCAGTAAATTACTACTACTAAAGTACTAATTATATAAACAAATATGTAAGTGACAGTAAATGGCCCTTCAAAGGTAATATGTAAATTATATGTAAAATGTAGTTTCCAGAGGATCCTTTGAACAGTCTTTTTATGTACAGTATGTATTCTACAAAAGTAGGCAACCACAAAAATAAATGCAAATAATTGCTACTAAAGCAAAAAAAAGTACAAGTGGCTAAAATCAAGTATTCTGTTACGATACAGATACTGGAATGGACCCAAATGCAGGACTCGAAGACAAATCAGGCAAAACTCCGACACGAGTGAATTTATTATGAGCAGGCAAGCAAACAGACAGGGGAGCTAGGTGACAGGCTAGATGCAGGGTTGGCAAATTACAAGTGGGCAGGACGGATGAAGGGGCAGGAACAGGGAAGCAGGCTGGACGGGCGAGACTGGAAACAAGACGAACAACAGGTTAATAGCACAAGCAGACAGAGGCCAAAAACACGTCAAGCAGACGGCATACAGACGGAATGAACTGGCAACGAGACCAACAAAGAGAGGAACCCCCCTCCCGCTCAACAAACGTCTCCAGGCATGCCACCGGGCCGGATCTTCTGCAGGTGAGCCCAGTTGACGTCCCAAATGAGGGAGGGGTCGAGGATGAGCTAGCGGGAGATCCAGCTCCGATCCTCGGGCTCATAGCCCTCCCAGTCCAACAGGTACTGGTAATCACGCCCCTTGCAGCGAATATCCAGAATGCGGCGGACAGTGTAAGTGGGCGCGCTGTCAATGATCCAGGGGGGGACTCGACAGGAGGACTGAGTGGGCTGGAGGAGACGGGCTTCACCTGGCTGACGTGGAAGGTGGGGTGAATCCTGAGGGAGGGCGGAAGCTTCAGCTTGACGGTGGAGGGGTTAATTATGGAGCTGATGGGGTAGAGACCGATGAAGCGGGGCTGAAGTTTCTTCGAGGTGGCTTGTAGGGGAATGGAGGAGGTGGAGAGTCATATTTGCTGTCCTGGGGTGTACTGAAGGGCTACAGTCCGGTGGAGGTCGGCCTGGCATCGGGTACGGGAGGTGGTGCGGAGGAGTGCGGTGCACACCTGCTTCCAGATCCTCTCACACCGTTGGAGGTGGGCCTGGACAGAGGGAATGGAAGCCTCCTTCTGGGCAGGAAACAGGGGAGGTTGGTACACCAGGGAGCACTCGAAGGGGGACAACCCAGTCGCGGAGCTCGTCAACTAGTTGTGGGCATATTCCGCCCAGGGAAGGAGCTTGCTCCAGGAGGGGTTGCGGGAGGTCACGCACCGCAGGGCAGCTCCCAAGTCCTGGTTGGCCCTCTCTGTCTGTCTGTTCATTTGGGGGTGGTAGCCGGAGGACTGTCTGGCCGAGGCCCCCAGGGAGTGGCAGAATGCCTTCCAAACTTGGGAGGAGAACTGGGGACCACGGTCTGAGACAATGTCGGAGGGGATCCCATGCAGCCTCACCACGTGCAGCACCAGGAGCTCCGCCGTCTCCAACGCCGAGGGGTGCTTGGGTAGGGGGATAACATGGACCGCCTTGGAGAACCGGTCGATGATGGTGTTGCCATCCAAAGGTGGGAGACCGGTGACAAAATCCATCCCGGTGTGGCTCCAAAGTTGGTCTGGGATGGGGAGGGGGCGAAGAAGGCCGGCAGCTGGCTGGTGGGAGGCCTTGCTCCTGGCACAGATGGGACAGGCGAGGACAGGGTTCGGCTGGGTTACCTGAGCGGCCTTGATAACTTTTTCGATCCTCCACGTGACCACAACCACCACACAGGAATGGTGGGGTCGAGGACCGCAGGACTGGCTTCCAGGGAGTAGAGGCGGGACAGGGCGTCGGGCTTGATGTTGTGGGAACCGGGTCTGTAGGTGATAGTGAAATTAAAGCGGCCGAAGAACAGAGCCCAGCGGGCCTGGCGGGAGGAGAGGCGTTTTGCAGACTGAATATAGGCCAGGTTTTTTTTGTCCGTCCAGATGATGAAGGGAAGCTCCGCCCCCTCCAACCAATGCCTCCACTTGTCAAGGGCGAGCTTAACCGCCAGGAGTTCTCTGTTGCTTACGTCGTAATTATGTTCTGCCGGGGATAGCCGGTGGGAAAAGTAGGCACAAGGGTGAATCTGTAGATCCTTACCAGAACGTTGCGAAAGTATAGCCTCCACCCCGGAATCGGAGGCGTCAACCTCCACCACGAATTGGCGGCTCGGATCGGGATGAGTAAAGACAGGCGCAGAGGTAAACCTGGACTTGAGTGGTAAATGCAGCATTAGCTTCAGGAGACCAGACAAAGGGAACAGAAGGAGAGGTGAGATTAGTGAGGGGAGAGGCGGCCTGGCTGTAGCCGCGGATAAACCGCCTGTAGAAGTTAGCGAAACCCTGTTGGTGGTGCTTGCGGGACGTTGGACCGGGCCACTCCACAATGGCCTGGATCTTGGCAGGGTCTGGTCGGATGCATCCGCTCTCGATTATAAAGCCTAGAAATGATACTGACGGGACGCAAAATTCACATTTCACAGTCATGCAGTTTGTTTTCCAGTAACCATTGCAGGACCTGTTTAACATGCTGGACATGCTCTTCTGTGTTTTTGGAGAGTATTAATATATCGTCCATGTAGATGAACACGGACCGATTCAGGAGGTCTCGGAGGACGTCATTGACGAGGGCCTGGAACACAACCGGGGCGTTAGTGAGTCCGAATGGGACGAATAGGTATTCAAAGTGCCCCAGGAGCGTGTTGAACGCCGTCTTCCACTCATCCCCCTCCCGGATCTAGTAGGCGGAGGTGTTCCGGAGATCCAGCTTGGAGAAGACAGTGGAGGGGCTCAATGGCAGAGTTGAATAGTGGTAGTGGGTATTTATTGCGAACAGTGATTGAGTTGAGGCCACGGTAGTCAATACAGGGGCGAAGGGTACTGTCTTTCTTGGATACTAAGAAGAATCCCGCTCCCACCGGCGAAGAGGAAGGGCGAATGATACCTGCAGTTAATGTGTCGTGGATGTACGTCTCCATAGAAGCCCTCTCAGGAAGGGACAGGCTGTAGAGGCGGCTGGGTGGCAGTGTGGCCCCTGGGAGCAGATCAATTCTGCAGTCGTACGGTCTGTGGGGAGGCAAGGACAGAGCGAGTGACTTATTAAACACCTCAGCAAGGTCATGATACTGGTCAGGAACAGAAGACAGGTCAGAAGGTGGAGCATTAGGGACCGACTTAGCGCCTCCAGATGGGGGCAGAGCGGAACGGAGACAGGTGGAGTGACATTTAGAGCTCCAACTCTCTGTACTTGAGTGGTCTCCCAGGTTGCTAGACAAGACGAGCTGGAGCGGAACAGTAGGATGGGTGACCCGAGCAATGGGTTTGCCGTCGAGGGAGTAGGCATTGTGCGGGTTGGTAAGTGGTTCACTGGGGATACCGGAATGGGAGATGAATGACGCATCCAAGAAGTTCGAGTCGGCTCCGGAGTCGACGAGGGCAGACAAGGAGACGGATTGGTGATACCAACAGACAGTGGCTTTCAGCAGGAATCGGGACTGCGCTAGAATGGGTGCAGAGATAGGGCTCACCAGTACGCCCAGTTCTACTGACGAGCTGGCACTTTTGGGCGAATGGGACAGGCAGCCAACCAGTGGCCTGGATTGCCACAGTATAAGCAGGATCCAGTACAGAATCTTCGTCGTCGCTCTTCAGAGGTAACCAGGGTTCTACCCAACTACATGGGTTTTTCTTCCGAGGGATAAGGAACCAAACGTGAAGAAGGACCGGAGGGTAGAGGCGGAGAATCTGGATGCGAACGGAGGAGCTGAGTGGAGGAGCCCTGGCGACCCATCTTTTCCCTCTTTCAGGCCCGTAGACGGTTGTCCAGGGAGATGGCGAGTGCGATCAAGTTGTCCAGGGAATTGGAGTCGTCCCGGACCGCCAACTCGTCCTCTTCAGTTCTTCCCTCAGCCCATTCAGGAAAACCCCCTGGAGAGCGACGTTGTTCCAGCCGGATTCCGCGGCCAGGGTACGGAACTCCACTCCTGGCAGGCGAGGGCGTGGTGGAGTTGCTCGGAGTCCGCTGGGTCCATGCTAGCCAGTTCATTCTGCTACGGTACAGATACTGAAATGGACCCAAATGCAGGACTCTGAGACAAACTCAGGCAAAACTCAGACAGGAGTGAATTTATTATGAGCAGGCAAGCAAACAGGCAGGAGGGCTAGGTGACGGGCTGGATACAGGGTTAGCGAATAACAAGCAGGCAGGAACAGGGGAGCAGGCTGGACAGGCGAAACTGGAAATAAGACGAACAATAATAGCACAGAGGTTAATAGCACAAAAACACGTCGAGCAGACAGCATACAGACGGAACGAACTGGCGACGAGACAAACAAAGAGTGCAACTTATATAGAGGGAAAGCAGGTGTGAAAGCGTGAGGATAATTAAAGTGTGTGAGGAATGTATGCGGGAGTTAATGAGGTAACGAGGTGAGTGTGGAGTGTGAGCAGTGGGGGCGAGTGATAGGTCGAGTAATAATGAGGAATAAATCGGGGAAGACACACCCAGCCTGCACAACAAGGAATAGCCAGACAAGGTAAACGGAAAAACATGACACGGAACAAGAGGAATGGGGAAAACAGGGAGAACGAAAGGAAGGTGGACTGGAGGGAAACGGCGGATGTCACGTATTAAGCAAATTACTAAAGGACCATTATATAATAAATGTGTAAATGACAGTAAATGACCCATTCAATGGTAATAAGTAAATTACTTTAAGATGGAACAGTGATGGGATAAACCAATAAATTGTGATCTGGCTTTCCAAATTAGGGAGTAAAGGAAAACCTGGAAAACCTAGTCAAGAAAAAAAGAGTTTAGAAATAATTCAGGGTGTTTTGTGTGTCTCCAAAAATTGGCTAGTTGATCCAGTTTCAGCTAGCTGATCCAAGTGATAGTATGTTCATATATACATTGATATAGGTGTATAGGTAAACCTTAACTACACACACACACACACACACACACACAGGTCGTCTCCAGTAATCTGTTGAAAACAGCGTTGCAGTAACAATGGAAAGGGTTTTCAAGCTCCATAGTGCCTGCTGTTGTTCCTTTTCACCACTAGATGTCAGGAAAGATTAAAAGTAGCATGATCGTGTTCGCTCCCATTCCCAGAGATTTACATTTTCAAACAAAAATATTTTTCACATCAAAAATACAAAATTTTTTTTTAGATTGGTTTCAGGCATACACATGCATACATACACAAGCATACACAAGTACAAGTTAAAATCTTTATCTGTAAAATTGATTTGGGATAGCTGTATTTTATTTAACCAGCAAATCCCACTGTGTCATAGAATCTGTTTTACACGGTAGGCCTGGCCAAGAGGGCAGCACAACAAATAAGACACGTTTTTATTCCTATGTCTGAATAGCATATTGCACAATGTACAAATAAGCATACAAATGCTTATATACCACATGCATTCTCTTATTTGTGTCTTGTTTTGTTACAGTATAAAGTGTAAATGGCAAATGCTGCCTCAACCTCTCAAATTCAAATATGCATTATTTATATAACATTATTTGCATAACCTTGTAGTTAATTTCATATGTACTTTAATGTTTTTGCAACACAACTTCCCCACACATAACAAATGTTAAATGATGTTCTTGCCCCCCCCCCCTCTCTCTCTCTCTCTCTCTCTCTCTCTCTCTCTCACTCACTCACTCACTCCCTCCCCCTGGTGCAGGCACCCAGGCAGTGTGTAACAGCTGTGCTGCTGACCGCAGCCTTGATATATTTGTGGGACACACACCAACACGGAGGAGCAATTGTGAAAAACATAAATTCTCTTTCAGAGGGACTGAGGAGGAGTGGGTGACCTTGTCTCCCCCCTGGTCTGTCCAGTGGACAGATTACCCCACACTTAAAGAACCCACTTACTGTGGAAATGCTTGCCATAGCAGCTGCTTTGGAGTTGGAGGTGAAGTGGAAACAAAATCAGATAAAAGTAGAAGTAAACCGTCTATTATATCAGTTGTCCTGCTCTTTTTATTTCACGCTCTCTGTTTCTAAACGTTAAATGTATTTGAGTTTTGTAAATGCTCACAAATCAAAGTATTCGGAATGCCGAACGTACAAGAATAACTAAATAATTGTTATCATGATAACTGTATCAACTGAGAATGACCTTTTAGCAACAACATTTAACAAAATAACGTGTCTGTGCATTCATTGCACCCTAAGATGTATGAAACTCTTTTCTTAGATAGCAGCATTGCTGGAAGTGCTTTTTCACACATTGAGGGCAGTGCTCAACAGTAGGATAGATCCACATTACAGCAGCCTGTTGAGTGTCCTGTCCATTTCATCATTGCTTGGATGCCACCTACCAGCCTGCTAAAGTGATTAAATATCAACCAACAGATTTTGGCTCGTAGCCGATACCACAAGCCAGGGTCCCGTGGCTTGCATCATATGTATGGGTTTGTTTGTGTCCCTGTGCTGATGGTCAGTCAGATTTTTTAAATTTGTAAAAATAAAAAAAAAAGTGTACGTTAACATGTGGCTGAAAATGTGATTCGTTTGTTAAAATGTCTATGTTTAAGCACAGCAGTGACAAGACGTACAAAATAACCATAGTTTCTATTTATATGTGGTTCTATCACACTGGTTAGACGTTAGAGGCATTCATTCAGAAATGTATCATGAAATATCCTGTTTTGTGTTACAAGAGTTGCAATAGGATTCATTCTGTTATCAGGTGATGATGATAGCAGTAAGCTTATCAGTATATATGGAAAAAAAATAAAACATATTTAGGTGACTAAACCCAAGATTCTGTCAGCTACTACAAGAAGACACGGCAATCCTGCCAACATTTTAATTTAGCAGCAGAACCAATGTGAGTATAATTTTCTAAATGTTCAGCTCCATAATTCGCCGAGGGTTTCCTCATTAGCGGAGGCCATTAGATAATTAGGTAACCTGAGGGGTAGAGAGAATTCAAGCAAGCACAGTGGAAAGTTTTATATTTTCACATTTTCAGGCTACTGAGTTATGAGAACACAATTAGTTTCCCTCCTCTTGTGATGCATCGACTGCGCCCAATTTCTTTTCATTTTACTTGTGAAGATATCTCGTAAGAAATGCTAATAATGAAATAAGCTCACAACTGGCAATATATCGGGACTAGATTTACTCCAAATTCTGACCCATTCGTGAATAATAAACATGAGATAGGTACTAATTCTGAACCATTTTCTTGTCTGAGGGACATATTTTCTTGTGCAAAAGACTCATCAAGGGAATCCACCTGGTAGTCAGCTACATGTTACATTTATGACAGGGCATATACTGGAAGAGGTGGTCTGTCCACTGAACAATTTCCTCCTGTTGCTTAGCCCACTGAGCACATTGAAATGTTCCTTAGTGAGGGTATGTGTGGTGCTAAGGTGGAGGGGGTGGGGGAGGTGCTTATGAGTGGTGACCCCCAGAGAGCAATCCCTCACTCGTAGTCAACAGATCGCCATGGCAAATCCAAACCTGAAGGTCAAAATCACATAGACTGAGGGCAATCCAGAAAACCCAAGAGCAGATGGCGGGAATTTGGTCATTCTGGCAGGGAAAGTTGGGATTGGCTGGCTCAGCAGCTGTGGAACGTCCTGTCAGCCAGTAGGATCCATGCTCCATGGAGAATGAGTATACACTCAGTGACCTTTCACATGTAGGTCCAGACATTGGAGATCCTCTTATCCATGCTGACAACTACATGAGCCAATCTACATTTATTTATTTAGTTAGTTATGTCTGCTCTTTATAATATAATGATTTTGGGGTACCTGAATTGGGTGAATGCTTTACAAATGTGCAATTCTTCAGAATTTACCAAGAATATTGTGGCCTTTAAGATTACTAAAACATATTTGCTAATAGATTTTTTTTTAATGCTCCATAATAACTTTAATTTGTAAGCTTGATCCTGAAATGGAAAACTTCTGCTTTCAGATAATATTGAAATATTGCTGGCTTTTTTCATGAAAGACCTTGCTGTTTTTAGCTGGCCTTCAGTAATTTATATACAATTAAATGCAAGGATTGGGACAGTGACACAATCTTTTGTTGTTTTGGTTCTGTACTCCAGCACATTCGTGTATATGAGGTTAAAGTGCAGACTGTCAGCTTTAAGTGAAGGGTATTTACATCCATATCAGGTGATCCATGTAGGGAACAGGGATTTTTGTGGAATTTGCATTTGGAGTCTGTTGCTTTTATCTCTAAACATAAGGACCAAATAAATGTCAATTGCAGTAAAGCAGGTCATCATGAAGCTGAAGAATCAGAATAGATCAATCAGGGACAGAGCAAAACATTGGATTTATCTAAATCAACTGTTTGATACATTGTTAGGAAGCAAGAACCCATTGGTGTCCTCAGCAATAGTAAATGACCTGGCAAACCACAGAAGACCACTGTAGGGGATGACCAAAGAAATACTTTCAATTGTGAAGAAAACCCACTTTTCAGCTGTTGAAATGATTAAGAACATTCTCCATGGATGTACACATACATGTGTCAAAGACTACCATAAAGAGAAGACTACACCAGCATAACCTCAGGGGGTTCACCGCAATTATAATACTCCAATTACACTTTTTATTCAATAATACATCATTGAGAACAGTTACAAACCAAGATCTGAACACATTTCTGAAGCGCTCGTATGAAATGGGAAGCTATGTGAATATTTGGGTTGTCCACCATGAGGTAAGTGGTTCTCTATTTATTGTCACACCTTTGTCACATAATTCCATCCAAATATTAACAAATGTGTTCCTAAAGCTCAAAATGCTATTTTTTATTTATTTATATTATTTTAAAATAATATATTATTGAATAAGAATCATAAATTAAGTCTAATAATTGTAATTGTATCATAATTGTACCTTGATAAATAATGGACAAAAAAAAAATCAGTTCTTGTTGGTAGTGTCCTCAGACTTTTGGTCCGCACTGTATATATATGAGAAAATGTAAAAGGCAGAGGTGGTGAAAATGGTGGAGAAAAGAATATTGAAGCATTTTTTTTAAAAATGGTGCAGAAAGTCCTTTCGCAGAAATACATATTAAAGCATTTTTTCTCCTGCACTCTCCGTCAGGTCAACTTATTTTAGATTTGCTCTTTGAGACTTTCAACTCTTTCTTGTACACTTTCATTCATTCTGCTGCTATTTGTTGTGGATTAAATGTATTTATTTTTTGTTAATAACAGCTATTCATCTATAAAAGGAGAGAGTTTAATCAAACCAACTCAGCAGGTTTTCAATATATATTGGTCCATTTTTCCATATCCCCGCCTTAATGTTCAGCAAGGCGCAAGCCACTGGTCTCTTCTTATGTGTGATTCACTGATGAAAAGATCGTGACTGGCTGGGGTCAAAGGCTGTGACCTCGTGTCAGGCAGCAAGACAATTCCAGGCCTCAAAGGAAAAAGAATTCTGGCCCCTTTGTGGGTGGAGTTTCAGTAACTGCCATTTTAAAGAGAGCTGATGGCAAGGTTTAACCAGCAAAACTTTTCTTTTCTCAGATATTAGCAAGTGCTTACACCAACCAGTCTTCCAGCCACTGTTATTTGTCAAATAAATTTATACACATTTTTAAAACTATGCCCAAGGCAGAGGAAATACTCTATTATAATTAGGCCTTGGGCATACTCCTGTTGATGCATAAGAATTATTGTAAAAAACACACAATGGAGAATAAATAAATAGATGTCTCTCACTCTCTCTATTTAAGCACTTGTCTACATTTTGAAAGTTGCTGGACATGAGCGTCTGCCAAGTGTCAGTAAAGTGATGTAAAAACTGAATGTTCCAACCATGACACTAAGGTGGTCATTGCGTTGCAAAGGTATTTGACCTGGAAGAAAACCAGAGAAGAGAAGGCTTAAAGTATCTACATTCAAATGGAAATTTAAAAGAGCTGGCTCGTCCCAAAGAAACCCTAGGCACCCTTAAGTGTTGTTCACAAAGGTTTCAAATGAAAGCATTAAAATATACAACATATTTTTTCCTTGACTCTTTCAGTAGTTTTAGAGTCAGATGTTATTGTCTCTTTACTTATCTGTTGATATGCTGGTTTAGTTTTTTCATTAATTCTCTAGCAGAAGGGCACAAAAAAGTGTTTGGATCCCATGATCTTTCCTCTCCCCCTTTCTCTTCTGAGAACATGGAAGTGCCCCTTTGTCTGTGAGGCACAGGGGTCAGGGGGTTCATGGAGGAGGAGTCTTTAAACCACATCTGACCCCCATGATTGTGGGAGTCCCATGCTTTAATTGTGTGTGTGTGTGTGAGAGAGAGAGAGAGAGAGAGAGAGAGAGAGAGAGAGAGAGAGAGAGAGAGAGAGGAGAGAGAGAGAGAGAGAGAGAGAGAGAGAGAGAGATATGGGGGAGTGAGAAAGTAATTTAACATTAGCTATGTGTGGGGGGTGTTGTTTAAAGTAGAGATAGAGAGAGACTTGTCAAATGTATCCTAAGTCTATAAAGAAAAGGGTAGTCAGTTTTTAAAATGTACTTATTTATTCTTTTTTTAATTTATAATTCCTTAATTTGTAACACAAACAGTTACACTTACAAATCAACAGCCTTACAAATCTTACACTTACAAATCAATGTCTGCTTGTTTTCCAGAGAAAGAAAAAAAATCACCATCACCTGTTTTCACATAGATTAATGTCAATTTAGGGGTCAAATTTATAAATCACCTTTTACTGAAATTCAGTTACAGACATTTTTGGATACACATACAACTTTTACAATAGATATTATGAACTTTAGTAACATAATAGAATTTTTTGCAAAATCAGTACAGTTACACATTCCACAAGAATAAGCACATTAACACATGCAGTTCTGTAACTCTCTAGCACTGGTTCTTATGATTAGTTTATTAATTCAGACGCCTGTCTTATTTACAACATAACGTATTGCACCATAGAAAAGTGGAGGTACTCTGGCCCTTACAGATACATGGGACACACTAACCTTTAAAGCAAGGCATTCTGCAAGGCAGACAGATTGCCTTGTCAAATGCATACCAGTTAGCTACATATGTCATCGCTCAGGTTTTGGCTAATTTGTAAATATGTAAACTTGCTGTATCTTAATTATCAGCATCAACTGCATTGTAACATTTACCTATACGAGGCATTCACCATCCCTCTCGTTCACACTGCAGCACATGGTTTACTGTGGTTTTTCACATCAGTCAAAGGTGGTTCAAAATCAAAAGTATTAAGTGATAGTTCAAAAAAAACAAAACAAGACACTGGCGGACTCGGGGGGGGGGGGGGGGGGGGGGGGGGGGGCAGGGCTGTGCCCTATTGGCTGCCCTTCACATAGGAAAACGTAGCAAGAAAATACAATAACATGTCTTAATGAGTGCTCTATTAGTGGATAAAATGTGATGCAGTGCCCTATTGGTGCCCTTCCAATTGTCTAAACTTGACAATCCCTATGGATGCCCTTCCAAAGGTAAACAGTGCCATGATAAAGTGCCCTCTATGCTGCCACTACGTAATACATAACAGTGTCCCAAAGGGTGCCCTTTCTGGATTGCCTACATAATGTTAAACAAGGACAAAGACTATTTCAGCACACATAACGCATCATAGCGATGCTTTTTGGGCGCTGATGGGGCCCCATGTCGTGCAGTAGGTGCCCTTTTTTTCTTTTCGCCCCTGCCCTTCAAACAGCCTGAGTCCGCCACTGCACAAAGAACACACACAAAAGTTATTTTATTGGGATTTCTTTTGTTTTTAAAAAAATATATATTTTACATCATAAGTTGTTCTGGATACGAGTGTCTGCTAAATAAATCAAATGGAATGGGTGGCGCTAGCCATTTTAATTCACAGTTTGCAAGGGATGTAAGTTGTTCTGATGAATGACAGCATTAAACATTGTTTAAAGATTGCTTTCAGAGTTTTAAAAAATATCAAAATATACACCGGGTAATATGTAGCCTACTCTTACATATCTTGGATAGGCAAGATATATAAAAGTAGCAGTATTAACAGCTACAAAATGCAGACATATAAGAAAGTATGCAGCAGGGCATACTCAATGACAACATGCTCCTTTTTATGAAAATGTGGTAAAGCATCTTTTTTTTCAACAAATTTTAAATTGAATGTAACTACAATCTAATCAAAATGTGTGATTATAAAGTTACAAATGTGTCTTTTAAATCAGATATAATTGTGAAAATTGCAAAAGGCAAGAACTCCAAAACTTTAAATGCAAAAAAACGTCAGAAGTTTAATGGCAAACTTGTTGTGATTTAACTGATTTATTAGATTAACACAATTTGGTACAATTCAAACTTTATTATAAACTGCTTTGTATATGACTTAAATTAATTGTTATTAGATGTTATTCATTACATATGTAAAAAATGACATTCTATATTACAATGTATTATAATTTGTTGTGCATAACAAAATAATAAGAATAATAATAAGAAAAACGTACCTTAACATTTCAAAGAAATTTCACTTTACATTATATTTTTGTTTCATATTTCATTAGTCAGTTGAATAAAAAAATAATCTGTACTATTAAACATTGCACAAAATTCAACATGCGTTGCACCATTTCCCGTTTTGTCCATACAAATAAAACTTTGTTTACTTGGAATGCATCTAATCAAATCACAGTTTTAGCTTTCTTATGACTAACAAAATACAACTAGAGTAGACTACCTTAATTACAGGCTGCTGGGTCTTTGGGTGTGCGCGTACTGTTTACGAATGATGACGACTACTGAGGATGCACGGGATTGCCTGTCTACAATTGTCTTTACTTTTGTTTTCTCGCTAACTGTTTGGATTGGTGGACGGGGACGATCGGAAAGTAGTTTATTTATGCTAATGAAGGAGTTGGGGGCCGTAGATATTTACGTTCAACGGGAGCCGCCCTTCATTCAACCACATGGTCCAAAGCGAGGAGCGTTCGCGCCTGTTTCGATTTTTTAATTTTTTATTACAATAAACAAAACTCTCGCAGAAGAAAAACACACAAACTCACTGGCGCGACGTTTGTAGTGCAGTCCGAAATTAATGCAAGTAAAGTTTAGGTTTTTTGTTTCGCAGATTTGCCCGGAGCAGTGACAGTAAATGGTAAGTCCGTGTGTGCAAGTGGGTGAAGATGGTGGATTTCACTGGTGAGTGTCTTTACTACGCGCATGTTATTGACAAGGAACCTGTTGTTGGCTTTTCCGAGGCATGGGGAAGTGAAAATCGAACTCGATTTATTTTTTTTTAAAAGTATAATTAGGTCGCTATTAATGGTTAATTTGGCGGTGATAGTTTTCGTAATGTTCACTTTGGAAATAAAAACAATGTAGTAAGAAGCGCGTGGCAGGCAGCGCTCTCCTCCTCCATAGTTACTAGAATGAGGGAGATTTGAAAAGCGTGCTGCTGTTCTGTAGCTAAGCTAGCTACATCTCTGCACTGCGCCCATTGCTCTTAAGGCGCACAGCGTTTGCTGCTGTACGTGAGTTCTGAAGCTCGGCGTTAAAATTAAAAAATTTGGTAAGCCGTGTGAGTATTTTAGTTGACTGAGTGAAAAGTTAGTTTTCGTTGATCCGTTCTGTGTGCACTGGCGTGTGAGTTAAAGTGCCTCCAGAACAAAGCAGTAGCACATGGGGCGGCTGCAGGCCGCGCGCTAGCTAACATTCAAGCTAACATTAGCCACCTATCAAGTTATTAAAAAGGTAACGCCAGCGCGGAGGTTTTTAACAAACTGTTCCCATTTGGCTTTTACTCGCTTTGAATTTTATGTTTAATTAAATTTGGTTTATTAAGGCGTTAAGAACATCGAATTGAATAAATGTAGACTGCGCAGAGAGGCCGGTTGGCTACCTAGCTCGCTCATTAGCGAGCTAGCCTTGATTTTATGAGGCATAGCTAATTTGCTGTCTGGACAACTACAGTATACATGTGGCTGTTTTTATTTATTTTTTTATTAAAAGTTCAACGCTAATGCCATTGCAAGGCATTATGCTGAGAGAATCGCATCTATATGTAGCTAAAAGCTAACCTCCGTTGGGCCGTTTTCACACACTTTAGCTAGCTAACGTTAGCAGCGCATGCTTTGTATGATTGAGACTACCGACAGGGGGAATAGCCAGCTAGCTGCGGAGTCCTCGTGGCTTGCTGCGAATTGAAATGTAACGTTATACTGCGTAACGTCTTGAAACTAAAACGTATCGTGGAATCAAGCGGTAATTTAGACTTCGCCTTTCAAAATAATGTTTTGTAACGAAATGCTATGATTTGTGGACACGGCGCTATGATTTGTGGACACGGCGGCGCCATGTTAGTGCGTTAGTGGGGGAGGGGTGAACGAGGTTGTTTAAGAGAAGTGCGCATGCGCAGGTCTCATTGACAACGCGGGCCGCAAGCTGCGCAATTCATTCACCGTTTAAACCCACGCTGTTGAAAACTTGTGGGGCGACTCCTTATATCGTGTATCGGCTTATTGGAGGATTGCATTAACTGCTATCAGATGAGCTTAGTAGCGAACCGTTCCTCTTGTTTTACGGGTGAATTCGCTAACGTTAGCAAACTAGCTATATAACGTTCGCTGATACCATGGTCCTTAGCCTCATGGTGAACCACGTTGTACTATTCTTACCGAAGCCCATCCAAATTGCGCCTCTATTGAACCCGCTTCAAATTGGGAAAAATTGCTACACACGCATACCGGTGAACACGTGTTCAGTTGGGAAGCGGGCTGGCTTCTTAGAATGACTTGTGTGATCAGTTATTTGTGCACGTGAACAATATTCCACCCCTATCTTTAGGTACAGATGAAAATATTGCTGTGGTAAGTAGCTAGATGCAGCAGCTGGAATACAGAATGAGCCTGTCTAACGTCAGTGACACCTGTATTTTATGCAATGTAAACTAAAAAAATAAAAAATTCTAAATGCATGTACCATGCAATACTAATCAAGGTAATCAAACTAAAATTGTTCATGAAAAACTGCACCTCATCAGTCTATTAAAAAAACTAGATTTAGATTTTGTGCAGATTAACATAAGATAGACGCGCCAATGTCTGATCTGATTTGGGGATTTATACACAACCTTTTTTTTGTGGGGGATTGAGCGTTGCTTAAAATTTCTGTGTAAATAAAAAATGACAAGTCATCTGCTTTTTGGACTCTGTTTATGAATGTGTATGACACTTGTTGTGCCTCTTTCCAGAAAATTCCAGGGTGAAGATCCCTCTTGGGACCCCAGACCAGTCAGTATTGTGTCAAAGTGCTTACAGTGCAGGTAGTAACTATGGAATATCTACTGCAGTGAAGGCACTTCTAGCTCTGTACTGACAACAAAAACCTGCCCTAGGGGAACCACTTGATGCTGGCTTTGGCTACTGCTTGTGCTAAGGTGCATCTAGTGCAGATAGCGATGTAGACTAGCACCTACTGCCCTAAGTGCTCCTTCTGGCATAAGGGCTGTGACTTGCATCTGGTATGGCGGGAGGACCATTAAAATTATTACTTTTTTTTTTTTTGCAGTTCTCTGCTAGTTTTGCATAGTTGCACTACAAGAAAAATTGGGTTGTGCAAATCTATGCAAAACTGATGGTGGTCTGCTTTTGTCTCCATTGTTCTCACCCCCCATAAACTTGAGCTTTTACATTTAGTTTTGTCTTCCCTCCTTTGTTTGGGGGGGGGGTGGGGTGTGTTTGTCTGAATCTTTGAAATCACAGGCTTGATGCTGTGCTCCATGTCAAGTTGGTGTTCATTGGACACGTTTCAGCAGTATTAAAGTGCTGATAGTGCAGGTAGTTTTTAGTCATCTACTGCAGTATGAGCACTTGAAGTACTTCTAGACACGGGCGTCGGAGAGGATCGGAGCAGTGCAGCGGTTTGGTGTCTCGGCGGCCGGTCTGTGGTCAGTTTTGCTGGTTTGCATTCAGCTGTACTTCGGTTGCTGTGCAAATCCATGCAAAACTGACCACGGCGGCAAATCTCTTCCACATCGCCCGTCGCCGGCCCTTTCTTTGCAGGTTGGGATGAGTAGCAATGCTGTTTTCTGGGGAGGTATTGCACTTGTCCCGGCCTGTTGAGGACTGAGGGAATTGCTCATCTGCTGAAATGTTTTGTCCCCTTCGAAGTTTCGCACCAATGCTCAAGTCCATCTCCGAATGACCAAACATCCATGTTTCAGAACATGCGTTCGGGTTGTGCTGGTCTTCTTACTATCGAGGAGTAACTGTATCAAATGTGGTGTTGTTACTTTATTTTGACGAATAAAATGGTTTATTGTTCAACATTGACTCGTTTGAAATTGTTTACAGTGTGAAAAATTGTCTGAGTGACTACAGACTGCTTAATGAATGTAAATATACTAAATATGGGGAATTCATGCATTGATGGCATGAATAGCATTGAACTCTTCATTAAGCTCAATGAATAATTTATCAAAAGTTTATAAATCTTTTGAGTTTGATTTAATTTGTACAGGCCTCAAGTAAGGAGTGGTTTTAAAAAAATTATTTTTTTAAAATTTCAATTGGAACATTTATGCCTTTTAAAAGTTTCTCGGACAATGCATGTTCTTCTGTTGTCTCGGATTTATCAGTTTCTAGCGTTTAAATGTAGGCTGCTCCAGTGTACTAGTGGCTTCACTTTAGCATTATTAATATTAATAAAGTATAATATTGGAAACTTTGTCTGCTGTGGGCACATTTATTATGGTATGGTTAAGGAACCCATTACATCCCACTAAGGGCCTTTAGATTTGATGTTTCCTGAAGAAATCCAATTTTCTTTGAGTAAAATTAGCAAATGATAAGCCATTTAAAATTGTAGGACAAGGGCAGTGCCCCACCTGGGCCTCCAACCTGCCAGTTGAATGCTTTTACAGTTGATGAGCATTTTTAGGTAAGGCACAATAACTTAATCCCCTGCTTTAACTGGTCCAAGTGCTGACTAAAAAAAACGAGTGTACCCTATTAGCTGTTCTAGCAAGGTGAATAGCACTGAATTTTTTCAATGTATGCAGTTTTTTTAATAGATATTTCGATAGCCACAGCTGATTTAATCAGTTTGTGTGGTTTGCTTATAAATGAATATATCCATGCACATGGTGTGTGGCAGGGCTACTCATCCATGGTCCTGTGGGGCTGCATGGTGTCCTGTAATCACCAACCTGTTCAGACCCAAGAAACTAATGCTCAGGGAGTGTAAAATTGTGCCATTTTAAAACTCAGTCAATTAACGCATTGGGAATGTTGCATTCTTATTTTAAAACCCATCCATCTACACTTTGCGCAATTGCACAATTTACAGATTTTACATCGTCCAGTGTCTGTGCCTAGGTCTCTTGCTTTGCTGTTGCCAATGATGCAAGCAGGCCTAAGGCACGTGCTTGGTTAGATGTCCAGACTGGCAGGTTTTTGTTTTGCCTTAAAATGAGCACACAATCGATACTGTTTTCATGGCACACTCCGAAGAAATGGTTCATAGAGGAACCCAAGGGTTCTTTGTCGGGCAAAATGGTTCAATCTGGGAGATTTCACTTTTCACACCTACTGTAGTAGGTTCCCTATATGGAGACGGGCTAAACAACTTTTTTTTTCTTTTCTGAGTGCTGCAACAGCAATCAACTGAGTAGCTAGGCCTAATTTCATGAGGCAAAAATTATTCACTAGGGAGATTGATTTCTTTATGGTTTCTGACAGGAAGTTCAGGTAGCCTTTTAAAGTCAGAATGATCTGAAATAACTACTGTGTGTTTACACCCACGCAGGCAATGCCCAAAGGCTACTAATTACTGTTTATGCTACTTGGAAAGATCCTGTGCTTTGTTGAAGTTGGGAATTTAGAGACCGGTCTAACGCCTTCGCGTAGACTAACAAATTATATGAAATGTTAAGTAGACTAATCCTTCCTGTCCCTGGACCCCCCCCCCCCCCCCCCCTCCTTATTACTCGGAAATAACTAGTTTCATTAACTGCAGTTGTGGCTTTAATACCCGCAATAAGTTTATTTCAGTACGGGTAGGCTGCAACATGACGAGAAATAATCCTAGCAGCTGCTAATTTAATCGTGTTGGCCTTTGTGCCGATACCCACAAAAAGGGGCATGCAACGGTTTTAGTGCCGTTTAGTCTAAGGCTGTTTTCTTAATCATATCATGACATTTTACTTGACAGTTTGGAAAGGGCAGGTTGATTATGGGACGTAGATGCGCCATTACTGTTTTTTTTGGGTTATTACTTTATTGGACCGCATTTTAATTAATGCACGAAACTGCTTTGTGTTCGGGCTACCTTGTCAAAATCTTGTGCGTAGGCTGTAGGCTGTCTGACAGCATCTGGGAAATTGTGGTTGTAACTGCCATTGTTCCTGTCGGCCTACACGGAAAAGGTTAGACAGCCTTAATATCCTGGATGATGGTGCATATTTAAACTGACTGCCATTGGGGATTTCAAAAATTACTTATGTGCTTCCGCTATAAACCAATTTCAGTTTGATCCATATTCTGTTTTATTCAGTTTATTTTAGGGGTGGCGGGGGTGGGGTAGGCCTATAGAATAGATACAATTGAAGTCGGAAGTTTACATACACTGAGGTTGAAGTCATTAAAACTCATTTTTAACCACTCCACAGATTTCATGTTAGCAAACTATAGTGTTGGCAAGTCAGTTAGGACATCTACTTTGTGCTTGACAAGTAATTTTTCCAACAATTGTTTACAGACAGATTATTTCACTTTTAATTCACTATCCCAATTCCAGTGGGTCAGAAGTTTACATACACTAAGTTGACTGCCTTTAAATTTTTAATATTTGGTCGCATATCCTTTGCATGCCATGACTTCCTGAAGTCTGTGACCCAACAATATCAAAATACTCTTGATATCTTATTTTCTGGTACTCTTACAAGCGATACTATAACATCTCTGCATTTGAATGGATCTCTATGGGAATTGTGGGGTGGGACTAGATTTAGCTGTAAACTTCTGACTTCAACTGTATGCGGGGAAGGGGAATGGGAAAGGAGAATTCGGTTTGAGCCTACATTTCATAGATGCTGATCCTCATGACCCTGTTTAGGCTACATATAGAGTAATTTCTGGATTAATTCGTAGCATAATATGTAGGCTATAGGCTACCCCTTTTCTGTTTGTTCAAGACATCAAACGTTCTGGATTTCGCAGCGGTTTCCTAACACTTCACAAAAATAGGCCGCATAACAGACTAGGGTACAAGCCCACATCTCCAAAAATAAATTGGATGTACAAACCCCAATTCCAAAGAAGTTGGGACAGTATGTAAAATGCTCGTAAAAGCAGAAAGTGGTGATTTGTAAATTCTCTTTTACATATATTTAATTAAAAACACTACAAAATAAAGATATTTAATGTTTTACCTTATCAACTTTATAGGGTTTTTTTTTTAATGTACGCTAATTCCGAATTTACTGCCTGCAAGACGTTCCAAATAAATTGGGTCGGGCAAAAAAAAAAAAAAACACCTGTTTGGAACATTCCACAGGTAAACAGATTATGCTATCATGAATGGGTATAAAAGGATATCAAAAGACTCTTGATACCTTATTTTCAGGTACTCTTCCAAAGATACATTCAAATGCAGAGGTTATAGTATCTCTGGGAATTGGGGGGTGGAACTAGATTAAGCCGTAAATTACATGGGAATAGTATGGAACCCATGGTTGGCTAAATGGCTGTAAATCATCAAGGGTCTGCCATATCAAATGAGACTCAAACCATCACTCTGCTGCCACATATGCTGTAGATATGGATGAATCACTTGAAGGGTTGTATTCTCCTGACTTTTTCTATAGCGGTCAATAGGAAAATGAGTCAGGAGAAACAACCCTTAAAGTGATCCATGTCTACTGCATATCTGGCAGCAGAGTGATGGTTTCAGGCTCATTTGATCCCACAGACCCTTGATGACTTACAGCCATTTAGCCAACCGTGGGTTCCATACTATTCCCATGTAATTTACAGCTTAATCTAGTCCCACCCCCAAATTCCCATAAAGATCCATTCAAATGTAGAGAGGTTATAGTATCGCTTGTAAGAGTACCTGACAATAAGATATGAAGAGTCTTGATATCCTTTTATACCCAGTCATGATGACATCATCTGTTTACCTGTGGAATGTTCCAAACCAGTGTTTTTAAAAAAAATGTAATTACATTTTTTATAAACATCCCAGTGTTTTATTTTTTGCCCCTGTCCCAACTTATTTGGAATGTGTTGCAGGCATCAAATTCAGAATTAGCGTATATTTACAAAAATCAATAAAGTTGATAAGGTAAAACATTAAATCTTTTCTTTGTACTGTTTTCAATTAAAGAAAGAAAATTTACAAATCACTGCTTTTATGTGCATTTTACATACTGTCCCAATTTTTGTGGAATTGGGGTTTGTAAATCAAATCAATATTTATTTATATAGCGCATTTCACAACCAGTTGTCACAATACGCTTCACAGTAAAACCCAGCGTAAACCCCCACAAGAGCAGGCCAAAGGCAACAGCGGCAAGGGAAAAAAACTCCCTGGTGATAAATGGGAAGAAACCTTGTGAGGGACAAGACTCAAGGGGGGAACCCATCCTCTGGTCAGCTCAGGGTCTAGGTTTTAATGACCAACATGGTCAAATCAGCCAATGTTCATGTTAATAGAATCAGCAGCAGCTAGATTGACAGTCCAGATGTGGCAGCAAGGATGATGGGGAACCGGACAGCGATGGCGGCGGGAGCAGCGGGCAGTGGAGGTGGGGAGGGGAAGCCGGACAGCAGCGGTCAGGGAGTCCAGTTGACAGCAACTCTCGAGATGCGGGGCATATGCCCCGCCAGCAGAATGTAGAAAAAGTTTTAAAAATAAATAAAAACAGGGAAAGTGTAACAAAGCAGCAGGAGCACCAACTGGTGATTGCACAAGTGCCCCTGCCAGGAGTAATCTATAGATGCATAGCTATGAAGACAGTTTGATAACCCATGCAGTCATGAGAGGGGAAATAATCCTATCAAGAGCCAGCACAGGAAGTTGGGGTCACAGCTGTTGACAGGTGACAGTAAGGGAAGGATGCCACCCCACAATATTCAATGGTTAAAGGTTTCTCTGGCCCTGTCTCCAGACTACAAATCCTTATAAACCTGATCCTAGAGGTGCATTTTTAATATAAACTTAAATATTGAGACTGTCTGATTCCCTTATAAATTTTGGCAGAGTGTTCCACAGTAGTGGCACTGTAGGAGAAAGCTCTACCATCCGTCAAGTTTTTAGATATTCTTGGGACTATTAAGTAGCCTGCGTCATGGGAATGAAGTGATCTTTTCGGTTTATAGGGTAAAAGAAGATTACATGTGTACACTAGTGCAAGTCCAATTAAAAGTTAGAAGCAAAACCTTCAAGTCTGCCCTATACTTAATTGGTAGCCAATGAAGCGATGCTAGCACTGGGGCAATATGCTCATACTTCTTAGTTCTAGTCAAAATGCGAGCGGATGCATTCTGCACAAGCTGGAGATTATTTAGCAAGGACTTGGGGCAGCCGAATAGCAAGGAATTACAGTAATCTAGCCTAGATTTAACAAAAGCATGTATCAATTTTTCAGTGTCCCCTTCTGATAGCAAGTGCCTAATTTTAGCTATGTTCCTTAACTGAAATAAAGCTACGCTGGATATGTTTTTATGTGCACGATAAAGGTTAGATCTGGGTCTATAGCTTATACAGTCTATGGTCTATAGTAACACCAAGGTCTTTCACAGCCGAATTTGGAACAACTAAACAACCATCAGAATTTAAAGTAGATGTACACAATTTTTCCCTTTTAAGAGCAGGAAATTAGAAAGCACCCAAGCCTTAATATCTGCAATATACAAGCCTCAAGATGGACAAAGTGTGGCTGATTGAGTGCAGCCAATAAACGTTTCCTACAGGCTATTCCGGTGTTGGGGGCCTGTGGTATAAAACGACCAGTTGCCTTCACATGAGATCAGGGCCGTGTCCGAATCAGCACTCTTCCACACTGTTGAGTAGCCTTGGTGAGTAGATAGGGCGAGAAAGTCGTAGAGTACGCGAAAACTTTTCAAATTGCAGTATACTTCAAACACCCGGATGACACACTTACTTCCGGGGTTTCGCTGAGTACATTCTGGAGCACACTTCAAGAAGTACACGAACATTTTGTTCACATAAATATGACGTGAAGCTTCGTTTTTAAAAAATGAGGCGCAGCTTTGCTGACGTTTCCTTAAAATACAACAAAAACAACAAGTGACATGGCAGCGCAAGAGTGGGGCACGGGGTTGCCAGATCTTGTAAGACTTCCCAGCCAAACGGCGACTCAAAACTAGCCCAAATTATAAGCTATTTTTAACCGACACCAACGTATTTTAAATAGAAATCATCATGTTTTTACTTTTTTAAATAAGTGCGTGCTTTGCGACTTCATTTTTACCCGTGACTGCACTTTGAAAGTATCCCAATTTAGCTGTAAAACCGCGGATATGGCAACGCTGGTGGGACGTCTTCTGACCTGCTTAGGATACTTCCACAGTGCGGTTGGATAGTAGTATGTCGGATATTTGTCGCGGACTGCTAAACAGTTAAACGGCACACTTTTGCCAGTGCACTGTTCGCAGTAGATAGGGCTCTGATTCGGACACAGCCCAAGTCCGGCTTTTTGTCTGCAACATATTTTTTCCCAGCAGAGGTCGTCCTTTTACATCATTTGAATCACTTCGACTTGAAGCGTACTGGGCTACTCTGAAACTGCTAGCTTCCAGGCTTGAAACCAAAGACAGGATGAAGTCACATTCCTTGCAAGACCACGCTCATGCATTAAACTCAATTTTAACTTCTATCTTGAACAGGGTTGCCCAACTGGGGTATTTTCCGCTAAATGTAGGAGATTTTAAAAAATCATTGGGGAAGTTTTAAAGAAAAAATGTATGGGAGTCAATGACAGATGGGGGATTTTAAAAGGTATGGGGGAAAATTATGTGAAAATTGTATGGGACTCAATTGAAGATGGGGGATTTTCAGATTCTTTTTTTTTGCGGGGGTAATTAATTCAGGCACCTTGAGTCGGTTGGAAGAAAACAAACATGAAACTGCAAATGTCTGCCGACACCCACAATATTAGCCGATGTGCAAATAAATAATCGGATGAGTTTCATGGCTTAAGTAGGCTAGCATAGAGGCTCATTCATAAATAAAAGAAGGCTAGGCTAGTGGATGGAATACGGCTACAGTTGTTTTATTGTCCATTTAGAACGCCACAAAGTTACAGAGCCTGTTGCAAATGTCCGCACGGTGTCTCTACTGTCAAGTTGTAGGAATAGCCTACCTACTGACTAAACACGAATTTCATTGAGCTGTTCAAGCCGAGACACTTTCCGCCCATTTTCTTGACGGCTTGTCTTGCCTTCAGAAACGGGGCAAGCATGACGCGGTTACAAGTTCTTCGTCAAGCGCAGTTCTTTCTCACCTACAACTGAACTTTGAAATAGATAGCCTCAGGCTCCGGAGGAAATTCTTCACGTTGATCACTAGCCTACGATTAACAGATGCGGAACATTGGACGTCGGCTATAGCCTAGTTTGCACAAGTTGTAGGCTACAAGCCGGGATAGGTAGTAGGCTACGGCAATTGACCGCTGTTTGAGGAGGCTATTACACTGGAAATGGGCACACAAGGGCTCTTCTGCTGTGTGGTGTTCGTTGCTTATACCGGGTTCAGTTTGGGGAATCCGACCACCTGCGATGAAGTTCGAAAAGTTTTTCAACTGAGGCAGATTGGACCTGTACATTCACTACTGGATGCACCTAGAACAGGTGATGTATTGAAACTAAAGAACGTAACGTTAAACCGTTAAATGGGCTACCATGCAAATAGCCTAATGTTATCTTTAAATTAATTATAGCATAATTACATTTAGGCTATTCAATGCAGCGTATGAGCTGCACGCTAACTGCCTGTAGTAGCCTAACATTTGTAGCCTTTTTTTACGGAAAAGAATATCCCTATTATCTTACCCAAAATTCATACAGTCAACTTGAGTCAATTGATATTTTTGATATAACGTTAGGAATGAATAGCTAGTCCATTCCTGGGAAAGAGAAGGGACGGTATCAATGCTGTCGAAGTTGACAAATTGTGACGGTCTATGTAAACTGCCTGCCACTTCATAGCCTACCAAGTATCAATCTCAAAAAAAAATTAATTCATATCCAAATGACTTAGGATACTGGGCAAATCTAACAGCAATGACACTGCTCTTTGCGTGGCGAATTTAGTTTCCTATCAGGCTACATTTTTGGTTAGACTGATTGGAAGCTGCTATAGGGTTTGTGATGTGTGGACTAATATCGGAGAACTTGCTACCTACTGGAAGTTAAGGCAGAGGCTAAACCTGGATGCCGCCTTTGGTCACCCTCGTTTCAGACGTAGCCTATAGGATAGGCTGTCAGCTTTCGGTAGGCTACTATAATAGGCTAAAATACAAAGCAGGTTAAAATTCAGGAAACCTATTGTTTTTTGACAATCTCATTTGGGAGTTAGCTATAGGCCTACTTGATAGTGCCTATAGCCATGGTTAATCTATTTGCGATAGCAATAGCCTATTGATATCTTAAGTCTTATGTTAAAACGCATCGAATGAGATTTCCTTTCCATGTTCATTTGGAACGTTTCTAAAGTAATGTAGGCCTACCGTACAAATAGCCTAGCCTAGAGGATATGATTTTTTTTTTAAACGTTCCAATATATCTTTACAGCTATAGCCCTAGGCCTATAATAAACATTTTATATAAGCCTATATCCGCACACTATATCCGCACAGTGCCCTCCATAATGTTTGGGACAAAGACATAGCCTATTTGCTCTTGATTTGGCTGTATAGCCTACTCCACTATTTTACTTATATATATATATATATATATATATAATTATTATTTTTTTCTTCTTACCACATCAGCAGATGTTAAATTTAATCAGTGATTATAAGCTATTTTTAGCCAAAAGTAGCTCTTCCCTCTACCTTTGTTGATAAGCTCAAGGGCTCCGGGAAAGGTAGGCTGAGAAATTACCATATGGTGCCCGTTCCATAGCGCGGTTTATGAAGGCGTTCCATATTACCGTTTTGTGATTTTTTAAATAAATGTAGCCCATATCCTCGTGCAGTCTAAAGGCTAAATTATCTTGCATCTGCTCTTAGGGTGCTTTTTGGCTCTATTCTTTGATTCAGTTAATCAGAACTCTTATGTCACCTTTTAAACATTGAAGTGGACAGCATTTCTATTAATTATGATGGATGATTATTTGGCCGCAAATAGGCTACCGATATGAAGAATAGTAGGCCATGGACCGAATCATAGTTACATTTGATATACACCGCCTGGTGCATTACTCTCAGGCAAATATCCGTTTACCGCATTTTCTCTGAACATGTAAGATGGTGAATCGGTCGTGTGTCATTTTCTGTTGCATGGAGATCTCCTTTGGAGTTTTGCCTATCGTTGTTTCATGTTTCCAGCAGGGGTGGTAGCCTATAGCCGGCTGCGGTATAGCTCACTTGTGAGCGAGTCACAGTCTTGAGTCGGTTACAAAATCAGCCCCTGTGAGTCGCTGAACCTCTGACGAGAAAGCGTTTGGAAATCAGCTTTAACGCACTTTGGCAGACCGCTAAAATGTGCTCAGCATCCACCCCCTTTTGCCTTTTCGCGAGCCTGTTCGGTTTAGAAATAATACTTTTTCCCCCCTCAATAGGTCAACAGGTCAACAGTTCACCAGACTACAGGGATGGACTCATTCCCGCACGCCAAATCTTTTTCGATCATAAGTCTGCCCTTTAAATCTTGTCATATCTTGCCATATTTTGCTGCACCATGAGATGCAGGCTAGCCTACATTTTTACAAGTTACCGTAATTTTTTTTTCCTGAACTCAGCTCCAAAACTTAGCTTTCAGATGGAATTTACCGAAGGATAAGTTAATGGTGGGATGCAACAGGACAACAAAAACAGGAGCTGTTCATGACATGCCACTATTCCTCAAAGGGCACATTTACACTACCACACTGATGCAACCTGATTTAGATTTTTTCCATACATCTAACGCAGATTTAATTGTTCAAAGTGTAAACGCAAGAAAATAAAATACATGGTGTCTGATTTTTTGGAGATCAGATACAGGCCTCCTTTGTATGTGGTATTCTTCTTTTGTAATTTGTCGCCCAATGCGGGGCTGTGTATGTCCAATTCCCACCCTAATTTGGAATGTCAAATTGCCCCCCCCCCAACTGCACAGGACACAGGGTATCAGTGCAGACCCACGGCTTTCCTTCGAAACGCCACCGGCAAACTTGCACAGAGTGGAATCGAAGGAAGACCACCCATATGCAGCTACACGTAGATCAGCCCAGCAGGGTTGCCCACATTAAATACCGATGTGCTGGTAGCTGGTTAATTCCATCGGCATCAGTTAATGCAAATGAAAGTTTTTTTTTTTTTTCTCTCCCCTCTTTCTGTTTTTATTTATTTGCATTGGGTAAAAGATTAAGAATGCATGTTTATTGTATCCTGCAGTGAATTCTGGCTGATAAGTTTTTTAATAGAGTATTTTGCTTTCCATGTTTTCATTATTACCTTTTCTTTTCAAATTATATGATGTATAGGCCTGTGTCATCTCACCAGAATGTATGGTCCTCCACTGCTTGATTGCAATAATCGCTGTGGTTCTCGTTCAGGGCTATGGTGGGGATATGGGAGCCGTCAACTGCTCCCGCACATTGGGGGGGGGGGGGGGGGGGGATCTGCCACTTGGTTTTGAAGCCATTGATGACTTCCAGGAGTTGATCACCTTGGGGGGGGGAAAAGCACATATTCTCTAAAACGTTCACTTTGCAGTGCCTAACAAAACTGCAGAAACTATCAAACACACAGAGGAGGTGCAAAAAAAAAAGTGTGCAACAGTGCAATATCCAGCAGCAGTAGTGAGCCGCCACAGGCATATTCCGACATGCTTCCTGGCTGGAATTGGCTGGCGAAAAGGTGTGCTTTTTCTGGAAATGTGAGGGGAAAGACGGTGGCACAGATATTCAAAGTTTTCCCTTCTCATTCTAAAAAAATTCCCAACCACTCTTGAGTCATCTAACGAGTGCACAACGAACCGTCCCGCCAATCCTGACTCCCGCGCATCCAAAGCCTTCTCTCGGCGGAGGTAGCGGAGATGGCTGCAACAGATATTAAGGCACCGTGTATGGCCCTTCTCCGCCGTCTTAGCATCGATCGCTATCGCATGCAAGGCCTGCCTTTGAAGCGCGGGACATTGAACGAAAGCAACGTCATCGTAACTTCACTGGGCTCCATGTTGGCGTCTGTCTGTTGCCACGTCAACCTTGCCTTCGTCACTCTGTGCGCATGCACGTCATACAAGCTGCATGGACATGCAAACACACAGGCCACATACCTGGTTGTGTAATGTAAAAACTATAGGCGAAAGATTATCCAAAAAATCAGATTCTAGCATTAAGACCTGCTGCAGTGTAAATGTAGCCTTAGCGCCTCTTGACCTCTAGTGGTAAAATGAAAGAACTGTCTCACTGTGAGGGAGCTTCTTCTGTCTTAATGGCAAAATCCCAAACTGAGCCCTTGGCTGAGTTCAAATCAGCACCCTTCAATACTGTTGAGTAGGCCTGTTGAGTATACAGGACGAGAAAGCCGTTAAGTAGATCATAGATCTCGAAGTAGTCTGATCCTATAAATATCTAGGAATCTGGTTAGACGGCACGTTATCATTTACATTACACACATCCAAATTACAGTCAAAAGTTAAACGGCGACTCTGCTCTCTTTACCGTAACCGTTCACCTTTCACTTACTCTGCCAAACTGACAATGGTAACAAATAAAGCACCTAAAGCACCCGCGGACCTAATGAGAACGCACCTGTGAGTCCAGGCAATGGGATTCAGCCATGAGTGAACACTTGTTTCAGAGGGTGCGTAGTACAAGCCAGTCCGTTACCTCTAAGCACCTTTTGAAGAATTAAGACTTGCCCTCAACCTTTGACCAGACCACAACACAGGAAACATTACCGTTGTGTTGGCAACATGCGTCCTGTAGGTTGCCTTTGATGATTGGAAATGATAGGTTTGCGGTTTCAGTGGTTGGTAGCTTGTGAGCTCTCCGGTGTAAAGTGTCCATGCTAATAACCAAAGGGCTAGAAAAGATGGACCAGGGAGTGGGGAAGGCCTGTTGTAAAAGAAGGAAATGGTTAAATGTAAAAGTTTTCGGACAGTGACAAGGGCTGTAATTTCCACACGGATCGCCCAATATGGATGTCCGGACCCTCGAATTAAAGCTGACAGTCTGCACTTTAACCTCATATTCATTGTTTTATTTGAAATCCAATGTGCTGGAGTACAGAGCCAAAACAACAAAGATTGTGTCACTGTCCCAGTACTTTTGCATTTAACTGTATGTCAATGCATTTGCTGCTCCAGCTGCTGTTCTTCAGTCAGGGCTGTTCTCCGGTGAAACGGAGCCGCGTTCTCTCTGAAACCAAGGCAGCCGTCTGGGTATCTCGACATATTTTCAGTTCTACGCATCGACGATAACGTTCGTCATTACAGGCGAGATGAGAGCTTTGCCCCTTTCAAATAAAGCTAGGCCACGTTAAGTTTCGACTCCGCGTTCACCGTACCTTGTTTTTTATTTAAAAGATTATTATTGGATAAATGATTTGCTTTGCAGATGCCTTAATCCAGGGGCATAGTATAGTTTACATTAAAACCACTTGTGCGGTTGGACGTTTACTGAACCGATCCAGAGTAAGTGCTTTGCTCAGAAGTACAGTGGTCTGTGCCCTGCCCAGGATTTGAACCTGTGACGACGTGGTTTCAAGTTCTTTTATTTTTAACCTGTCATATTGTCGAGCATTAGATATTGTTATCTAATAGTACTTTGGTCACTGTTATGCGTAAAATAAGAGCCAGTGCTGCTCTAATAATAGACCAAACGGCTAACCTCTGCAGGCTACTTTAATGGCTCTGAGGGTAAAATGCAGGGGGAAATGTGATGTAAGAATGGAAACTGCGTGACTTGTGCAGAATTAAGCAGTTATTGGCTATTTTCAATGGGTGGTAAGCAAGATAGCGGGGCTTGGGCCTAATTTATTTTCTTATCAGAACCTGTATTAAGGGAAGCTTTCAGTGTTCATTTTCGGTTTTAAGCTGTTATGTAGGCTAGCTGGATATTATAGAGAAGCAATTCGGATTGAATGCCTTGCTTCAGGGAAAACAGAAATATGTTCCCACATACACCTGGACAAAGTTTTTTTTGTTTTTTTTTTGGCCAGGCCCTCAGACCCCTGCAGCTTTACCCAGAACTCGGGTCAAACAAGTGGAATGAATTCTGTTCCTAGCCAGATGGAACAAATTTGTCCCCAATGAATATATTGCACTGCAAAATGCAGCTATTTTGCCTCCTAAGCTATGTCCCGGACCTGTGCATGTCTGGCGGCAGCGGGAGTTGTTTTTTCCCGTTGTTGTCTGTCCAGAACAGGAATAACTAACGTGAGCTTCGGGATTCATTTTCCCCACTGTTTAAACTGAGTCATCGCCCATTAGCGTTGCATATATTGGCGAGTGAGCGTTAATTTGTTTATTCGCAAAAGAACCTGATTTAGATGAGGGTGGGCGTTAACTAGAACAGTTCGGCTTTAAAGATGTCCCGAGGTCAGCGGCAGTTGAGCGGAATGGTAGACTGTCGCCAGTTTAAACACAGAGCAGCGTACTGGGTCACGTCAGAACCGGACGCAAGGCTGACGACGGTTGCCAAGAGTCCAGGGTTAGATTTCTTCAAGACGTGCCACGAATGTTTGAATTATTACAGCAGCAGCCACCACTAAGTTACGGAAAGGAAGGGCACAAAACAGAAATGTAAGCTTTGTTCTCCTTGACTTTTCGTGAAAAATGTTGTTTTTGATTCCTAAAATACTCTTCCGAAGGAATGCTTTCGTTATCCATCGCTAAGGCTGATCTCTGCGGTGTAATTGTCTTTGGAAAATAGGCCTTCTGGCTGGAAGTAGTACTTTATAGCACTGCAGTGGTCATGTGCAATGCAAAGATGTTTAGATTGAAGGCAAATGCATGAACAGTGACTTGCAGTTCATAGGCCTATATGTTAAGAATTAAATCAAATGGTGACTTGCAATCCACGCTGATTAAATAAAAATAAAAATAAAAATAAAAAACAAACTTACAGTCAGTGAAGGGCAGAAAATGATAAATTGCCAGTTCCAAGAATTAAATTTATCTCCTCATGAAAATCACAGGTTTACATTGGCTCCTAGGCTGTGAATATCGCTTTTTTGTCTGAAGATGGACTGGTGGGTGGGAGGCTTGTCTCATGTTTTTTAATCTTATTTTATTTTAAATGGGGATTCATGTCTATCCAATTTAAGACGGAGGTTTGACTGAAAAACATCGTCCTCAGCCTTTCGCTCGCCTCAATTATCCTCATCTAATTTCAGGTGGCCTGTGAAAAGCGTTCTATTTTTAGAACAGGTGCCCCACTGTCCGGGTGTGGATGCTGGTTTGTGTACGTGCGGTGTGTTTGACGAACGGGACGACCCATGTCCTGTATCCAGTCAGTGAGGGCGCCGTATAATGAGTTGTTAAATTACTGGCGCTCTAAATCAAACCCTTCACTGCTGGAATGCTATTATTTGGAAGCTCGCTTGAAAATTGAGACGACTGACGTTTGCATATCAACAGCTTTGGACTGGAGCTCATGATGCTTTGGTCAATTTTGAGGTCGCAAGTTACTCTTCGGTTATTTATGCTTTTTAACTTGCTTGAGAATAAAATCTGCTTTCCTGTGTGTGTGTGTGTGTGTGTGTTTATAACTGCCGTATTGAGACTCTGCTACTCCGTAAATAGGCCTATAGTTCAGCTGAAGGTTCCGCTCAACTGCCTCTCCTGTGAGTGAACGTCGTTCGAACCGCACTGTCTGCTCAGCCCGGCCTACTTCGCTTCCGTTCCCACCAGAAGTATTCAATCAACATTTCTCAGAAACTTCGACTCTTTCTTCAATTCACTCAATTTATTGATTTAGTTGTAGCGATTACAGAACATACCAAGCATTGTTTGTGTAGAAACAATTATTGCTTTTAATTCTTAGTCAAAGTTTAGGGCAAATTTTGCTTGATTCCTAGCCATTGTCTACCTGAATGACACACCTGGGAGAGTAGCTCGTTCTCAACCATCTAACTTCCAGAGTAGGACAAAACGGAAAAACCTCACAGTCCTTTCCAGTTCCTTCAACTTACCGTTGATTTCTCTGACCGGGACCGCAGTTGCTTCAGGTGACATCATAAAAGTTGTCGAAGAAGACTGAGATAAAGTTGAAAATTAGCTGCACTTGCTCAGATGGTCTGCCTCTGTTATGTTGGCTCATAAGAGATATTGATATAAATGGGCCACTCTGTGACCCCGTCATCTCTGCACACACAAAATGTGCTGCCTGATTGGTCACAGCAGTCGAATTTGAATTTTTCCAAAAAAATTTTGAGGAGTATCTTGCAACTGGAACCCTCCATCCCTGGGTGAAGTAATGACCCAATGTGCTTGGTCCTAGGGGCCGTCTGTAGTCAGGATGCAATTCCAGGTCTTTTGGGTATGTCACCTGAACACCCCACCAGGTACAGGGCTTTGATTGGTTCTCATCAGTGTGCCAGTAAGTATAGGGCTGTGTTCGAATCAGAGCCCTATCTACTGCGTCCTGTCTCCTGTGTACACTATTGGCAGATGTGTGCTGTTTAATGTGCACTGTTTAGCTGTGACGTGCAGTACGCAAAAAAATATCCTCAATACTATTTTCCAACCGTACTGCGGTAGTGTCGTAAGACGTCCCACCCTTGCGTGGCCGTGTCACATGTTGTTTTTGTTGTATTTGAAGGAAAACTTCAGCGAAGCTGCGCCTCATTTTTTAAAACGAAGCTTCATGTCATATTAATGCGAACAGAAAATGTTTGTGTACTTTTTCAAAAGTGTGCTCCTGAATATACTCGGCGAAACCCTGGAAGTAAGTGTATCATACGGGGGTTTTAAGTATACTATATTTAGAGAAAATCTTGCCTACTTAACCACTTTCTCGTCCTGTCTACTCAACAAGCCTACCTAATAGTGTGGAAGGGTGCTGATTCGGACACGGCCTAGGTTTTCGTTGCTACTATTGATTCCACAAGCCATCTCAACCCGGATTCTTAGATCTGTACTTGTTGGCAATTTTATTGTGAAACGAAAAATACCTATGGTTCTCCAAGGACAAGAGTGAATAGTTTTATTGTAAAATGGCCTGCCTGTAGAAGATGTCGCTGATGTGGAAATAACAATAAAAGTAAAGTTGGTAAGCACGGTCGGATTAAGTAAAGGGATTTTTTTCTTATCTGTCAGCATCTGAGTGGAACTCGTAAGGAAGGAACCGGAGAGCTGAGTGTAAACAGAATGCTTTCGTGCTGTGTTCTCTTTTTAATCAAGATGTGGGGGAATTATATTACGCAGCCTATGACCTCTTCTCTGAGACACTCCAAACGGTGAAACACGGGACGCTGATAGTGTCTCTGGCAACATTAGTCTGATCTGTCAGAGCTTGCCTGATATTTTTTTGGTTTGTTTTATTTTTTGCATGACTTTGCCCTTATGTGTACAGCCAGTGTTCGTTCGGCTTGGAGTGGAAAATATTTGCAATCGGTCCACAAAGTGATAAGAATTCTGAATTCCTGAAATTGGCCTTAAAGCTCTTTTTTGACTTGTTTGAACACGCGCAGTGTAAAAAGAAGGCATTGTTGGGATTTTTTTTTTTTTTTTTTTTTTTGTCAGATAGGGTCTTCAACAGGTATGCAAAACAAACCGTGCGTAATGTCTTTTCCACCGCCATGTAACATGCTTTTAAAAGGAAACGGCGTTTCGCGCCGTTCGACAAAATTTAATCCGAACAATAAGTCAAACGTTCCAAATTTACTGAGCAGGAATTTGAACCATGGTGGTCTAAACAGCAGTAGGGAAAGCCGGTGGTTTTGTGAGCAAAACTTTGAAGGCTTCCTGTTTTTATGCGCCTAGATTGTGGAATTCCCTGCCCGAGCAGATCAGAGAGGCTCCGTCTATTGAACATTTCAAAAAGCAACTTAAAACGCATCTTTTTACATGTGCTTTTAATTGATCCTTTTTTATAGATACTTCTACCTAATGCCTACACCTGTTTTATAGGTTCTTGTGTTTATTTGCTGTTTTATTGTTTGAGAATTCATATTTATTATTTTAAACGGACCGTTTGTCTGCTCTATTTGTTGACTGATTATGTTATTATTTATAATTGTCTCACTGCATGCACTTTGGGCTGAACAACGTTGTATGAAAGGTGCTGTGTAAATAAAGTTTGATGACACTATCTGGATCGTATTGATCCTGTTGTAGATAAAGACTGTGAATGTAGATGGGCACATCTGGAGAGGTAAATTATACGACAGAGGAGTTTATACCAGGGGTACAAGCACGACAAGAGGTATTTCATGAGCTTGTAGGGAGTGAAGTTTTGCATGTATTCAGTACTCAGACATTAAATATTCAGAGCAGGTTATAACAGTGCATGCAATAAGACTGGTGCTTAGGAGGAAGGGGAATAATCATAGGTGGGTAATTAAATTAAACAGGCATAAATCACAGAGGTCTACTGTAAATAAACCCTCGGGCCAAACCCTTGGGCTTAAACCCTTGCCTCCTGATGCTTTCTAATAGAATATCATTGATGGGGGGGTGCTGCGCTTCTGTAATATGAATTTGACCATTTCAATGAAATTCCCCAGATTTTCCGAGTCTCTTCAAGGTCAATTTCCCACCTCTTCTCTTCCAGGGTTGGATCTCCAGGTGTGCGCGTCCCGGAATCTAACATGCTGCACCAAAAAGGCGGAGGAGAGGTACCAGCTTGCCGCCCGACGGGACGTCCAGAACCTTCTCCAAACCTCCAGCTCCAGCTTGGAGTTCCTCATCACTCGGAATGTGGCCGCCTTTCAAGGTGCATTTTGTTAATGGAAGCACTCTACTGTGCGAAGTTTATTAAGACACTTGATGCCTTTCAATATCAGGTTAATTGGGGGGGTCAGGGTTCACTTGTGGCTTGTGTTCTTGGAATTACCAGAAGGATCAAAATAAAAATCCCAGAAAAATATGATCATATAATATTTGAATCATCATTTATGACATTACAATTTTGCCAAACTACATCATCTGTGAGCTGCGGGCACACAATGTCTTGAAAGCCCTGGTCGTAAATAGCATAATTTTGCTTTTTTGTGAGGTTCGACTGCTGTCTTTTGGAATGTAGTCCAGTCGCTTGTAGGCCCGAACGAACACTGCGGCATCTGTGAGTTCAGGCGGGCGCAGGCAAACGCGTCTGTCAGCTGTAATTGTGAAATTCTGAGATGATTTTGCGCAGAGTAAATGATCTCACAGTCTTCCACGAGGTTAGGTCTCATTCACCCATCATTGACTTTACCCTCTCCTGCACGCTCCTCCAGTCCTCTGGCCTTAAATTATGCATCAAGTCCTTGTATGGGCCGTTTAGAAGCGTCGGCTCTTCAACAGTCTTGACTGCTGAGGCCTGGATCCAGCCCTCGACAGTAAAGCCGGTCTCGCTGCGGAACCCACGAGTCAGGAGAACTTTAGAGCATCAAAGCCTTAAACCCAGGTGAACAAGTGCAGTTTAACGTGGTAGATTAAAACAGGAGCCACGCCCTGAGAGAGTCCCTGGAGGCAGCCACAGGGCAGTCCTCAGCGGTAGTGGGGCTCGAGTTACAGGGCTGGTAATTCCCTGCTCAGCCATATCAGCTACCCTGGGGTTGATGGCTTATTATGCTGTTGCTTGCGGCCACCTGGGGGGGTTGTGGGGTTGTGTGTCTGTGTGTGTCAGTATGTGTGTCTTTGTGTCTTTGTCTGTGTGTATTTGCTTGTGTGTGTGTGTGTGTGTGTGTGTGTGTGTGTGTGTTTGTGTGTGTGTGTGTGTGTGTGTGTGTGTGTGTGTGTGTGTGTGTGTGTGTGTGTGTGTGTGTGTGTGTGTGTGTGTGTGTGTCCTTAATGTGACTGCATTTAAGACTGGAAGTATCTTCACTGAATCTGGATGTCTGTTAAAAGTTGCTGACATGGTGGAAATCCGATGCCTTTCACCCAAAGCAGTAATGCATTGCATTTTTCCAGTGCATGACAGGGCTTCCACACCACCGGGCAATTATTTTCCGGGGTCAATTTTCAACCCCGCCCTCTTCCTTCGTGACTCTCCCTGCTGTGTGTCGAGGATAGACTCACCATCACCATCCATAATCTCAGACCCCGCTCTGAAATCGTACACGTACCCGTGATTCTGCCGCACATGCTCAGTGTGAACTCCGTAGTTGTTATTAGTGAGCTTTCACAGGCCGGCTTTGGCTTTGTTGTCCCGATCCGCACACCTGGATAATCTGGGTGTTTGAGTTACTGGAAGACAAATGGTGACAAATTGCTGCTAATTGCCATTGAGACAAAGTGCCCATTAACTTGACGATTTATATTTATTAACATGGGGGGCGGTACAGAAAAGACAGCAGCGTAGCGTAGCGTTTAATTACGCCTTTCTGGTTCACATCCCGCGTGGGACGTCGCTTTTGCGCCCCTTCGATACGCATGTGCAGCAATGTTGCCTCGGTTAAATGAACCCGAGTGAAGCGGGCTGTTTAAGATGGGACCAAAGGACAAAATAACTAAAAAACTAAAAAAACACAGCACATTTGGGAAATGGATAAAAACAAATCCACAACACATGCACAATTGACAAATTAGACTACTAAATTGACTAAATAAAATAATATACTAAATTATACATACTAAATTAACTAAATAAAATAACATTGTGTAAAAAGAAACGCCTGAGACCACCGAGCAGCGCTGGGAAGAGTGCAAGTCATGTGCGCGCGTGGTGTTTCCTGTGATAGATGAGGAGTTCCAGTTGATACGAGTCACTGTGGGCTCCCTGTAGGTGGCTCCTGCGATCAAACATTTAGCACCAGGAACTGACTTTTAAATGTAAATTTATATGCAGTTGAGTATCTTTGTACTCGAGGGAAACTTTGTCGCAGCTCTCCTGAATCTGCCCATCCGCTGCGGCTGAGTGGCAAATCAAGTGAGTGCCGTTCGGCGGGTGTGAAAAGCGCAAACGTGTTCGTTGGGGGGAACGGCCCTCTCTCCGGGGCTGCCGCATTGCGCGGGAGGTGTGGAGTGAAAACGTGGCGGTTTCAGACCTTAGCCGTATCATTAAGCTGAATCGCGCTAATTATACCTCCCCATCTCTCTCTCCTTCTCTCTCCTCATCTCTCTCTTGTTTTCTGAAACCCGCGTAATTCGCCGCTACCTGTGATCTCAAGTGATTTCCGCGAACGGCGCGCATAAACGTTGCGTTTAAAATCGGCCGTCTTTAAAGAGAGGATTCGAGCGGAGGTACGCAACCCTAGCCTGTAGGTGGTGAGTGTGCTCTCAGGACGTGACCTTTTGTTCCTGGAAGATGTTTTGGAAGGTTGGATGGCGGTGGAAAGGTGCGTGTTTAATCTAACCCGCAGTATTGCAACTATGGTGGTATTACGTTTGTACGGTGTATGAAAGCTTTCAGATCCTTCAGTACGTACACTTATACCTGCGTGGAAAGTGGACCCACCCGGGCCTGTGCCTTGTCATAGTAAAGCTTGGTCATGTGTTCGGTGCTCGTCTTTCAGGAAGAGGCAATGCGGTAATGCCCATTTGATCTACGGGTCTAGCCCAGTAGTTCCAGAACTATGGGTCAGGATCCATCTTTGGGTTGTGCGAAGGGGTTTTGGTTTAGGTTCCTGTATATTCTGTACACTTTCCGTAGACATACACACCACTGAAACACTATAGTACTATATTTAGAGCATCAAAGTAATATGCACAGCACTGTTTAAAATATTTCACATTCAAAAAATATTATAATAATTCCATGCGAGCATACTGTATGTGCCGGCATTTTAAGAAGGTATGGGTCATATAAAATCTATTGGTTTATGAAGTGGGTTGTGGGCTCGTAAAGTTTGAGAAATCTTGAGTCTGGCCGATGTAGTGAAATAGAGTAGTGGTTTTTAAATTCTGTTATTTACAAGACCTTCGGAAAGTAGACTTTGAATTCACCCGAGCTAAAGTTCATGCTCTTCCACCCTAGCCAGCTGTCTCTTCCCACCACTTTGTTCGGTTTAAACTGGCTGTCAAACTGACAAAATAAATCTAGAGGTGTGTAAATAAGGCTAGCTGTTGACAGCCCCTAGTGTTTTAATAGACAGAGTCCATACCACACCTTCCGTCACCACCTTCCAAGGAATGGTATCATTAGGACATGAAGTCTCACTCTTTGAAAAGAAACTTGGCCTTCCTTTCACACAGAAGCCCAGAACTCTCTCTCTCTCTCTCTCCTTTTTCCGGATTTTAATACTGTGCACTTGTCCGGGATACCGGGCTACCTTTCTCCCACTGCCTGCTTTATTTATAAGGGTTCTTGGCAGTGCGAGACAACAGAACAGCGGGGTTCTGCTGTGGAAGCAGACCGTTGCTAAGGGTCAGCGGCAAACTGAGTGGGGGAACAAAATCAGGTTCTCTCAACGGGCCTACATATTTTAGCATTGTGCAGTTGATGTGGAAGAGCTTTACGACGTCGGATGAAAGGGAAACGCTTGCCCTTTTTGCAAAGGTTATGCGGAGGCCAGAGGGGAATGTGCCGATTTTGATATCGTCCTGTACTGTTGCATGGTTAAATGGCGCTTTGGCTGTCCCAATGTAAGGGTGAATGGCACTAACTGTCAGGTAGAGCAGTGTTTTACTTGATGTGGGGCTAAGCTGCCAAACCTGTTTTCTGTTTATTCTTCAGAGCAGTCTCCTCAGAGAAGAGTGTCCTGCGGAGAGATGCATTTCAGCCCAAAACGCTTTATCAAAGAAATCTGTTGTGAAACATCTTTCGCGGCCTGAATGTGTGGAGACATGTAAGTCCAGATCTTTAGGATAGATGTCTTAAGCTGCACATCACTGTTGCCTCAACAGACTGCAGCAGTGTGGTAAAAAAAGAAAATACCTCTTTATGGGCTTAAAACATCTTAAATTGGTGTCCGGAAAGCTTTTTGGCTCTTCCCGACATCACTGTACTGAGGTTTGGGACAGCGTGTTAGTAACAGCTGCCTTGCGTTCGTCTCAAATGCATAGATGGGTCGTTAACTGAGCCTTGTTTGCATTTGAATCTAAGCATGCCCACACAGGGCGGCTGGGTCGGCAGGGGTATTGACGTACCATGCGGCCTGTTATCCAATCCTGTCCGTGGGGACAGCGGGCAGAAGCCCCACAAGACAACATTCTATTGGCCGTATTGTCGCCGTAGCGCCATCAACTGGCTGCCTCTGAGGCTAAGCATGAAGTTTAGTCCTCCAACGCAATGACTGAGGAGTGAAAAGTACCGGCTCGACACATTTTACTTATTTACGTTTGACAAATTCTCCAGAGCAACTTACAGTTTTTACATAGTTCCTTTATACAGCTGGATTTTACTGAAGCGATTCTGGTTAAGTACCTTGCTCAAGGGTGCAACGGCTGTGCCCCACCTTGGAATCGAATGTGCAACCTTGGGAGTTGTGAGCTCGGTTCCCTAACCGTTATGCAACCCTGCCACCCATGACGCATACATAGTTACCGATTTACTCTGATGAACTTGTGCTGAGACTGTTTGGCTAGTAGAGCAAACGGCTGAGGTACCATCTGAGACTGTGATTTACGACCAACTTCCAGAGTCCTAATGTGAAACGAGGTCATCAATCTAACAGCAGCTGTGCGGAAAATGTTTTCTTGTTGAACTTGTCGTCTGTGGAGTTTTAATTTGTTGCCAGGTAACAGGGAACAGTCTCTCGGGGAGACGGAGGTTTGGGGTTTGTCTTTCTGCGCGCCGTTTCAATTTTGTGTTCACAGGAAAGTCGGACTTTCGAGGTACAGTCCGTCCGACCTTATGTATTTTTCCGCTTTATTCAGATGGGAAAAGCAGAGAGGGTCACCGGTAAAGGTGGGTTCACAGTACAGAAAGTGCCATGGAAGGAAATCGAACCCCCATCTGTACGGGCTGATTCGCAGGCGGTTGAACCGCCCTATGGACTGCCCTGAGGGTCCCACTTTATTTAGCCTGTATCTAGTACTTTCCACTTATTGCCAGCAGTTGTCTTGCAGACACTTACCTTTTAAAATACTCTTAATACCCTGAATGTGACGTTCAATGCTGTTGCCAGAGTAGCGCAACCCTGGAACTTAATCCAAGTTGCCGTTTCTGGTACGATGGCAGTACTGCACAGCTGTAGAGACGACTAGATGAGTTGATGTCAGATTGATGAGGAGAACTGAAGCTGTAAGCGAATGAAATTGAACAGATACGCTTTCCGTTTTAAATGCACAGGCCTACGTTTCGCCGTGCTATGGTGGCTGAAAATTTCAATGTGGTTCAGATTCAAAGTACATCCACGCTTAGGCCGGAAAAAAGCCTTCTGACTAAATAACCATTTTAAATGCATAGCATTTTTCAGCTTGAAACTCATTAAGGAAGTATTTCATTAACAAAAAATGATTGCAAAACTGCTCAAAGTGAAAATATATGCAGGTCCTACAATTTCCTATATGGAGTAGGAGGGCATGACGCATTTCTGTAATGTTCTCAGTGGGAGTACTGCAAGTACTATAAACGTATGTATGCACATTTTAAATGTAGATTATGCAAGTAGATAAACACTTGAGACTTGATGACTCTTCTACTTCTCACTCTACCTTGTAAATGCTTGATAATAATGTGCTAATTGCACAGTTGCTGTTCGTCTTGTGTTAGTGTCATATGCTGCACATTTTGCGCATTCAGCGCTACATTCATGACAGATCAGCAATCCAATTTAATTAAATTCAATTAAAGATGCGGCTGAGTTGAGCGCTTCGGCAAACTGCCATCGCCAGTGAAACGGTGTTGATGGCAAACGCATACGGAACCAGCACTGCAAACTCCAGATGTGCTAAACGCATGCACAAACTGAAAAGAATCAGTTATGCCAAGTACAGGCGCGTACAGGCATTTTAAATATAGTACAGGCTAATGCAAGTCGAGAGTTTTTAGTTTTATAGTTTTGCCCTTTCTGTCTAAATAACCAGTCTGAGGGGGTTATTCGGGAACACATTTAAGCGTGTTTTTTTTTTTGTATTCCATTCTATTCAAACACAATTCTTATCATTAATTCAAGTGACATACTAAATAAACGTAATCTCTTTCTCCATGTTGAGAGGTATACTTTCACAGCTGAGTTTAATGCTTGTCTGAGATTGTGAATGTGCGAATGGTGGATATTCGGTGGCAGGTCCTAATTCTGTTTTATCTGAGGGATGGCTGGCTGTGTGCGGGAGCACATGCTGCTTTCAAGGGAAGTGAGATGGTACAAGAAATGTGTGAAAAAAAAAAAAAAAGCTATAGCATAGAGAAAGGTCTGCCAGTAAGTTTGGCCTCAGGCCCAATTTTTTCAAGTTAGTAGTTGGTGGGCCAGAACATAGCCGCTCAATAAATAAGCCCTGTCATTATGCCTACATTAGAATTATATTAATGGCTACTGTGACTTAGTCTTGTAAGTGTCTATGTATATATTATTCTATAACTTCCCTGTTCTGCTTTCTACTTGGTTTAAGTTCATTAGTTTGGTGGAGGTCACACAATGTGACAATTTTTTATGTTTATTTCGGCACTCATTTGGGAGGCGCTACCCATAGAGAATCTAGCCTATGGGCAGGTCGTACATGATACCTGTCGGAATATATGCACCTATAGTCTTCTGGCCTAGACTTTTTAAATGGGCTAATGAACAGCACTCACATATGTTCTGATGAAGGCTTGCTAGCCGAAATGTTAACACTGTGCTGAAGTAAATCTTTATTTTTGCAGCACTATACCAAGAGTGCGAGTGTCATTTTGCCTTAATCTACAATACGAATTGCACGTAAAATGTTGCTTACATATCTGAGCAGCAGGCCTACATAAGAAAATAAAATAAATAAAATTTGATAAACTCTCCAATATCTGTTAAATTACAATTGCATTACTGTTCGTTGATTAATGGCGATACTGGGGTATATGCTATATAGGCTATCAGTGTGTCACAATGAGGCTACAAGGCTACTGTAGGATGGCCAGTGTTGGGGACGCTCGTGTTGGGGGAAAATGTAGCTACCAATTACTCGACACTGGAAGTAGTTAAGCTACAGCACAGCTACCAATAAGAGAAAAGTAGATAACTACTTTTTAAAAGCAGCTTTAGTTTAGTTAACGACATTGAAGGTACTTTATGGAAAAATAATAAGCATAAATGAGGTCACTTAAGTTATGGGCCATGCCAGACGTTGGCCAACGCTACTGTTTTTGCTCAGACCCCTTACAAAACTGGATAGTCTGCCGCACACATGCAGCTAATATGAAGCGCATTTGCCGCAAACTAAATTGTTTTCCACAAAATGTTGCCAGAGGTTTGTCAGTGTTTGCCAGTAGCGGCGAACTAAAAACTTTGCCAGAAGTGAATGGCAGTTCCCACAAAGCTCATTTGCATGTGAAAATATGAGCTTGCCGCAAACATGTGGCAACAATGCCAAAGGTTTGCTGCAAATTAGCTTGAAGGCCAATATTTTTGTAAGGGACCCTCTAAGTAATATAAAAATTCATTCATAACTTGACAGTTGATTTAGCTACATGTTTTTTCAAGTTAATTTCAGGGGAGAAATGTTCAGGATGAACCTTCATGAATTTACATCGTTTGTAAAACACTAATAAAAGGTGCCTTTCATTACAAAACTAGATTAACAATTCCTAAATAAATTGTAGGTGTGGTTGCTTTGCAGAGTGGTATCAATTGCTGGAAATGCTGTAGAAAGATGGGTAATATGGTATAGTGTGAGGTGGTAAATAAAAGGTTGAAATGGTATGAAGCGGAAATGTGGTATAAAGGGATCTAAAGAAGGTGAAAGTGTTAAAGGTGATGTATTTTGTGGTAAGTAGTCTAAAGAACCTGGAAGTGATACAAAGAAGCACAAAAAGGTAATGTCAAATCATCTGGGATAGTATTGTTAGGTCATAACAGTGTTGTAGAGGAAGGCACTGTCATAACCAGTGTAATATGTTACAGGATCCACATTCTATTGCATGGGTTTTGAAAATGTGCTCATTGACTCACATTCATTTATTTTGGTGATGACAGGTCAATTATCTAAAAATGTCTTTATATGGTATAAAGGTAAAAAGTAATAGCAACCTGGAGGATGTATAAAGGTATAATATAAGGTATGAATGGTTTAGATGGTGTGAATGGTGTAGGAGGAGATAGGTTCTCAAAAACTGGCGGAATAATAATAAGTATGGCGAATAACAAAAAGTGTGGTTTCACAACCACACCTAATAACTTAGCAGCCAACTACCTTCATCCCACGGCTATGGTACTGCTGACTGTCTCCTCATCCGTGCCGTGATAAGGACCACAGACTGCTGCTGAGGGAAAATAATTGGGCCTACATGCTTTTTTTATAAAAATTTTTAAAATTCTTTCTCTTGCATTGGAAATTAATTTTAAAAAGCTGATCTTGCTTCCTCTATGTACACCAGGATGAAATATAGCTTTGTCCACACCTCGTTTTGAATTTTGCAAAATAAAATAAATATTTTTTGGGCGGGATTTAGTGGGCCAAAAAAAATATTGCTGGGGGGTCAGATTTTTCCCGCGGGCCACCAGTTGCCAACCCAGGGCATAGAGTAGAAATCTGAATAGGACAGGTCAAAGAAAAAGACAATGTTATGTCATTAGTTCAACATCATTGAGCATTCTCAAACGGTGAAAAGCATGTTGTATGCATGACTTGCATTGCTGTGTGTCCACTGTCCTTTTCAGGCTCAGGGACCTGAATCATCACCCACATTCTATTTGACATCACAAAACACACACACACACGCATGCACACAAACGCACACGCATGTGCACACACACACACACACACACACACACACAGGTCTTATTATTGTAAGACCGATAAAAACAGAAACTGCAATGTCACAGGAGCGGTGGCAACTTTGCTATGCTTTGTTTAGCTCTGACCCACATATTGACATTTAGCAAGAAGAGGCGGATGCGGTTTCAATTCCACCGAAATGACTTAAAAGCTCATTGTAAAGGGGTTGGTACTGCGCGGTGGAAGCCTCTGTGTAAGAAACAGGCCAGGCCAAATACTTCCTGACCCAAGGCTGCGCCCTTGAATGCAAAATACATTTTAATATTGTCCTGCTGTACACACAAGAGTTTCGAAACCCTCTGTCTGGGTTGGGTAGCGAGGCGGCTGGGGGTGGGGGTAGGGGTGGGGGGGGGGGGGGGGGGGGGGGGGCGCGGCGCTCTGTCTTGTTTGCGTTCCAATAGCTTGTTTAATTAGGCTTGACTTGATTGAGCTGTTAACACTTTTCTTTTCGAAAGACCGGTTTTCTCGCCGCTGTGCCTGTGGAAATTAAAAGCACAAGCAACGGGGTCTGAACATGTTTTGCTTTGTATCTTATCTCATAAATGTGTAGTGTTTTTTTTTTATTATAATTTTTTTATTTGTAACGATGCCAAATTCAGTGAACGAGTCTAGCCCCTGAAACCATTAGCCAGATGACGGATTTATCCGTATAAATTAAGCGGAGTGCTCATTTGCCTTGGTCATTTGGCCTGACGGGCCCCAAACGGAGAGAGCCAAGTTGGGGGGGGGGGGGGGGGGGGGAAGAATGCCTCGGCTCGTATCTGTTTGTTGTCACGGAAACGCCCCTCTTTCAAGTGCTTCCAACAAGCCGACTGATGACCCGTCGTGTGACGTCAGGCCCCGGTAAACGTTCGCTTTAACGGTTTGATAAAAAATGCGACCGATTACGACCCTGGGCTGGAATGGGTGTTCTGGATACGCAGCATGCCCTCAGTACCAGGGCTTGGGGAACCGCTGGCGTAAACACCCAAATTAAAGCCTGCCACAGGGTCCTCTAATGGTGCCCTGTTCCCCTCCGCAGAATCAACCTTTTTTTTTCTTTTCTTTTTTTTGGAGTAAACAGCAGGCGAGTGGAGAGGAATGCCTTTCAAAGAACCCTGTAATGGAGTTACTATAGTTCCACTGGGAAGGGAACTGAGAATCTCCCGTTTTGTTTGCCTCTCTTAATTAGAACCTGTCGTTTGTCCGTAACAAATGATGGTTATGGAACATGCTGCGGGTGTGTGTACGTGTGAGAGACAGAGTGTGTGTGTGTGTGTGTGTGTGTGTGTGTGTGTGTGTAAGTGGAATTTGGTGGAGGTCTATGGGGTTTATTGGCACCCTGCTTTTTCAAAGTGCCACAGTCGGGTAATTAGGCTGTTGTGAGCTCGCAGGTCCTCCAGCTGTGGAGAGCTTCACTAAACTCTCCTACCTGTGAATGGAGCGCTGGGCCTAAGAGAGCCCGGCAGTGGATCTCGGCCGTTAAGCGTCTTCCAAATTTGCTCACTTGGCACAATGTAGTAGCGATGGGCAGAGCGAAGCTTTCTGAACCATTGACACGGTTGAAGCGATTGCGTTGAAGTGTCGGCGTCATGAAGCATTTCACTCCTGCCTCTCTAGTGACATCTCCTGGTCTAAATTGCTCTTCACAACGGCGATACATTTAAATTAATGAAACATTCTTGACTCTTGTAAAATTTTGATTTTGAATATTAATGCTTTTGCCATGTATTCTCAAAACTCTCCAACTGAGTCTATATTCATTAAAAGTGTTGTACAAATTAAACACATTGTCATGATGAGATGACGATAATTATCATTATTAAAGTGATATGAAAATGCGTGTTTCATGAACATAATGCCATCATGTCGACCAATGCCCTTCTATTTCCTCTCGCGTGTCTGGTAAGGAGAGTACATTGCAACAATAAATTCAAATTATTTGAAAAACTATTTTCGCCATTTACTGGTTCATATTTAAAGCATATCAGCTTTCCCCCAGCTCATAGCACACAGATAGGTAGCCATATTTTTATTCACGTTATTATTGTTATTCTTATTAGTAGTCATTCTATGTGAGTTCTTCATGTGTTTTCGGGGCTTCCTGGCATAAGTGGATTGCTACCGTGATTTAACACAGTTAATAAATGGCATATATGCTCATGCATGTGGGGAACTTAATTAATTTCACAAATAAGATAAACTTGTTTATCTTATGTTTTTAAACATTGAGGTACATTTTTGGTGCTCTATTAGGCTATATGCTACCTAGCTTAGATGGTCCAGCTTGAGTCACAGCAGGATTCCATGGTAATGCTGCAATATCGGGATGCGTTGACCGCGAGTGACGAAGCATTTTAATAGGACAGGTGCGGTCGCAAATCATGCACCGTGCTTTTTATGGGGTCTCTTGTTGGAAATAATCCCATACAAAAGTCATTTTATGTGAACCTTCCTTTATTAACAGTATCTGTCTGCAAAATCTCAAACGCACTCTCAAATGTCTTTCTCTCCTCTGACGAAACCCCACGACTTGGGTATGGAAGACCAAATGGCTATGTTTCTATATGTCTGCAGAATGCAATGTCCTGGAATAAGGAAACTATGGGTTTGCTTTCATTATTACCCCTTGTCAATTATGCTTACCCTACCACAGTGGCCCCCTAGTGGTTGTCGTTGACGTCCCAATTATCGTAGCCTATTCATATTTCTCTGAAATTCAAATTTATTCACTTAAAAAATAAAAACTACCTACATTTCGACAACTCCTGTAGGCTATAATGGTGAAAAGGGCTTTTTACAAATAGGCTAGCTGTTCTTGGAAATTTGGAAACAAGGTAACCTGTGTTATGCAGTTATTTCTCACGTTTATAACAAGTCAAATGTTATGAAAATTTGTCGAGAATTAAGCAAGTTATAGTGTATTTTATCAGGGGAAGTCTGCATCAGTCAATATACTACCAACATATGCTTATCTTGACCGCCTAATATGGTGGCTGTGTAGAAATCTGAGCGGTTTCTCGTTTTTTTTTGTCTATGGACTGAGCAACAACCAATGATCCCAGCTGACCCTCCCTGTCCCTTTCATGTTTGACAGGCCGATTAGTTTTGGAAAAAAATACATGGTTAAATAAATAAAAGAGGTGTAAAATAACGAATATATATTTAGTTATTTCATTGCTAATTTAGTTATTTCATTGCTTATTTATTTAATTTTGTCACATTTGGTCTTCAATACTTGGGGGTGTTTGAACCATTTTTATATTTTGGAAGTTTGTGGGTGGGAAAGGAATGAGCTGATCTGGAATCAAAGGTTTTGCACAGATACACAGGAATCCCGTGTCTTTCCACGTACACCCGAATAGAGGTTCATATGCGAGTGAAAAGAACCTCTGATGCCATATCCGTATAGCTGACGCATCTCAACAGGTCGGCTATTGGTTGAGCGTGTATTGGTTCGAGATACCGCCCACAATGACAGGCGTCACGTGACGTCCGAAGCGTCGTTTTCTGTGATCAAGTGAAACGAGCCTCGGAGCGCTAGTTCGAAACGGCAGTGATTTGAAAACTCGACACCGTGTCGACGCGTGAGTATCGAGCGTCCCATCCCTACGATGTAGCCTACATTGGGTCTGAAATGGCACAAGGATATTGCCTGGAAATTATTTATTCCCGGTCACACTGGGCTTGGGGCCAAGAGCATTTGAAAAAGCTGAAAACTATTTTTGTAACAAATAAACAAACAGGAAAAAAAGCTGGTACAAATGACCTCTATTCCATAAAGAATAATTAGCCTCCACATCAGATTAGATTTTTAGCTCTGATACTTTCTGCTTCAGCTTCTCTGCGTCCACAAAATAAAAAAAAATAAAAAACCGAAGGCCAAGTCTACAGCTGTGCGGTGTGATGTTCACAGCCTGTCGCAGCATGCTGGGAGCATGCAGCTTGTAGGATTTAAGCTATATTTAGTCTGTCCATTCTAAACTCTAAACCTTTGATGTCAAACAGGTCATGTTGGCTTGGCTGAAATTAATTTGCTCAAATCTCACCCACGCAGGGCATGCGGGGTCTCATGAGAGGCATATGCACACATCAAACAGTACGATGAAGCCTGAACAGCAGTCAGAAGCCTGTGGGCAGCGGTGTGGCATTCTGGTTTAGGAACAGACCTGGTCACCACATGGTTGTGGGTTTAAATCCCAAGATGAGTTTTACACACGGTGCATATGCTTCAGTTGGCTTCCAAAATGAGAATAGCATAAAATATACCCTAAAATAATTCCACGTATAATTTATGAATTGTCTGTGACACCTGGGTGTCATGTTTGCTGTTGAAATTGAAAGTTAAAGTAGACCTTTTAGATAACATGGTAATATGCTTCTCATTATTTGCACACTCTGGGGATTTGGCCTATTTTCATCATCATAGTGCTCTGTCCTTAACTTTGATTAACCAATCTAAGCAAGTTTTCTTTTTTTCATTCACACCGTTTGGTGAATTAATGGACTCCAAGAATGAACTCACCAAACTATGTTTGTGTAGAAAGTAGGCTAATTCGCTTGTAAGTTTATGCTAAAGGAAGTTGATTAATGCCCCCCTCCGTGTCAACGGCTCTCGCTCGTCCCGACTGCGGAGCTTTTCCACCCTAGCTCCTCAGTGGTGGAATGAAGTTCCCATTCCCCTACGTTCTACTCGAACCCTGCCTGCGTTCCGTCGAGGCCTGAAGACACACCTCTTCAGACTCCACCTTGACTGATATTCTAACCTAGGACCTCATGGTGCTAGTTCCCTGTGTTTTCCTGTCTGTTTGTTATAGTTTATAATAGTATTTAGAATAGAAGTGTAGTATAGCTGATTTACCCACAGCTTACTGTGAACTACAGTCAACATTCATTGCTAGTGATAGCTGCTACATTATGGGAAGGATGTGCTTTGCCTTGTCTGTTGTGTAGTGACTTTGATGACGTCTCTGTATGCACTTATTGTACGTCGCTTTGGATAAAAGCGTCTGCTAAATGACTACGGTAATGTAATGTAATTAAATCTAGGCTGGAGTGTAATGATTAATAATAAAAAATAGTTTAGTTGCATAAAGTGCTCTGCAGTGCCACATAGCTGTAAGGTGCCTGTGTGCTGTTGCGACCCGTCAGTATCCGGCATATCCCCCTGGGAGACCGCGCTTAAGCCCCCTGTCCTAATTCGTCTCTCATCCTGAGCCAAAGCGAGGAGGCGGTTGACACTTTATGCAGTAGCTGCCTGTTAGCTGGTTTTTTCTGTAGGCACACTGCACACAGCTGAAAGCACTCGCAGCAAAGATTGTCAGAGGAGTCGGTGTTCAAAGCTCACACACGAGAAGGTCAGTAAAACCTGACAGTTTGGCGCAATTGTGTGTACGCATATACGCGCCAACAGGTTAAAAGATCGGTTATGCAGTCTTAACTCGAAACATAAACAGTAAATTAATTTTTTTCTTTATACATATTATTTTGCACTGTTTATTCAGTTAAAGCTTTGCTAATCACTCCCTGAAAAGGTTAAAGAAATTAATACACATTTTTTGACCCATAGAAATAAATTGGGCAATAGTCCCAATATACCGTGCGTACTGAGGTTGATATACAAGCTTGTATAACCTGCCGTGCTTTATTAGAATGCAAACAAATCAATGATAACTAACTTTGCACTAAACCTGATACTTAATTAAACTGATGAACAAAGTGACACACATGACATGCAATTAGTATTTGTCTAGATTTGGCCGATAAATATGACCTGCAAAGAAAAGAAATATGCTAAATTAAGTAACAGGTGATTAATTTATCAGATTATTATTGGTTGTCTATTAGCATAGCTAACACAACTGATTAATCTTGTACACGATCACCCTTGATGTCTGCCTTTAGGGGCATTGCACGTATAAATCAAAATATCTCAGATAATTGCAGCAGGAAAAAAATAACCGAACCCAACCAGTAAAGCGTACTGTACTTTGTCATTTTGATTCATGTCAACACATACGGACTCAACCAACTGTTCATTTAGTTTCAAAACGTAAGCGCAGAAGGGATTTTCATACCTGAGCGGGTTGTCCCGCCTCTCCATATCTGGACGTCATGGTGACGGTAAAGCACGTTCCGTCCTAACCTGACAGAAGTCGGTCTACCGGCCAGACTGTCGGCATGCCAGACATCTGCACTGCGTGTCGGCCGCACCCGGTGAAATCGGCAGCCAAAGAAAATGATAAAGAAAAACAATTGTGGAGACCGTTCTTAATTTGTTGATGTGATGCCGGAGTTAGTGATTTCCGGCGGTATTGAAGTAAAAAAACGATCACGGCATTAGTACCCAGTATTCTCTGATGCCTATGACTTGGAACAGCGCTTATGCCGGCAATGCACAGTATGACGACTAGAATCTTAACACTGCAGACCCGGCACACTGCGATGACAAACGTCCGACGTCCGTGCAGGGATCTGACGTAAGCAGCCATGCGGTGAAATCACCGCTTGTTCTCCGCCATAATGGTGGCAACCGAGTAGCAATCGGCAATCGCAGTGGATTGCGCCATTATTTTGCACTGAAATAAAAGAATAAAAAAGACCCCACAGTGACAGGCAGGGACAGTACAGACTTTCTGTTGAACAGAGAGAGCTAGAGGCAAGTGAACTGCAATGATAAACAGTGCATGGTGTGTGGTGATGTGTGGTGAGCATTCTGGCGCAAAATGGCTGCCGCTGCATCACCCAGGTGGGTGCTACAAATTGGTGGTGGTAGATGCGAGTTTCTCCCTCATCACTGTAAGCGCTTTGAGTATCGAGAAAGGCGCTATATAAATGCAAGGTATTGTTATTATTAGTATTATTAACTGTACCATTAACAAAAGTCAACGGGAAGCAGCCATGTATAGTCGCTGTTCATGGGGACAGACTACACTGATGTCATAAGGCCATATCCGCAGTGGAAAATGAACAGTGACCCCCCCCCCCATTGACTTTTATTCAAAGTTTGCAATTTTCGCCTTTAATTTAGAATACTTTCTGATGTGGAGAGAGGGCGGCTATGCCTCCGATTTCACACCCCTGGGTACATAAGGGCTGAAAAAAAGTTGGATGTGTTTGTGCATCCACCCCCATCCCACGATCAGCCAAGCTAAACCAAGGCAAGGGCCAGGCAAGGCCTTTGGAACTGTGCCCCCCATTCTGCCGTTGAAGTGAAGTGGAAAGGACAAGTCTGGCTTCACATTCACCTCATTCACACTTCAGCTTCTGTTAAGTTTTCTCATGGAAGGTAGACATTTAGAGTACAGGGTCTTAACTGGATGTTTTTGGTCCTTACCTTCGAGTAGTAAATTTCAGCAATAAATACAAATGCATTTTTACCGTTTAGATTCGGGTGAAAGACCAGCTGCGACGAGCTGAATTGCTTACCCGTCCTCCCTGATTTTGCACAGCGAGACAGGCAGCGTAGTAAAAACGATTACGTGCGTCGGGGCGAAACTATGCAGCGCACCTAGTGTTCTCGTCTGCGAAAGGTTTAAAGTTCTAAATGCAGGTATCGCAGCTTCCCGGCGAGTATTTACTCCACAACTACTCCCTGCTAGTGGAGAGATTATTGTACAGGTTTACTCGAGTTCGTGAGACAGGAAATATATATGATATTATGGACTCACAGAATCAATCCTACTTTCCATTACGGAACCTTGTCTCTCACCCTCAACGCTGTTTCGTTGAATGCTTTTATATACTGCGTCGTCCTGTGTCCATTTCAACTTCCCCTGGTAAGGTACATTTTCGATTCAGGAGAAAGGTGCCTGTTGATTTTATGGAGTATAGGGTTCGCATCACTTAGTAGTCCTTGAAGTCTGGTGGAAAACTACTAGTTTTTTGTAAAGTCGCACAACTTCATTTACCTCTGTGGTTACCTGTTAACTACCTCACTAATAAAAAAAATAGAAGGGGAAACCGGTTAACTTCTGACCTCTGACGGAAACCTAGTCAGAATACAATCAGAACTTGGCAAGATATATAGTTAAATACGCTGGTAGGAAAAGTGTATTATCATCGCTTCTAGAAGCGTTCCCCCGGGCATCAAAGACGGCAAATGACACGATAAAGGAATCAGGGTTGTTGAGAATCTCTTTCCAAGATAATGAGCTTATGTCATTCATGGATATCCAAACTAAACTTGCCATTTCCTCTAAACATTCCTTTACAAATTAATCATTTTATCCAAAATGATTTTAAACTGTCGCCTGTGGGTTTAACTATTGAGTGCTCTTGATACATGTCTTCTCCATACCGACACTAAGCGATTCATCTTAACATTTTTATGAGACTTTTCAGTCTCTGAGCACACATAAGATAGACAACACTCTTAGGCTATGGGGAAAAATACTTGGTTGAATGTGAGGAGGCAGACTGGAGTACTATTTTTCTTTCTAATTGGCTTCGAGAAACCCACTGTAACATATTTCATTTAAATTGATTTTCAAAGGAGATGGGTGCCATACTACAAAATAGCAAAATAAAAAGAAGGATCCGGGGATGTTCTTGCCTAACTTTCCATATCCATGGACCATGCAAAAATTGCCTTTTCTTGTAAGGAAGTGTATCATGTTTAATTGGATTAAGGGTGGGGGGGGGGGGGAACCTACTGTTACACAGCGATATAGATACACTCTTAAGGTCATGCCCATGGAGTGATTGAGTGCTAGACTAAAAGGGAATTATAACAAGTTTACGAAGGTCTGGGGACCATTGCTGAACTACCTCCCAAATGAATTAGTCACCCTACTACAAAGGGCAATGGATGCCCTGGAGTGGTGGTGCTCCCCTTGGAAGTCTTGAAAGAGTCGGTGGTCCTTCTTTGTATGATATTCATATTACGTCTGGTTGCCGTCTATGTTCAAGCAGTTGTAATGAATGTCAGATGTATGTGTATGCCATACTGAGCGATGTACCTGAGGCCTGAGAAAATATGACTATGATTACAACCTCAAATTAATATTGCTCCTTTTTTTCCCTCTTCTGCTACTGTGAATTTTAATCGGATGAACATTGAACTGTGCTTTGTGAACCCCATACTGTTAAAACTGAATACATTTTGAATTATAGTCTTAAAAGGAAAGGAAAATATATAAATGTAAAGGAAAATATATAAACTACAAAAACTTAGAATAAAAAAAAAAATAATAATAATAAAAAAAACATTTTTATAAAAAAAAACTGAATAATTTCTTTGTCAAACTCAACGGCAGAAAAGGGCATGACTAAACATTCGGTTCACCACCGCAGCTTAATCACTTCTGTGATCACTAATGAAAAGGAACTATAAACACCGGTAAACAACAAGACTTGCGTAAACTGAACTGTTTGAACGATTTTTAAAAATGCAGCGCTCGATTTTCAGAAAGCCGAGGGCATGGCAGCTTAGCGGTTATTGGCGGTCCGGGCCTTATTGTCTCTCTGGCGGACGCTCCGTAGGGGCTCTGAACGCTCCAGTGAGCTCCTCTTACCGCTGGGAGCAAGAGACCCAAGTCCTCTGCATTCCGTTCACTTTCTGAGAAGGCAAATTTGTGACTTGCGTATGTCACCTTGTAATTTCCACCTCTGTCTCAAGACGAAACAAAGACGGGCTCTGTGGTAATTGTTTGTTTAGATGGTCGGGGTTGCCCTGTAATTTCTGCCCACGACTACGGGGGGGAAACAGTCGGGCAAGACGAAAATGTGCTCTGAAGCTCGTAAAATGAACAGGGAGAGCCGTCCTTGCGCTTTATGTGTGAACCTCTACTTGTTTTTAAGATGGTTGTCGACTAAAACTTTACGTTAACCAATATGTTTTACACTTAAGTCTTAAATGATACACAAACCATTGTTTCCCACTCAAATGCCTACAATGGGAATGATGTTAAAAATTATTGTATCATTGTTTGTCACAATGTCTTTTCAGAATTTTAGTTATGTGGTGTGTCAATCATTGCTTATACACATTGTATAAAATTTAATTCTTCTACAGAGAGGAAGTGACTGCGGAGAGATGTGAATATTTGTTTCTTTTTCTGTTGGCCTTTAATTTGATTTTCAGATTTACCTCTGTGGAGAAAAAAAAATAAAGAACCCATTTCAGTGACCAGGTATTGGAGACTCATAACTTGCAAAATGTGATGAACTGCTTGATATATTTACCTCTGAAAGGTCATATTTTGCTTCCCAATCATGGTAGAATCGTAACTCTATGGCACAGAGCAAAATCTTGTTTCATTTTTTATATACTCTCCTTTTCTCTGATATTCTGACCACTGAAAAATCTTCCCTTCTGCAGTGCTTACCCATAATTGCTGGAGAAAGAAGTGTGTGTGCGTGTGTGTGTGTGTGTGTGTTAGAATAGCATATTTGAAATTCCATTTGTCTTCTGAACTGACAGGAGAGATCATCTGTCGGGATAGCTTGGAGGTTTTACGTGTTGAAGACTGGAGGGTGTGTTAAGCCATGAAGAGACAAGGGCATGTAATGGCACTTCTCTATTGTGTAGGGTTTCAGAAAATACAGAATGATTCTAATACCTGTCCTGTTCAGCTCATCTTGGCTGCATTCTACAGAGATGTTTGCAATCGATTTTTATTCTGTTCTTTCTCTTCAAACTCTGGATATTCATTGTAGAGAATACAGGAACTAATTGGCGTATCTGGAATAACTGCTTTTGCGCCATCTGCGCAGTTGTGCAGAGAACTGCGACGCCTTTGGAAATCATTTTCAAATTTCAATAGTGTTTCGCAAAAGGCTTGAGAGGTGCGTTTGTGTTATAAAGCATGGCATTGAATAATCTATCACCGAGTAAGCATTGGGTAATGTCATTTCCCGGTTTTGCTTCTGTCATTTCAACAGGCAGAATCATACAGACAAACAAAACGCAGAAAGAAATACGCGGAAGTGCGATCAAACTGTAAATTGGAAAAGCTGAGCCTTCCAGTATCCTTCCAGTATCTTATTAAAGCATTATGTCATGATAATGTCACCACGTCACGATAAAGCAACACGTCTAAAACACTGGGACCATTCATCCGAAGGTCTTTTAGAATAGAGTCTTTTTAGCCGTGTGCTCAGTATTCGAGGCGGTGCAGTAAACGGGCTGAATTGTCGCGTTCGTGTACGATCTCGTAATTGCTCTTGGCAAGCCAATGGCCTAATCATGCAGGATTGACACATCCCCATTTGCGGATCTGCAGTGACGGAACCGGAACAGGAATCTGTATTAAGACAGGCGGTCGCATTCTATCATAAAAGATAGCCTTTTATTTTATTTTATTCATCCTTTATTGAAATCGAAGCACAATTGTCCTGCCATGTATTTCAATGCATCCTTATCAACTGAGCTTAATAGGAGCATGGTTGGCTTAATTGGAACAACTGTGTCATGTTTAAAAAAAAAAGGGAGTAATACATTTTTATTCAAATATGGTTAGCAAACAATTGTCTGAGCTATGAAGATGAAAAAGTAGGCTACATTACTATGCGGCATTAGCGCTGATTATGTTTACAGATGTTTATTTGTATTCAACATGGGGGGGGGGGGGGGGGGTGCTTTTTGGTGTTGTAACAATTAAGCCCACCTGAGATAAATGCACATGGGTATGAACATTTACTGATTTAACAAAAACTGGTACATGGCCAATTCCGCGGTAACACAATTACAATTCACAGAAATGAGGTGAAATGAGGTGACTGCTGAGAAAACCCATATTTTTACAGCAAAAGACAATATTTGCTTTAAACATATTCTGGTGTTTTATATAAATATCAAACCAGAAATCTCTTAATTTCAATTTAAAAACCAACTCTTACCAAAGAAAATGCCTGAAAAATTTGATCTTCTGAAGGTTCGCTTCTGAACAAACCAATTTGTGTAACTGTAAAAATGTCCGCCAGGAGATAAGTGCAGATGGTCATAATTCAATAGATAGAATTCTGATCAGCTCAGAATATGAATTGAGTTGATGAATTGGTTGCGACGTTAAATGAGCACCATAATTTTTTTCCCCTGTCTGAATTCAAATCCAAAAACTGGCTTAATTGGTACATCGGTTCAATAGGTACACTTACCCTGCATTGGGCTATCCGCATTCCCATATGCTATCCGCATTCCCATATGCTATCCGCATTCTTTTGGCCCCTGCATCACGTAAATAATTCCGCCATCTCGTGCTCATCCCTCAGAAATAATGAGGATGGGTTTGAGCGTTTCTGGGTGTTTACCCGCCTTCCATTAGCTATCGCAAACAAATGAGCAAACTGAAGAGGGGCCATTTCAGCCTGGATTGTAAAGTGGTGTTTTTCCTGCTTGAAAGCCGCATTACAATATGTCGGCCAGGATTAGTGTGCCTGCACGCTAGAGGAGTGGTCTTATAAATTGTTTAACTTTTTTTTTAAGTCATTCCGGATAAGAGCGTCAGCTAAATAATGAGACGCGATGTAACGCGTCGGCGGTGCGCATTCGCGACGATGCCGAGACATTGCTGGCACCTGGTTAGTTCCTTGTGTTAGGAGACTGCCTACAGCGTGTTTACCAGGCACACGCAGATGTAATTACTTTATTGCTTTTCCTTTTTTCCGTCAGAGCGTCCGGTCCAAAAGACGGGCAGACATTAGGTCATCTGAGATGGGCTCACAGCCGCCACGTCGTAGCCATGTTTCCATTTTGAAGTTTTCCAGTGAAATGGTCTGTTCGGAATTTCGCTTCATTTATTGCACCCTACCTTTCATGAGAACCGACCATGAGGCCATGAGAGCGACAGTGAGTTCATTGTCGCAGTTTTCTTTTGAATCCTTGTTTCTCGAGCAAAAGAGGGAAAATCCAGAATTTTAATAATCATTCATTGTAGTAGAGCTTAATGACATTGCAAAACGCAGTCTAAAACCATGCTTTTGGGCGGGATGAACACTCGTTATGGGCTCTTAGGAACCACAAAATAATTGAATAGTAGAGTACACATCCCTAATAGGTATTAGCGTTGGCTTCACTTCAGTTATTTGCTCAATATGATGAGTGCCATTGTCCCGTATGGAAAACATTCACAGTGAACACGGTCAGTCCCTGGGCTCTCTCATGCAGGATGAGAACCACGTGTTTTCACATGAGATTAAATTTCTCCAGTTGGACTGTTGTGTCTCAAGCCTTCAGCAGGGCAGTTGCTGGCCCAAGGCGAACCTCGAGCACATGATGAAGTGAGATTTCCAGTGATGTCATTTTTATGCTCAGAATTCTCACAAGTTCACGGCTTATGTCTTAATGCCAAATGGCTTGTTCTCTGAAAACATTGCAGGATTAGCCATTAGCACAACAAATCTTTCTTTACGGTGAGTGGCAAATTAACTGGCAGCGGGTTTTTAAAGCTTTGGAACGACACGACTTGTGGATTGAAGACCATTGATCTTGGGTTAGGGCAGTCCCTTGAAACTTTGTTGCTGCTGAACCTCACTTTTACAGTTTAAAATCACTGTTAATAGTGTTTTTTAAGGGTCATAAAACACAGGAGACACTGTTTGACATTGCAATGTATTTTTTACCCTCTAATTTGTGTCCATTACTGCTGTTTGTTTCTCTGTGTTTTTCCCCTGGAGTTAAACACTGGGTTCAGTGTAGGTCCGCGGATTTATAAAGTGGGCAGCTGTGACTCGTGAGTCATCGCCCGGTTTTGGTAGCATCGTGCTAGAGTTGTATATCAAAACCGTATGGGAGGGTGGCGGGGGGGGTGCAGGAGTTAGGTACTGAGAGATTTCTGGCATTTTCTGTGGGATAAAATGTGGGAGTTAGACAGGAGGCCTGCGCCGGGCCAGTCCCGCCGAACAGCCGAGAACAGAAGGAGGCACAAAATAAGATGAAGGAATAAAGAGAAAGGGAGGAGAGGGCCTGAAAGGAGGAGAGGTAGGAATCGAGATGGAGAAAGGGAGAACGCGGGCAGGAATGAAAGAGAGGGAGACATGGAGAAAGAGAGAGAAGATGGAGGGGCAGAGAGACCAAAAGAAATAAAAATAAACGTGAAGGGGAGCAAAGCAGAGGCAAATCCTGACCGGTCATTACACGTTTAGTGACCGCAGTCTGGCCTTTGAGAAGATCTGATATAAAAACCCTGGAGTTACCACAGACGTAGCCAAGGGTGTTTTTTTTTCTGTTTTTAACCCCCACCCCCATTCTGAAATTCCAAAGATATGTACACACGTAGAAGTTGATCACAAAGAACCAACCCACCCCCCGAAATACAAAGTGCACATGGAGATGATTACCAGAGGTTGCTGGCTACGTTACTGGAAGGCAGGGTGTGAAATTAACACCAGCCACCAGCCAAATGCTGGTAAAATTTTAACTCTCTTTACTTTTTACTCTTTTTAAAAGCATTTTACTTTGGCCGTTAACCAACTGGACTTTGTTATATTGTAAAAGGTAATGTGTCTAGGAAAATGTTGAAAATGGCTGGTGATTTTTAGAATCCACAAGCCACTCTGACCAGTGGGTGAAGGAAATGTCATACCCTGCTGGGAGGTGATAGGGGCCAGGCTTTTGTAACTTCTGTTTGGGAGCTTCAGTCGGCATCATCGTCTGCGTTTATCCTCCCCTCCGCTGCGTCTTCACATCCCGACGCTCTCTAAACAAGCGACTGCGTAACGACTTTCCACTGCTGCCTAATTGCACACAACGGAGGGCCTCGGTTTTGACTCCCGCACAGGCTGTTACTTCGTCTTATTTCATGCTTTCGACGCGGCAACGGCCCTTGTAATCGGAGGCATTACCGTTTCGCGCGGTTAAAATGCCGAGTCATTTGTACAATGTCTCGCGTGAAATCGGCTCCTCGGCGCTGCGCGTGTGCGTATGTCGACGGGTGAGAGTCTGTAAGTGTGCGTGTGCGTGTGCGTGTCAGTCAGCTGACGGGTGCGTTCCCTTTGCATGAGCATTAAAGTACAGCTCATCCGGTGTAGCATTAACCATCAGTCATACACGATTGTTGATGTTTCTCAGTCCGTTCAGGTTTTTTATTTTTATTTTTTTTAGTAAGAAAATATGGTACTAGACCACGCTGTGTGTGTCTGATCGAGCTGTCGGCAAGATGGGGAACGAGCTGTCAAGGCATTCTGGGAACTGGAAGGTATAGTCTGTTAATGCTGACCGTGCAGAAACCGAACGCTTTTCTCACTGTACAGATCAAATATCTGCTCTGAGAGGTTTCACAGGCCCAAATCTCCACGGAAAAATGACTTCACTTGCAGTAACCACTTTACGACATGATATTCTGAGTAATGATGCATATTATTCATTAAGCAGAATACAAAATAACGAACCCTACTGAGAGTAATATATGCCATTAAGGTCCAAATAAGTGTGTGATGATATACCCCACCCGCATACACACACTACACACAAGTGGAAAGTCTACTTTTCTACTTCAAGCCCAAACGCATTGAACATGTTTACGCGGGTCATTATTTTCTGTTTGAGGCACCTTATATTGTAAATAAACAATATTCAATGGAACACAATCATTTTTATGAAGTGCTGTAAGTAGTCCACTGTGTAATGCTATGTGTTGGCGCTTCTCTTTTCTTAGCCCGAAAATAAATGGTATGAATTGTGAATAACAAATAAAGTGCCTGTCACTCTTTAGAATTACCTCAGCTGTCCAAAGCCTGACTTTAAGTGTCCCAGACGGCGATCCTGGGGGAAACTGGGAGGGGAAGCCGTGCACAAGACTGGCTTTGAAAGGCAATGAAAGACCCATTATCGGCACGGTTACAGTGTTAAAATGAGTGAACACTGAGTGTTTTTGTGAAGGGTCTGAGTTTGGCTAGCTACTAAGGGGATCCTTCCCTGCCAGATTGTGTGACCCCTCCCCCCCCACAAAAAAAAAGAAAAAAATCTTGTATTACAGGGTTAATATTTTTGAGCCCCCTCCCCCTACCCACCCACTTCCTGTGCGGCATATTAAAGACTTTGTTCTTCCTGTTCTCGCTCCACCACAAGCCTTTGAAGTTGAGCAGCGGGCTCTGTGCTGGCTCCTCAAATATTGATTTAAAAACCTCTGAGTGGAGAGGGAGAGGGAGAGGTAGAGAAATAACTTTTTTTAATTTTCCAGTGTTTCAGTAGAGTCCAGGAAGGTAAGATTCTATCTGATTCATTAACTGTATGAAGCGAAAAGCTCATCCCGGCCCTCACCACCCTTGTGCGCCTACCTGTGAATTGTATTCCGTCTGTTTATACCGGTGGGATATTTAAAAGCTCACTCCTTAATTTTGGATAATTTGAGGTAAACATTTTTATGTTTGTGGGTTCCTGTGTTTAGCAGAGATTGTGACAGCCCTCGCAGGGAAGGGAGAGATGTCCTATCTGAGAGGATGTGTTTGTCTGCACAGGAAGTACTCCAGATAAGGATTATAACTTTGTGTAAATTGCCTCTCGTCCTGGAGGGTGCGTTTTGGGTAAACAAAAGAAGAGAATCCTTGTTGTAAATGGATAGGAAGTCCTCCTCAGATATTAGGGTCTCTGTGAAAACTGCATTGAAGGCTAAATGGGGAAAAAAACAAACAAAAAAACAGGTCAGTGTGTAAATCACCAAATAGTGCTTTATCCCCATCTCCTACCGTTCTCCCCACAGTAGGACCATAGGCAGTATGGTTCAAATTAGGATGCTGTCGCATCCAACGGAGCAAGGCCAGGAAACACACACTGCACTCAACATAACTTAAGTTTCTCTGTTTGGGTTTTAAATATATTTCATATTAATAACAAAAAATGTAGTAAACTACAACGACTAATAGCCCCTACTTTTACTGCAACCACCACAAATAGTCTTGATAGTATAGTCTTGATGAATATTAGTCGTAACGGTAGAGCCAAGGAGAGGTATTTTTTCGTTCAAATTAAGATTAATTTTAAAAAAAACACCCTTTGTGAACTAAAATAGAAGTATCACCAGTGGTGGATGTAGTAATAGTAGGTGTATAAGTAGTTGTAGTTTACTCACTGACTACTACTACAGACTTCGCTGCCCTTCCCAAGTATTGTGTTTGGCACGTGTGTAGGAAAAGTCTGCAAACACCCCCCTGTCCTGATACTGCATTCATGGGCCAGCGCTTCTGTCTCGTGTCTCCGATACCTCGCGATCTCCTACCCACGATGCTGTTTGTTTAGTCTCTCGGTCGCTCGCTGGCAGCGCGCCACGTCTGCGCGAGGGCCCGTTTGCGGCGCGCGGGGCTAGGCGAGCGCCGGCAGATGGAGAGGGAGCGAGCGGCGCTCCGGTGCCTCCTCACGGCGTTCCCGTATTTACCCCCGGTTATTACACTGGCGGGCCGGACCTTCCAGCTGCCTCCCAGCCCTGGCAAATGCAGCCGCTGTTTTTCTTGGAAGGCAGGCTGGACTCCTGTTGACTACATGATAATGGAGTTGGAGTAGTTATTTGCACAAGCTTTGGTTTCTCTCTCTCTCTCTCTCTCTCTCTCTCTCTCTCTCTCTTTCTCCATTTCTCCCTCTCCAGAAACAACAGGGCATACAGCTGAAAGTATGAAGCATTTATATAATAGAGATTTGAATCTTGAGAAGGTGCTTGTGGATGTTTTGACTTGCTTTTTTGCAGTAAGCACATTTCTGACTGGCCGAACAGAGGCTGTGACCGTCTGCATCTTGGCTATGATCACGTTTACCCATCTTACTGAATACATGTTCATCTTAACGTGAGACATGATATTCCCCACCCCGCATACATCGTCAGATTTTATGAGATTTGTGTTTTTGTAAAAGGACAAATAACACTCAAACAATCTTTTGTACACGCTGTTTTCACAAATGGCGGACACTTTCAAAACAACACATTTTTTTCATTTTATTTTCCATTGCCTTGTATTTTTAAACGAAATTTTCAAAAGAACCGGGAACAAGTGCGCGGTGCTGCAGCCTAAGCTATTCTTAGGGGTATACTGCATGTTCCTCAAACACAAGAGGACCCTAAAGCACTTGGCACTGATACTCTGTTGGCAATTCTTCATACACACGTAGCTCGATATCCACCATACTTTTGTCATCTCATCCATATCTGTTTCATAAGTTATTGTCTTTGAAAATGAGAGATATTATGAGAGAAAATATATTTTTCTGTAGCAATAAAAACATGAACTTCCTTTATTTTTGAAAACAGTCCGTTGCCGTTTTGGAGGAGTTGGATAGACGCCCGTTAAAGCTGTACACTTAGCTCTTGGCTGTGGCTTTGCTTTTGGGAGCCTTTTTCCAGAGCTCCGTCTGAAGCCGTGCCCTCTCTCTAAGCTCAGGGCATCAGTCAACTGTGCCGATTCAAGCGAACCTTTTGGCCGCGCCGCCGCCTGCTATTTCAGCCGCCGCAAAAGGCCAAAGGGAGGCGTTTTTTTAATCGGAGGGGTCCTCCTTTGTTCGCAGGGGCTCGGTGTTCTTTTGTACTCGAAAAAGCTGCGCTCCCGAGCGGGGCAGGCCCGGGTGAATAGGTGAACGTGGGAAGGGCCGCGTCGTCAAAAGGTACGATTACCTGGCCTGGCCTGGCCTCGGTGCGTGCCTCCGCCGCCGTCCCGGTAAACAAAGGCCCCCCCCCCGCGCACGAGCCCGGGGAAGCGGCGAACAGCGCTCCAGAGTGCGCGGTCGCGGTCGCGTCCCATCCAGCAAACTGTAAACAGTGACGTTTCGAGTTTCGCCGTCGGTTTCGAGAGCAGATGCTTCGAGACCCCAAATCCCCGCCCCCCCCCCCCTCCCGTGACTGTAGAAGGCTGGCAGGGGTTTAGAGAATCTCTCTCAGCGCGGCCCTCCTGGTGTTACACGTCTGCAGGGTGACTCACGCGTGACTAAGCTGGCTGTGAAATGTGCCGCGCAAGTTGCGACTTTTCTGTTTTGTTGTGGGTCCTGGGCTCATATGAAACTTATACATGAACGTGGGGGGGGGAGCTCTTCATTCTCACTTTAAAGCGGTCATGACCAGATAGCATCAGAATGCTTTGATCTGAAGAACGTTGCATCTTCACAAAGGACCTGTTGATTCCTTTGTGTGTGTGTGTGTGTGTGTGTGTTTGTGTGTGTGTGTGTGTGTGTGTGAGAGAGAGAGAGATTCCAAAACATTTTGTGTGCTACATAAATAATAAATTGGTCTTTTTTCAATTTGGATATCTAGTGATACGTTATTAGTGTTCTGGCTGAAAATGATTGCCGTCCGTCACCAAGGTAGGTGCCGGACGTCAGCGGCGGTTGAGGTGAGCACATTTTGGGGGCTGCAGGGTGGTTCATCCAGTTAAGGCGCCATTCTTGTTCTAGTGCTCGCCCGGTCCCCATCGTCCGGCGTTGGGCCCCAACGGTGGCAGGTATCCCCGCCGCAGGGGAGTGCGTGATCCCTAGCGGCTCCCAGGGTTGCGGAGCATTGGGTCGGGAGGTATTCGTGTCCCGTTGCTCTCCAGTGACCCCTGCTGGTCGGTCGGGTGCTTGCAAGTACACCCGTCGGGCTGCTGATGAAGCGTCTCCCCTCGGGCTCGTCTCTGTGCGAGCGTGAGTCACGAGCCGCGGCGTGATTAAAAAGTGCGTCTGGCCGTCACGTGCTGCAGAGGAGAGCACATGCTTGTCTGCGCTCTCCCCAATCAATAGCAACGGATACAGGAATGAACCCTGATACATATAGTGCCCTCCACTATTATTGGCACTCCTGGTAAAAAGAGTTATAAAAAGTTCACCATTTGGTGAATTAGCTTAATCTCACACTGAAAAAATCTGAAAAATCCAACCTTTAATTGAAGTAAATTTATAATGAGGAAAAAAAATCCCTCATCAAGAAATAATTATTTTTAGCAAAACCATGTGTGCCACAATTATTGGCACCTCTGCATTTATATATAAAATAAAGTAATTATTTTTAATATTTGGTTGCATATCCTTTGCATGCCATGCCTTCCTGATGTCTGTGACCCAACAACATCAAAAAATCTTGATATCTTATTTACTGGTACTCTTACAAGCGATACTATAACGTCTGCATTTGAATGGATCTCTATGGGAATTGGGGGGTGGGACTAGATTTAGCTGTAAATTACACTGGAACAGTATGGAACACATGGCTGGCTAAATGGCTGTAAGTTATCAGGGGTCTGACGTATCAAACAAGTCTTAAACCATCACTCTGCTGCCAGAAATACAGTAGATATGGATGGGAACTTCTTCTCCTGACTTATTTTTCAATAGAGTTCAATAGGAAAATTTGTCAGGAGAAACAACCCTTAAAGTGATTCATCCATATCTACTGCATATCTGGGGGCAGAGTGATGGTTTGAGGCTCGTTTGATACCTTGGACCTTGATGACTTGCAGCCATTTTACCAACCGTGTATTCCATACTGTTCCAGCATAATTTACAGCTAAATCTAGTCCCACCCCCCAATTCTCATAGAGATCCATTCAAATGCAGAGATGTTATAGTATTGCTTGTAAGATTACCAGAAAATAAGATATCAAGAGTCTTTTGATGTTGTTGGGTCACAGACATCAGGAAGTCATGGCATGCAAAGAATATGCGACCAAATATGAAAAATGATTACTTTATTCTATATATAAATGCAGGGGTGGCACACATAATTGTGGCACACATAGTTTTGTTAAAAATAATTATTTCTTGATGAGGGTTTTTTTTTTCCTCATAATAAATTGACTTCAATTAAAGGTTGGATTTTTCAAATTTTTTCAGTGTGAGATTAAGCTAATTCACCAAACGGTGAATTTTGTATAACCATTTTTACTCCTCTTTACCAGGGGTGCCAATAATAGTGGAGGGCACTGTATATAAAATTTCAGCTGCCGAGCTTTTGCCCCCACGTAAATTGCTGTGACGGATGATGCGTCAGTTGTTCCAGAAACGGTATCAGTTGTTCCAGAAACATTATCAGTCATCAGATTTGATCGGCGTATTTCATACGCATTTCAGATCACATGGGCAGAATGGCGTGGCGGAAGGCCCAGCCCTTTATGACCAGAAGGTTGCAGGTGTTACTCTTAGACTGGGACACTGGCATTGCTCTCTTGTGCCTGGTGTTTCACCCGAATTGCCTCTGCGAAATATCCAGCTGTAAAGAAATCGATTTAGCATTAAAAATTCAAGCCATCCGAGTTACCTGAGTGTCTGGCAATCAAATAATACTCATCTCTGTTACAGACAAAATGGTCCATTTGAAACATTTTTGCCATTATTAACAAGTTCACCTTACACAAACTGATGTTCTGCAAAGCCTCTGAATATTATCAAGTACCAGATGAACTGACATAATGTCTGCTATTATTGACCAGCCACTGACAGCGCCGTTATTAGGGTAATGTGCAGTACAGAATGTCCTGTTGTAGAAAGCTGTGTAGAGCTGTGTAGAGTGACACTGTTTTTTTATGGATGGAGTGTGTGAGAGAAGCTCGTACCAGAATGATCAGGTGTGTGTGTGGGTTTATAATGCCATCAATCTTTTCGTACCAGAAAAAAACATTGTTTGCGAGGAGTGCAAAATTATGATCAACTGCTTTTTCCCCAAACTCATTTGAGTTTAAGATCAATGTTTCAGTTTTACATTGGTCTAAACCACATCTGGTCTGAGGCCCATGAGATTGATTCCAAACTCATCTTCTGTGAAACTGGGGAGATTTCATTTCATTGCCACCTAGTGGGAAGATTTACTTACTACAGAAACATTCACTACCCACCCTCCCCTCTTCTCAAAATAAAACACTGCTTTGTTCAAGACCCCGTGTTAAATTTATCGGTAACTATGCGTCCGTCTGTCCATGTGTGCCTTTGAAGATCCAAATCAGTGCGCAGAAATAGGTCTGGTTTTATTAGATCCATGCGTTACTGCTTGGAGTCTGTCTTTGTCGGTTGGGAACACAGATAAAAAAAGCAAATTATTTTCTCTGCGCTCTGTGGTAATGTCTCATTTGTGATCCTGAGGATTGAAGCATATGAAACTCACAGTTTGTCTTTGTTATAAGGAGGTATGGACAAATATAGGGGTTTTACCAGGTTTTATCTTCTTCAACACCATATTGAGCCTTATTTTATAATTGTGTGTATTATACTGTTAAGGGAGGGGGTGACTGTGTAATGTTATTTTTTATTTGAAACACACACACAAAGTGACTTACGATGCTAATGTTCCATGAAGCATCAACTGCATACCAAAGGAGCGTATGGAACAGTGATAACAGCCAAAAACAACAATGTATGTTGGGCAGAAAGTAATCTTCAGACAGCACTGAGTTACACGCGCACTGTCTTAAGGTGCAGGGCATTATCGGTTCTTCGGCAAATTAGGCTGTTTTTCGTCCAAATAACATACACACACACACACACACCGAGATGCATAGATTTGAAAGATAATAGATGATTTAATATCTCCAGGGTTACATGACTGTACGGTCATGTGCGGAACTCTATTTTAACAGTGATCCCCCCAATGCCGTGACATGCACTGGTATGAACTGCAAACAGTTTTGCATAAAAAAATTTAAAAAATTTTAAAAAAATTCCGGAAGGATCAGAGCGCTGCCTTATCTGCCGATGTGGGCCAAGTTAAAGTGTTAGGAATGCAATGGCACTCGTGGCGCCCTCTCTTTTTTTTTCTTTGTTCTTGAATTAAACATTAAGCTGTCATGCTTAAGTAGACTGGTATGCGCTATCAAAAAATGAGTAATGCCACAATTAAGAGAGAGAGAGAGAGAGAAAGAGAGAAAGATGAGAATGTGAATGGGGAAGGCCTTTTTAGTTCTAAACAACAGTCAGAGTTAAACTGCGTCCTTGTGAAATTAAATTAGAACCTTTCTTCTTCTGACATTATAAGCAATCATGCCACACACTCGCATTACATGACTACTGACTGCCCAATCATTTAACATTTTTTTTTACCAATGGACATTTAGTCAACCTGTAGGGATCATGATTTACTCCCCCCCCCCCCCCCCCCCCCCCCCCCATTAAACAGATGACCATTCTGCACATTTACTTAGGGGAAGTATGGCCCAAAGGGTTTATCAATGTGATGTAGATCTCAGGGAAATATATTCAACTGGATAGCCGCAGTCTCAGTTGGTGTTGGGTGAGCGGCCGCACTGCTGATTGCATCGTCTTGCTGCTGATGCACTTCAATCCCGCCAACTAATTCCATAGCATGGCTTTGTTGCTTACTTTCAACATTTAAAAAAGTCCCAGTATACTGGCTCACATTTAATTGTAATATTGCCTTTGGAGACACTCCTACCCAGGAGGCGTGCAAATATAACTCCCGTCTTCTCACAAAAATGTTTAATGGAAGTGTCAGGAACAGCGGGATCCTAAAACAAACATCTCACTCACCTGACTCCTCAGAATTGGCTGATTTATTTCAGTTATTTACTTATTTTTTTATTTTTTTGGCTTGCTGCTCTGGACACCCCTTCCTCTTCATAACGAATTAACGCCGACGCCCACCGTGCGTCTGGCTACTAAAGCCCCCCCTCATTCTCAAGGGGAAATGCTTGTTTAATTGTTAAAGTATTTTATTTCAGAGTGCGGCTTCCCCCTCGCCTCTCCCTCCTGCTCCACGCACAGAAACTTCCCTGTTTCGCTACACGAGTATGCGTTATGCGCTTTGGAATGGCACATTGGTTCTCTTGTTCCTCAAGGTCATTAGTTAGTGAGTTTGGAATTTTACCTTGGTCACCTAGAGCTACGATAAACAAGAGCAACAGGAAGTAAACAGCGATGGAAGGCAATAAATACGACTGGGTCGTGACCCCACGTCGTTCCGCAAACATGCTTGCTTACACTGAAGAGGCTGAACACACGACTCATTTTTAAAATGTATTTTCCTCAGATCTCAATATTTGACACGTTCTTTTGAAATGCACCAGTCTTGCACCTTTCTTTGCACTGTCCTTGTCAAAAAACACAGGAATTTGACGAATGTCCAGTCAATGCTTATTTTTGTCAGACTTTTTAAATAAATGAGCTTTTAAGTAAATGAGCTGTGGGGAGCCAATTAAAAGGCTTAATGAATGCGTAAATGAGTCCCGAATATTACTGTAGCCGGTGGCATATGTCGGAGATGGGGCTAAAAGGACCCATGGCACCTGCTTAATGCTATGAACCAGTCAATGGCCCAATCTCAATGTCCGCCCTCACACCCCAAGAGGCGCGTTCCCGATAAGTCCGCGAGGGCTCAGGGCTGTCCCACTGTAAAATCGGCAAGCGCACAAGGGCTCTGTCACAGACTTTTCGAGCCCTTGCACTCTCATGCACTCATTTAAGCATTTACGCTGGGCGGACGCACGTGACGTCAACCAAAGTTTGTGGGGGCTCAGTCCTTAGGGCTCAGGGCGGACATTGAGAATCTGTCAATTTTTTTGTGGTCATAACTTTCATTATGCGTAACGGTTTGTGACGACGATTGTTTCAGTTTTGGAAGTGTTGGGGAAATATTGATTTAAAATTATCCTAAAAATTTTTTTTTTCATTTTCCTAAATAATGTACATATTTTCACAATCTGCTTCTCACATGAAATGTGACGATCGTCAGTTGCGTTTAAAAATATCATCGGGGAAGTTTAATCTCGCCTCCAAAGGTCTGATATTTCCCATTCGTTTTAATGGGAGCTCCAATCTTTCACGCTCACAGCGCGGTGACACGCACAGTACAGGTTTACTTCCGGGTCCTTTCAAAACTTTGGTTGGCTGAGGGCGTACTTTCCCGTCTAGTTAACATGCGCGTCTATGGTACCAGCGGGCGGGCGTGAGTCCGGGGCCTATAGATGGGGCTGTCGGCAGGGACCACCGGCGACTCGGGGTCGCGGCGGGCAGCGGGAGGAGGCGCTGACGGATAGTGATAATCCCGGAGAGCGTGGACTTTTTTCTGAAGAACGGTTTCATTAAACGGAAACGGCGCTCTGAGGGGTATTACACAGCTGCTCTCACAAGCTTGCTCTGAAGGAAACGCATAACGCACCGTAGACACAAATGTCTGCCCGCGTGCGTGCGTGCGTGCGTGCGTGCGTGCGTGCGCGTGCCTTGAAAATGAAGCCTTTGTCCCAGGCAGTTCCCTGCATATCGGCTTTTCTGCGACAGGAAAGCTTTCGGCCTTAATGGAATTGTCCCGAGACTGTAACCGTAACTGCGGCTCCTCTGTAGAATCCTGTCAGCCTCTTCCCTTTAAAACCGTGGTGGGATGTGAAGAGGCCGTTATATTTTCAGTCGCAAAGAACACAAACGAATAATAGGGTGGAATAAAAGGGAAGGTATTGTCTTATTGCCAGGGTGAGGGTTTGGAGCAGGGCCCAGAGGAGTGAAAAGGATTAGACCGCCGCGGTATTGGCCTATCCAACTCCCGTAACCTTGTTATTTCAGACACCCAACACTCGTTCCTCTTATTTTTTTTGTCCTTCAGCGCAGCGCTTTGCCCTTCTGTTGCCCTCCGTCTCCGTGCATCCATCACTTCCTTCTTCATATACTCTCACTGTCTGTGGGTGAAGCACTCTCCCTTCTCTTCCACCACCACCCCCCCACCTCCCCCTCTTCTGTACCCACAGTACCCAGCGGTGTAATGAGCTGCAAACTATAGAAGTGTATCCCCAATTACCTTCCATTTCCAAAAGACACTTCAATCGATGCTTCTGTCCCGTCCTCACGATTAGCCGCGTCGCGTTTAATCTGTTCGCTTTGCTTGATGTCTCTCGTTACCGTCTTGTGTTACCCTCAGTAAACGTGCGACGTGATTATTTCACGCCGTTGCGGTCATGTTTATCGTTCCGTTTTTACTCCGGCAGGTGCCGCTAAGTGCGGACGCTGTGCAGTTTTACTGTATAATACTACGTGTAGTTTTTTTTCTGGTGGCGTAATTGGGCGAGCAGCTGGAAACTATAATGGACTTGAGTCGAGATACCGCTTGTAATCCCCCGTAACGAATAGTGAGGCCCACAGTTTAACGCCTCGTTCAAGGGGCGGCTCCCGTGTCCTGTCTATTTCACTCCGCTTCCGCTGTCTATGTGCAGTAATGCACCAACCAGGGCCCTGTGATCATCACAGTCCCAGAACACTGTGCATAGTTATTACATTATTGGTCGATATTATTACATAATCTTTTTTTTCTTTTTCTTACCCACCGGATGATGTAATAAATGGATTACATTTTTGTTGCCACTTGAAGCAACATTTTATGACATTATCGGTCAGTTATTACATTATTATTTGTTGCAGGACCCATGAAAAGACCTGGCATTGGGCCCCACTGCCCCATCCCTGCACAATTACAGCACAAAGTGTTTTTTTGTGCGGGCTCTGGAATCGTCCAACTCCCCCCCCCCCCCGTCTTTGCGTGTGCGTGTATGTGTGTGTGTGTGTGTGTGTGTGTGTGTGTGTGTGTGTGTGTGTGTGTGTGTGTGTGTGTGTGTGTGTGTGTGTGTGTGTGTGTGTGTGTGTGTGTGTGTGTGTGTGTGTGTGTGTGTGTGTGTGTGTGTGTGCACCTACACACTTGTCTGTTGCTGTTGGCTTCTGTTTCTTTCCGCTCTGCAGTGCACCACTGCAGAATCACACACTGGAAAAGTGTCTTAGCAGGATGAGCCACCCTGAAACCCCGCCTGTATCAGAGTTGATGATGTCAGGAGGCCCCATTCCACCTTGAGTGACAGACTGAGTCACGGAGAAGGAATCAACTGCCAGGAAACCTCAAAATCGCTCCTGGGGAAAAGAGCATTTCTATTTGTCACTAAACTGGCGTGGGATCAAAGGAAGTCTATACCTCTCACACAGAATAATAAAAAAAACAAGATATATTTTTTGAACAAGCTTTGGCCAGCATTACTGCTTCCTGTACGATTTGAGAGGAAATTAAATAAGAAATAATATATGGAGTTTGCGTGTGAGGAGGGAGGGAGGTGGGAGGACAGCTGGTTCAGGGCTGGAGTTTCTTTTGTGGAGGGCAGCTACAGTGCCCTCCACTATTATTGGCACCCCATGAGTAAAAAGGGTTATAAAACATTCACCGTTTTGTGAATTAGCTTAATGTCACACTGACAAAATGAGAAAAATCCAACCTTTAATTGAAGTGAATTTATTATGAGAAAAAAAATCCCTCATGAAGAAATGATAATTTTTAACAAAAACACGTGTGCCACAATTATTGGCACCCCTGCATTTATATATAGAATAAAGTAATAATTTTTAATATTTGGTCGCATATCCTTTGCGTGCCATGACTCTTACAAGCGATACTATAATGTCTCTGCATTTGAATGGATCTCTATGGGAATTAGGGGGTGGGACTAGATTTAGCTGTAAATTATGCTGGAACAGTATGGAATACATGGTTGGTGAAATGGCTGTAAGTCATCAAGGGTCTGAGGTATCAAACGAGCCTCAACCCATCACTCTGCTGCCAGATATGCAGTAGATATGGGTGGATCACTTTGAGGGTTGTTTCTCCTGACAAATTTTCCTATTGAACTCTGGAAAAATAAGTCGGGAGAAGAAACCCTTCAAGTGATCCATCCATATCTACTGCATATCTGGCAGCAGAGTGATGGTTTAAGGCTTGTTTGATACGTCAGACCCTTGATGACCATTTAGCCAACCATGTGTTCCATACTGTTCCAGTGTAATTTACTGCTAAATCTAGTCCCACCCCCCCAATTCCCATAGAGATCCATTCAAATGCAGAAACGTTATAGTATCGCTTGTAAGAGTACAGAAAATAAGATATCTTTTGAGTCTTTTTGATGTTGTTGGGTCACGGATATCGGGAAGTCATGGCATGCAAAGGATATGCGAACAAATATAAAAAATGAGCAGTTCTGTATGCAGTTACGGGAGTGTGAGCATCAAGGAAACCTAAACGGAAACCAGAACGCAGCGCGTCACTGTGGAGTAAACCCGCCCGATGCACGGTTGCCAGACGGAACGCGGTAAATAGTTCAGTTTTCTCTTTGAAACTAACGGCACTTTAGATGGCCGCCGTTCGAGGGCCCCAGCTGAGTTCGCGCCGGCTCTTAAGAGCGTACCGCACCGCGCCGCTGAAACGCCGAGGCGAGGAGAACGCTTCCCGGACCCGGACAGCGGCACCACCGCCCCGCGGCCCTTTTGCGTACCTTCTGTATTTACAACACAAACCCTTTGTGCTCCTTGACAAGCAGGATTCATTAACTCCATTCTAATCTGGTAAAACCTTTAAGCGCCGCTGCTAATCCCTGTGGGACTCCCAGTAGCGCTCTGCCATCGTATTTATCAGACGGCTGTAATCCATTTAGAAAATCAATGGCAGCTTACTTAGGATCACATTTTCTATTCGTCCTTTGATGCGTCACAGTGCGCAAATTGTTTCTTTTTTTTAACCTTCCAAGTACATGTTTTAGTGATGTCGCAAAAGAAATGCTGCTGTGCGGAAACATAATAATTTCGAAAGGTTCAAACGCTTGCAATATTTCACTTAAGACGCCAGCCTTTACTTGTCTGTGGAGACAAATTCGAAGCCAAAGAGAAATTAACCAAATAAAAACACTCGTTGCATCCTTGGAATATAGCAGACCCCTTCCCTTTTTCATTTATGAAGAACAATGGTAGGATTCTTCAGAGGAATAATACAGGGTAAAAATAAGTCCCCACTACACTGCACTACATAAGAAGATGAACAAAAATAATGTTAAAAATCAGGACATAATTAGTAGATTGATTAATTTCAACCCAGAGTATACTTGTGTGCCAACATGGAAAAAAATGTTCTAGTGTAAAAAAATAAATAAAAAAACTCGTAGCAGACCTACCATTGGACTGTCAGCACACACACACACACACACACACACTACACTTGAGGCTAATTATGTTTAAGTGGCAACATCCATTTCGGAGAACGGTTTGTGACGGTCGAGAGATTGGCTTTAATAAAAAAAAAACAAAAAAAAAAACATGCTAAATTCCTAAATTAATTCATGCAACACGATCAGGAGGGTCCGCTGACACGATTCAACCCACCGAATCGGAGTTTCTTTCCCGGCGCTGCGGACTCCTTTAATTATAAGACTCCTGGCTCGTTAGCAGCGGTTTCTTCTCCGAGGGTCACGTACGCCAGAACATGTGAAGCTGAAGACTGTCTGTTTCACACCGGCCGGCCAGACCGGGCTGTACTCCCGCCCGCGAGAGACGCGACGGAGCCAACGCGGCGCACTAAAGCGTCTCACCCCTGCTCCCCTCGGCCGATCCCTCCGCTCCAGCGCTCATGGGCTCGGCGCTGCCTCTCCGTCCCGCTACACTAACTCGTGACAACCACATGATGAGTTCAGACCTCTGGCTCCAGATAAGTTTATTATGGTTTTACGATTCCCCCTGCGATGCTGTTCGACGAACATACATGTTAACGGGTTATAGATGATGGGGATTATTATTGCTATACGATAATAACTATACAGCAACAACAAACAACAACCATTGTTAGAATCATATTACAAATTGTAAAGCATTGGAGTCATACAGTATTATACCGGGTGTGAAGTTAACACCAGCGATCAGCCAAATGCTGGTAAAATTTTGATTGCGGCTGGTGAGATTTTTTACTCTTGCAGCCACTTTGGCTGGTAACCAACCAGGGTGTGTTATATTGTAAAAGGTAATGTGGTTGCTAACTTGCTAAAATATTGAAAATGGCAGGTGATTTTTAGAATTCACAAGCCAATCTGGCCAGCGGGTGAGAGAGTAAATGTCATACCCTGGTTATATAATCATTGGGAATAAATGACCAGAGGGGACTTCTCTCAGTGAAACTGCGGTTTGTGGAAGGTTGATGCTAGATTGGATAGCCCGGAGGGACCTGAGCGGGACCCTGGAACACTATCTTAACAGTTTGGGCATGAGCCCGAGTTACGTGAACTCCTGTGAGGTTATGTTTAGGGGTTGGGAAAAGGTTGATGCTAGATTAACAACCAATCACAGCAGAGCGTCCCTCCCAGGGTCCCGCCCAGGTCCCACCGGGCTATCCACTCTAGCATCAACTTTGTGGAAGTGCATTATGACGGGGACTAACGGCGCTTTTCCCTCTCTTTTTTTCCCCAGAAACCTTTGTGAGCCTGATCAAGCAGGCAGAGAACTTCACCAACTCCCTGTTCCTCGGAACGTTCCGGAAGGTGGCGCGGGAAGCGGCGGGGCCTGTGCGGGAGCTTTTCACCGACGTGGGCCTGTTCGTTCTGGGCTCTGAGCTGGGCGTGGACGACCTGGTCCAGCGCTTCTTCGACAGCCTCTTCCCGCCCGTGTACAGCCACCTGGTCGACCCGGGCCTGACCGACATCGCCCCCGACTACGCCGAGTGCGTGCGCTCCGCCCAGCGCGAGCTCCACCCCTTCGGGAGCGCTCCCAGGCAGCTGGCGGCGCAGATCCGGGCGTCGGCCTCGCCCGTGCGGGTCTTCCTCCAGGCCCTCAACCTGGCCATCGAGGTGATCAACACCACCGACCACCTGCGCTTCGCCAAGGACTGCAAGAGGGCGCTGCTGCGCATGCAGTACTGCTCCCACTGCCTGGGCCTGACCCGCAGCAAGCCCTGCATGGGCTACTGCCTCAACGTGATGCGCGGGTGCCTGGCGAGCATGGCCGAGATCGACGGGCACTGGCGGGAGTTTGTGCGCTCCATGGAGGAGGTGTCGGAGCGCATGCGCGGGGCCCAGGACCTGGAGCAGGTGCTGCTGGGGGCTCACGCGCTGGTGGGCGACGCCGTCTCCCACGCCCAGAGGACCGCGCCCAGGCTTTCTGCGCAGGTGAGGGGACTCCGCGTTCGATAACCGCGCGTCGATAACGCTGCGGCCGCGTAACGGACGTGAAATGCCTGTTTTTCTTCTGGGTGGCTATGTACGTCCGTCGTGCGCGCTTTGTGTAAAACGAGGCCCGTCAGTTTGTGCGAGAATCGGTCCGGCGGAATTGTTTGTATTGCTCTGGCATTCTTAAAGAGGACCCTTAACGGACGCTCCAGTATTGAGAGCATTGTTTATGCATTGCCTATATTTGTTAGCGTCGCATATAAACACGTCGTTTGGCATTTTCCAAATGAGACGGAAGAGACGGATTGCGAGCGTGCTCGACTGCACAGGAGTTCCGTTGAACCACACCCGGCCAGTGCAATCCGGACGGCAAGCAGACTGTTTAACCTCACCGCTAAAGACCGCTGGAGAGTCGCAGGCGTTTGGCCCGAGCGCGAATGCGCTGCAGTGGCCTGAGGTCACGCATACCAGGCTAAACCAGCGCAACCCAGAACATTCCCAAAATACACCCCTGTGGGAAGCCTCCGCTGACAGAGCCCTGCTCGTGTGCCAGCACTGGGTGACACGGCGTGCTCTGCCCAGGTTTGCTTGAAATACTCGGCTACGCGTGCGTGGTGTGGCGGTCGTGCTCCATTGGGGTTCTGACTTGGAAAATGCACATTGTTCCACCTTCTGTCCACCAAAATCTATTTTCCTAAAATTAATAGTAAATTATATTAACAGATATATTAACAATAACTCGTGTCCTCGTTGGCTAAAATGAGTTTTGATGTATTCACCCGTGATTGAGGTCAGTTTTAGAAACACGCGCTCTCGCTCATAAGCCCACTCATTTCGCTTTTGCGGTACGGTGCTGGCATCTGCTGGACAGTTACGGGTAGTGCGTGTTGGAAAATGCTCATCGACATGAAAACAGTCAGAAGCTAATCCAGGCAAAGGAGATGCCATGTGATATCGGGAGTTCAGAGGACACCTTAAAGTGGATTAAACAAACGTCTGTCTGCAGGTTTAAACGAATAAGCTGATTTAGGTGCTGAGGCGTGGAGCCGATTATTTACCCTTCCTCGATCAGAGCGCTTCGGTTTACATCGTTCCCAAACAGTCCGCCTGCAGTTACAGCTCAGGGTATGAAATGAACATTTTCACCCACTGGCCAGAGTGGCTTCTAAAAATCACCAGCCATTTTCAACATTTCAGCCAGCCACATTATCTTTTACAATATAACACAAGCTGGTTGGTTACCAGCCAAAGTGGCTGTAAGAGTAAAAAATAAAAAGTTTTGCCGGCTGGTGTTAATTTCACACTCTGAAACCACTGTCTCAAGCCGTTAGTAAGCATGGAATATTGCATGTGACGCCAGTCCTCCAGCCAGTTAGTTAGCTCTACGTATGCGCTACGTTTTTGTGTTGCCTGGAGCGTGTGCGAGAGTTACTCATGTTTTCAGTGTGCTGTGAGCGCATGGCATTTACCTCGAGGGTTGGGCAGTGGCCAGAAACAATCCAGAATCACGCGTTCACATGAAAATGAGCTACTTCCTGTGGTTTAAATCCAGGGTCAGTCAGTCTAGATAACCCAGCATGCATATTTAATGCCGTATGAAGTCACAGGTTTAGTGATAGCATACGGATCAAATTTGATAGGTGTAATGATAGCTTCTATAATTGATCAGTGGTAGCATATTGATGACGGATTTGTAAAAACGTTAGTGATGTGATGTAGCTGTAAGTCATAGTTTTGATCTGGATAGACCTCTTTAAAAGGCCTTGCTTCGAATGCAGGATCGGGGGGGTTGAATCTGCATTTTGACGAGAGCACCTGTGCTCGTTGCAGGTTCATAAACTGTGCGGACGCCCAAACAGGAAGCCGGCGCAGTCCGTCGGCGCCCCCGTGCAGGATGGCGGTAAGGAGTCCCTCCCTGCCAGGACACTCCAGAGAGACACGGAGGAGACCCTCTCCAGCCGGAGGAGGTGAGCCGTGAACGCTAGCGGGTTGTGTTTACGTAGCGCTTTTCATCTCTGAATCTCAATGTGCTTTACAGTGAAGGGGGAGAAACTCGTGAGAAACTTGCTTCCAGTGTGCGGCTGACTAAATTCATCTCTCTCTCCTCCTCGGCTGATGTGTTCAATTCAATTTTTCAATTCAATTTTATTTATATAGCGCTTTTCACAGATGACTGTCACAAAGACGCTTTACAGAACAGAAAGGGAAGGAAAGGGGAAATGGGAAATGCCAGCTCTAAGCCAGCTCTAAGCCCCCAGATAGCAGAGGTAAAAACTCTTAGTAGGAGAGAAAACCCTCATACTGTGGCGAGAAAAAACTCCCCGATGGGAAGAAATCTTGAGAGGAACCCGGCTATTGGGGGGGATGCCCATCCTCCACTGGCCTATGGGTTGATTATGTCATAGGGAGGTATTCTATTCTGATGACTCCATCATGTAGAGATCAGCAGTGGCAGGTGGGGGGCGCCTAGCTGGTCTTGGGCTGGAGCTCCGGGCCAGGAGGGGGGCGGGGGAAGGATGCGGGAAAAGCACCGTGCGTTTACTACTTGGCTCATCTGATACAGGGATTCAAGGCTCTGTTCACCGATTGGCTCTCCTGCTTTCAGGGAGTTCATCAACAGCCTGCGGCTGTACCGCACGTTCTACGCAGACCTGGCCGGACAGCTGTGCGTGAGCGAGCTTGCCTCCGAGGACGGCCACTCCTGCTGGAACGGAGAAGACGTCGTCAAGAGGTAGGCCCACATCCCAGAACCGCAGTCAGTGAACCCGAGGCTTAATCCAAACCGCTTTTTAACCATTTGCCTGGGTTGGGAACGTTCAACCAAGAACTCTACGGTTTCCCAAACATCTCATAGCCCCCTAAAATAAACACCACTGGCTGAGGAGCCCCGAATCAATAAAACCTCAATTTTCACCAATATTCTTTATAAAATTCTTCTCTCATATGCTTGTGTATATTACTTAGTTACATTCTTTAAAATTCTGAGAAATTTGTAGGAGCGTTTTAAAATTTTGCTGGGCTCTAAGTAATTATAGCATTTCAAATGCATGTAAATGAGCCCAGTTTGGGAGACCTTGCTTTGTGCCATTTTGGAGCCTGTCTTCGCTGTCACAGAGTGAAGTCACGGACGTCTTCGGCAGGCTGTGGGGAACGTCCTCCTTTGCACGCGCCTGTCGCGCTGTCACTCGACAGACTCGTTCCGGCCGCGGGAACAGACCCGCCGTGCTGAGTCGCAAGACGCGCTGCGAGGTCCAGAGTCTCCGTTTCGCGTGTCGGAGCTGCCTCCGTCGCGCCTGTCCTCGCCTGTCGTCAAACTAGGCCGCCACTTCTCCGTCAATGTCCACGTTCCGTTTCTTCCTTTCGTCCCGGCGTCGGCACGGCGGGAGAACGTCGCGCGCGCGAGCCCGCATGTCACAACGAGTGACCGTTAACTTGACAGGGCTCTGAACACATTTAACTGCCACGGTGTTTCGGGAACTACTGCAGTCTGTGTCATCGCCAAGAGGATAACACATCAGAACTGTGCAGCTGAAATTCCATCGTACGGGGCCCTGTGGTATATGGCGTGTTGGTCGTACTGATGAGCATAAATTTGTCTGTTTGTTTGAGCCTTTCTGCAGATGTACGATGTCGACAACAGGAAGTCCAAGGTAGCCAATAGTTGCATTTCTTTTTTTCGCGCGTTGAAAATTGCCACATTCTTAGATTTCTCTGGCTTCTTTCACGCTTTGCGTCATAATGTTGATCATTGGGGCCACTTTGACTGCAACGCTGTGTCACTGAATCTGATCGTTAATTTCCACTCCATTTTTCTGGGTATTTTAAACATGTGCAGCAGGTGAAAAACTTCTGCTCAATGATGCCAGAAATTTACTTGCATTACAGTGGCAACAGGTGGCCAGCCTACTGTAAACACAGTCTGTACTCTCACAGGTCCGCAGTCGTTTGGCTCTGAACCATGTATGTGCCTAACCAGTCCCCAAGAGCCAAAATGTCTGCTGGTTTCCTTTCAACCCTGGCTGTTAATTGATTTATCAAAGTGATAATTTTGGCTGGGACAGGACTCGCCCAGGTGCTGCAGGCCTAAATGACCTGGCTGCCGATTTACACTCCAGAAGGACAGCTTTCGGTCCCTCAGGAGGAAGCTCCTCGGCGTGAGAGGAGAACAGCAGTGGCGCTGAGCGCCGGGCGTGTTCTGGCTCCTCCCACGCCGCGTTATGGGCTCGGACATTCCCGGCTCTCAGCCCACGAGCCTTTGAGAGACCGACCGCAGGCCGGCTGCTTTGTACAGAGCTCCCATTGGCTGTGTTTCTATGAGAGGAACTACAGTCAGATGTGGGTAAACTGTGGAAACGGCTCTGTGGAAGCGGGTGTAGCTCACATTTAACTGCTGAGAACAAGAGATGAGAGTTTAGAGTGGATTGACTGGACACATGCTCATTTCCCTGTCCACATGCTCATTTCCCTGTCCACATTTGTACAGAGCTACGGATTCCTGAGGATAGGCACGCATATTTTATAGTAACTCCACATACTGTAACTCACACTGCATTCATGCATGCAGATACAAACAAACATGTAGATACACAGACATGCACAGGTACACACATGCATACACACAAACGGACACACACAAATACACACATAGACATGCATGCGCACGACAAGAAAAATAAATAAATACACACATACGCACTTTTTCTCATCTTCTATTTTTGTTGTCATTGTGCATGTTTTGTAGCTGAGCACCACCCTATAATGTCCGTGTTTGGAATGAGTTTTCGTCTTCCCGTGTTTAAAACACAAATAGCCGTAGCAGTACCTGTTAGAAGAGGGCTTGTTATCATAAAGCATAGTCGGAGTCGGTGTGCTGATCTGGGATTAGATTTCTGCTGCCTGTATCCTAATCTTTTCTTTTCTTTTTTCCATTATGAGCTAAAAGGCCCAACCGATCCTAGATTCCCCCTCCCTCGTTTAAACAGTCTGTTTGAAAGCTCCTTCACATCTCTCTCTCTCTCTCTCTACATTATGGGGTTTCACTGCGAGAAGCATCTGATACAAAAACCTAATCTGAAAAATAAATACACTCAAAGGGCAGCTTGCGATTCCCTGAGTCTCATTTTGCAATTATGTTGATTTTGAGATCAAAATTGGGGATATATTTTAATTTATCTATGTGAGAAAGTGAACGGAAAATGAAACCCAGGTAAAGTTTTGCTCAAACCAACCAAATCAAATGTCAGCTTCCTTATGCTAATCTACAATTAATGTAGAGTTTGCCCCGCCATAGACTGTCCCTGAAAGCCTTCTCACACATCTAGCCTACATCGGCTGTTCTTTTAGCCTGCTCTTATTAATTCATCCGAACGAAGGATAGTGAGAAGAGTTCTGTCATAGTTCTGACCGGACTGCCTGCCAGAACCCGCGGAATCGCAGATCAGCGAGGAATTGTTTATATAACGCTGGGGCGGATGACGCGTAGACATAGGAACCTTCACCCTTATTAAAGTCCGACGTTGTTTCTGCCCTTCGTTAAACACGTATATCTTAATAGTCCCTACTTCCGGAAAAGCACCACGCACCTGACCGCTCCCCTTGTAGCTTACCGAGATGACAGCCGTTAAATACGGCTAACAGAAAACCGCACTGAAGACGTTAATGGCTTAATTTCCTTTTGCCGGCCATCTACCCTTTGAGAAAAGAAAAAAGCAATTTGTCATTATTGGACTCAGTGAGACCTTGGTGTTCTCATCTGGAGTATTGCCTCTGAAAGGTTGTTTTCCCAGCCAAAGCCTGTGCCGGATATTAAACTGAGCTGTCAGGAAACTGCTGGGGGAAGAGGGCACTGGTTGTTTATTTTTGGAAATCTGCATATAGACAAACAACATACTAATGACTTACTTGAAGTCATGTTCAGTTTTGTGATTTTTTAAAATGGGGGCACAATGTAAGGTGTTTCTGTTTGAAGGGTATTTCTGTTCTGTCATTTCCTCAGGAGGAAGCTCCTCGGCGTGAGAGGAGAACAGCAGTGGCGCTGAGTGCCGGGCGTGTTCTGGCTCCTCCCACGCCGCGTTATGGGCTTGTGTATGCGTGTGCGTCCGTGTGTGTGTTACTCTTTATTACAGATGTTATTGTGTAGATGTTAATACTACACAGCACGTGTTGCTGTCAAAATCTTTTAGGAAGGGTTAAACACTTTAAATAAGGGGTTAACTTGCTAGGATCTATGGGTATGAATTCTGAATTACGTGTTTTGAACATCGCTACTGATAAATGATCATGCTAAGCGTCAATATGTCCAGTAGATGGAGCTACATGCATTCAGATCGTAGGAAAGACTTCCACGTGTTTGAAAGTGCTCACACTTCATCGTGTCCCTGATTTTAAGCACAGCCCATGAAAAAGTGTACTGTGACACACTGACAGTTTTAACACATGCTTTAAATCTGATTTATTTCTGTGGGCATGTTCATTCATTACTTAGTGATCAAAACAAGGGTGTGTGTATGGCCCTGTCTCCTTCAACTTTGGGATTGTGCCATTCATTCCCTGCACTTTTTGGGTGACAGATTTTTACACAGATTTTTACACACAAACCCCTCCCCCCCAGTCACCAAGCAAGTGTGTAACCCCCTCCCCCCAAAACCCATAATGTTTTTCCACAGTACAGTTAAAAGCAAAAGTATTAGGACAGTGACCTATTTTTTGTTGTTTTGGCTCTGCACTCCAGCACATTGGATTTGAAATGAAACGAATCAAAATAGAATTACAGCCCTTCTTATACATAGTCCCCCCAATTTAGGGGAGCAAAAGTAATGGGGAAAAATTTATGTAATTTTAAATAAAGTTGTAATATTTAGTACTTGTTGCAAATACTTTGCATTTGATATTTGATGACTGTCTGAACTGCCAGGCTTGTACTGCAGCCATTTTCAATTTGTTTCTGGGGTGTTTTGCCTTCAGTCTTGTCTTCAACAAGTGAAATGCATGTTCAATTGGATTAAGGATTGGACGATTGACTTGGCCAGTCAAGAACATTGCACTTTTTTGGCCCTGAAAAACTCCTTGGTTGCTTTAGCAGTATTTTCGGGGTCATTGTCCTGCTGAAAGGTAAAGCGCTTTTGAGGTATTTGGTTGGATTTGAGCAGAGAAGATGTTTGAGTGCACTTCAGAATTCCTCCTACTGCCATCAGCAGTCATCACCAATGAAGACAAGTAAGCCAGTTCCCGCCATACATGCCCAAGCCCTAACACCATAACACTACCTCCACCATGTTTCACAGATGGGGGGGGGGGTCCCTTGGATCATAAGCAATTCCTTTCTTTCTCCACTCTTTTTTATTTCCATTACTTTGGTACAGGTTAATAATCGGTTAATTTGTCCATACGACTTTGTTACAGTTTTTTAATGTACTTTTTTAGCAAACTCTAACCTAGCCATTCTGTTCTTGAGGTTTACCTTGAGGTTTGTATCTTGCAGTGAATCCTTGGAGGTTATGCTGGTGTATTCTAATCTTTATTGTAGTCTTTGACACATCTACGCCTGTAACCGGGAGAGTGTTCTTGATCTGTTCAACTGTTGAAATGGGGTTTTTCTTCACAATTGAAAGTATTCTTTGATCATCCACTTCAGTGGTCTTCCGTGGTCTACCAGGTCGCTTGCTATTGCTGAGCTCATTAGTGCGTTCTTGCTTCCTAACAATGTATCAAACAGTCGATTTTGACAAATCCAATCTTTTCGCTATGTTTCCGATTGATTTACTCAGATCTTTCCACCCCATGATGGCCTGCTTTACTGGCATTGACACTTCCTTGGGCCTCATGTTGAGAGACAACTGTAACAGACTCCAAATGCAAATTCCGCACCTAGAATCAACTCTAGACCTTTTGTTAGCTTTCCTGTGCATGAACCAACGATGCAAAGACACACATAGCTACACAAATATAAATATATTATTTATTTATTTATTTTTACACTGAACTGCATGTATAATAATAAATAAGATAAAACAATGGGACCTTTACTGGAGGCAGATGCTGTATAAATAATCGCTCATCTTGTCAGACATTTGCAGGCATTGCATGAATGTGACTGTGTATTGCATGAATGTGACTATGCGTACGCATTCTGTCAGAAACATGCTTGCTGCAGTAAGGCCTCTTGGCCAGGGCTCCCTTTAAAAAGATATTTATCTCTCTGTGGGATTCACCTAGATAAGTAAAGGCCCAATAAATAAAAGGGCACCGGCTCGCTTACAGTTGCTGGTGGGGCTTTGCCCTCAGCCAATGAAACAACCCAGTTCAGTGGTACAAAAACAATGGGAGGGCCTTAATGAAAGGACATACAAAGTATGAACATTAAATTTAAAATGGTTACATCATGGATCATTTATTTTTGGATGTCACTGGGGAGGTTTTGCTATATCATATGCTGTATACCCACAATATACCTTTCACTCCCCAAAAATATACATTGCATACCGCTGATGAGTTTGCATCATGTGCCCCTTTCGGAGTCTGTGTACCCCCCACTGCTCTGGAGCTTTCAATTTTCCTGACAGCCAGAGGTATAGTTTTCCAACACTTAAGGCCTTCACCGGTAATGCTAGACATCCCTTTTTGATGCTATCGGAGTGGACGGTCGATATCAACTCGTTAATGGAGCAAGCGTTTCACGTTCTCAAAGGATAAAGAAATAACAGTGCTCCCTGTCACAGAAGGGGGTAAGCTCATCTCCATGTCCAAACTCTGCTGAGTCATACGGCAAAATGTCCTCCGTCTGTAGCTTCCCGAATAAGGATGGCACCCTATTAAAACCCAAGTTTGTTAATTGTGGCCGTAAACTTTCTGGAAACGTCTTTCTCGGCTTTGAGGAAGAGCATCAACCTGTACGAGCTGCTGTTACTTTGACCCCGGTAGTCGTGATTTACAAGCGACGAGAAGCTGTCGTGCAGCCGGAAAGGAAACCACAGGTGATCCCTGGGAATCGATCGGCTTGCGGATGTAGAGGAGATTAACTCGAGCTGAGGTGTAGCCCTGGCCTCCGGTTTCCTCGCTTAAAGAGCCTCCGAGGCCGATCTATTTTTGGGAAGTGGTAAAGAAATATGACAAAAACAACGACGAGTTGTTAAAGGGGAAGCCTCCTCCAGAGGCCTTCAAATGGTTCTGTGTTTTATAGGCGGGGTTTTATAACACCTCGGGCGGCTTTCAATTTGACCACTGCGGCAGCTTGACCTTAACCCCCCCGAGTCACAAATTTAAGTAAGCAATAAGTGTGCGTGTGTGTGTGTGTGTGCGTGTGCGTGTTTGTGCTGTGTTCAGGCTTCTCTGTGTGTTTGTTTATTTATTAATTTGTTCAGTTCTTGTACGCAACTTTTAATGTAAGTTCTACATGTTGTCCTTTAAATTACTGTACGTCGATTGCTCGGAACTAAATTGGTTCTAGTGCTAGTTCTGAGTGCTTTATGGAGTGATTTCCAACACAAGAAAAATACCTAAGGTACATCAGCCAGTGTTTGCAATGCACTCTGTAGCCACATGTTGGATTACTATTTTCAGGTATTATAATGTGGCTCACCTGTGGCTGCCGGCCAGTGCGGAACGAACCAGGTGCAATGTCCATGGGACTGATGTGTGCTTCACTGCCAGTTTACATTCGGCTCCCGTTCGAGTAGGTCACATTCGGAACATTGCACAACGGTGACAATGAGATGCATAGGGAGCAAGAATGGCGATTGGCTCTGTGTTCTTAACACTCAAAGCACCGTTTCCCTTCCTTTAAAGTCCAAACATTCCTAATTCAACCAAATTTGTTCCTAGCACAGCACCAGATACTCTGGGCTCAGGCTAGATTTCTTCAGCTGGACTGTATGCGGTGGCCTTTAAACTAAGTTCTTGGAAGTGTATCGAGTGTCGCTTGAAACTCAGTGCTTAATGACTCCGGGGTAAATACAGGGCAAATTCATTATGGAAGATGGAAGCAGAATGAAGGTTTTGACAGGTGAAGGTAATTACTCCTGTGAGGAAGAGGCAAATCAGCACTTCATAAGCCGGATTTATTGTGTATACGTGTATGCCGCAGCTTTGCAATCAAAATGATTCAATTCAATTCAATTTTATTTGTATAGCGCAAGGGTAAGCAACCCTGGTCCTGGTGTGCCAGAGACGGTCCTGGTTTTTGCTCCATCCAAACCTATAACTACATAACTGGATTCATTTTAATGAATCCGGTTTAATGAATGCAGGTGACCATGTGCTGGAGGCACTTAGGCGTGTCAACATTCGAAATGTTCAGGCTCAGGCTTTTAATCATCCATCAAACCCTTGCGATCAAGCTCAGATGGAACAAAAACCAGAAACGGCACCGGCGCTCCAGGACCAGCGTCGCCTACCCCTGGTATAGCGCTTTTTACAGAGACACTGTCACGTGGAAGCTTTACAGGGAAAACTGAACTATTTATGGAGGGATCCTGTCGCAAAATGTTATGGAAATGTTGGTCCTGTGAGCTGGGTTGTCTTTCGTTCATTTCGGTGAACTTTTTCACGCATTTTATTCAGAGCGCTGTGTCTAGACTGAGCTTTAAGCACTGCTTCCAGAGATATTATTGTTTTTGCCGGATGACATACCTTGTTTGTTCCAGTTTGCTGCAACTCAAGGCTGTCTGCCTCTTTTAAAGGGGCTGCACTTGAAAGAAGGACGATCTTTGCGAAAACAAAGATACTTGCCCTCCGGCCGCAAAGGATTCCTATGTGAAAAATGTGCACCAGAAATGGCATCAACAATTTGAACGGGATAACGGCTCTTTTCTTCGCCGATGTCTTCGATCCCGGGGCACGGTGAATTTCTGAGGGAACCGAACAACTTTATCCCGGGCGTATTGAAATTCTGTGAACTGCGAGAGCATATTTTACTGTTCTGATAGCATCATTCATTATTCAGCGAGCGCTTTGCGGGGGAACCACTAATGAACAGATTCATCAAATGATTGAAGTGGGGAAGCTGGTGAATGCAGCAGCAAGGCCCATTTGCATTGATGCTCTTGAGGTGACTCAGGTTTGCTGAGTCTCTGTTTGTTTTTCTGTGGGATTTAATGTTTATATATGTGTGCGTGCGTGCGTGTTTGTGTGTGGGTGCGTGCGTGTGTAATAGAATGTCTGTAAAAGCTTGTTTATCAGTTCAGCCCTAATGTATGTAACACATATTTCAATCTTACTGAGCCGGGAAAGAGATGGGGAAAAAAAGTTGGTCTCATTAATCATAAATACCTTTAATGATTTTGTGCCTCTGATTGTGATAGATTGAAGCTGATTTATTGTTTCTTGCCAGAAACAATACTAACGCTATCCTAAGGCCACATTCCCGTTTGAACACCATAACACCCGTCCTATTCTTTAAATGCCCCTATTTTTATTTTTTATTTTTTTCCAAAAAACATTTCGGGGGAAGTCCGGTATCATTACATGCCCTTCTGCTGCTGTTTTAATGCGTTGTTGCCTGGTTTCCATGTTACAGAGCTGACCTATTTGGGAAAGGGGGGGGGGGGGGGTATAAAGCATTTCACCTTCTCCAGCGCTGCCCTTTACCTGACAGCCGAGGATAAATGAGCGCGATGCAGAAAAAGGGACACAAACACAAACATGCATTTCTACAATCAGCCCGGCCGGCGCCGGCTGCTCCCGGCAGCGGCTTACTCCGCCTTTTAACGCGCGGGAAATACACAGCGGTATCGCTCCGGGGGCTCTGGCCCCCAGCGCAGCGGCCAAGGGACAAGCGGGGCTCGAGTAGAACTGACGGAGGGTGGGGGGGTCGTGGTTCTGCTCCGACAGGTTTTTGGGCTTAATCCAGTGGTGGGGTGCGAGTGTTAAGTATTAGAAAAGCCTTCATTAGCATCTTAATAACATCTCAATAAATGATTCATTACAAAAATTAATCTTCTGGAGATAAAATATGGACGTTACTTTGGAGAACGGCATTTTAGGCAATGCGACCGGACACATTTTTGATTCAAGGTCAAGCCCCTGTCTATAGTTTTCTGCATGCGTGCATATTGTAGATATTTAAAAATAAAGATGTCATACTGTGGTCAGGATGCTTTTAATCACAGTGTGTATTTAAGGGTGACTAGTTTTATTTGGTCTAATATTTCACTTGGATTGCAGATAAAATGGAGATGAATGGGAGCGGAGTGACATGGGAACATATTGATTACCCTGGGTAGTGGAGTCAACTAATCAGTGAGGTAATATAATGGTCATAAAGAAGGGAGATTAACAGTCAGTTCATATAAAGGCATATAGGATGGGTCTAACATTAAATAAAGTCTTTGGCTGAACCGTACTGGGCGTCTTTAAGTCCACCTCAAGATGGCCAATGACTTGGAGTGTGCTTGGTACTTTCACTTAAAAGTTCCTTTCAGAAAGTTTGGAAATATTTGAATAATCAATTTTTTAAATGATGAATGTAAGGAGTATTAGAGTTCATTTCTTTCTTTTTTTTAGAATGGCTACCAGTTTTATCAGCAGACGTTCCCTAATATTATGGACATATGGCTAGTATTTTGGATCTCAAATTTTAGGGAAAAGAGGAATGGTATGGAGAGCCTGACATCACTAAACCATGTGGTTATTTGCTTGACAATGTATTATTTTTTAAAGACTGGTGTGGTCTGGTGGACAAATGAAGCTACCATTATCTGCGTTCATTGTTAGTGGTTTTATACATCAATGCTAATGTGACGACGACAACAGAATGTGTTGCACTTCTGTTCATTTGATTTCCTCTTAGCCCGGTTTGTAAAGGTAACTCTTGTCTGCGCTGGTCTGTGGGATGCCGTGCCAGATGGAATCCCCCAGATTCACCAGGAACGCTTCCTCCCGGCAGCCTTCACATTACATAATGCTATTTGCAAAAACACCTGTACATTTTAAATATTTATATAGTTGAATTTCAGCCGACTGAACAAAGTTGTTACAGGCTTTTGTCCTCCTAGCGCACCTGTCTGCTAAGTGAAATCACTACCACCCCTCATGCCCCCCCCCCCCCCCCCCCCCCCCCCCCCCCCCAACAAAAATAAAATTTAAAAAGTAAATAAAAAGTGGGGGGGAAAATAATAGAACAGGATAATCGGGGTTGGTCAGTCACAGACGGTGAGATCCTGAGGATCCTTCAATGTAAGAGCGGAAGGAAGAGAGTTTCTTTGTTGCGGGTTGAGCGGTGTGAAGGCGGCTTGTTGACGCGTATGAGTCTGGAGCAGGGGGAGGGGCTTTATTTCTGAGTGCACACACAGAGCCTGAGGGACCGGGGCGGACCTATCACTCGGAGCAGATAGATAGGAGTACAGGCTGCTGCCAGCACCATCAAAAACATATCGGGGAAGAATCTGTACTGTGCCAATTCCAATATGCAGCACCATATGAATCTCGAGATAACGTGAGCATATGAGCGCATTCAGAATGGACGTCAACCTCACCAGAGCAATGGGGGAATTCCTCAATCTTTTATCAAAACTACTGCTTCTCAGTGTGCATCGTCATGAGACTGACTTATCACACGCCGCTGAAGAGGCCATGGGTTACCAGGTCCAAGGGACGGTGTTGCCAGGTCAGGAGGGACATTGCCAAGTCAGCTCAGAGATACCAGCCCGACAGATGGAGCAGTGGATTGAAACAAGGAAGGAGGTGGGAATCGTGGGATGTGGGTGGATTTTTAAGATGCGTTGATCTGCTGGGGGGAAACTTTCAATCGAGAAAACGAATGACTGCATGCAGTACCGCCAGAGCACCATCCCAGGGATTAAACCCACAGCCATCTGATTACAAAGCCATTTCCCCCACAACCGCTGCACCACAACTGTTCCCCTATCGCCACTAATTACAAAATAAAGGGATTTATTAACCTCATAGTCACTGTTCCATTTCAAATCCAATGTTCTGGAGTACAGAGCCAAAACAACAAAAATTGTGTCACTGCCCGAATACTTTCCTATAGCGGTGCAGCATGGGCTGTACTAGAGCGTCGTATTTCTCTCCTGTGGCAAAAAAGACTGATACGGGCAGATATAACGACGAATACCAATAACATGAAACAAGCATAAGAGCAAAAAGCAACACCGTTGCCTCCAACAAAGCCAGGGAGGAGATTTGTCAGAAGAAACAACCCTTAAAGGGATAGTTTGGAATTTTGGACATAATGTCTCAATTACGACTTACCCATGATGTAGTTGATTGATGGAAACCATTTTCAGCTAATTCCATGCTGTTCCTTCTTTTGGACATACACACGTTGCTAATTGCTAGCACAACTCTAATGCTATTGGCAACCGGTAGCATCCACTACCAAATGCACTTAAACACTCCACAGTGCACCCAAAGCAAATAAAATACGACAACAGTCTATCAGGGGAGCGATAGTTTACGTTACCTACGAATGTCGTGCCGGCACTGGTCGACTACAACAACAAAGAAGAGTAACAAGCTGCAATGGCCACGTTCGCTCCGCCGCCGTACTTCCACAGAGAATATTAGGGTCAGCACAAAGTAAAGGATTCAACGATAGTTTGACTTCAAAAATGATGGTATAACACTCAAAATAACCCCGATAGACTGGTCGTCGTATTTTATTTGCTTTGCGTGCACTGTGGAGTGTTTAAGTGCATTTGGTAGTGGATGCTACGGTTACCATAGAGTTGCGCTAGCATTAGCAATGTGTGTATGTCCAAAAGAAGGACAGCATGGAATTAGCTGAAAATAGTTTCCATCAATCAACTACATCATGGGTAAGTCGTAATTGAGACATTATGTCCAAAATTCCGCACTATCCCTTTAAAGTCATCCATCCATATCTACTGCATATCTGGCAGCAGAGTGATGGTTTGAGGCTCGTTTGTATACTTCAGACCCTTGATGACTTACAGCCATTTAGCCAACCATGTGATCCATACTTTTCCAGCATAATTTACAGCTTAATCTATCCCCCACCCCAATTCCCAGTGAGATCCATTCAAATGCAGAGAGGTTGTTAAGGATCCGGGTAGGGACTGGACTCAAATGCACGACTCAGAGACAGAATACAATAATGCTCGCGGGGAGCTTTTATTACTTCGCCAATAACTCCGGAAGTATAGGGAGAACAGGGAGAGGGGCTGAATCCTGTGTTGGCGTAGCAGAGGGAGAGCGGAATGTGGGAGACAGGGATGCGTGGCGTAGAACAGGGAGGAGGCTGGCGGGTAAGCAGAACAACAGACAAGGCATTAATTTCAGCAAGACAAAACAAGACTGTGAAGCGTTAGTTTAGCAAGACAAAGCAAGACTATGACTTAGATTCCAAAACTAGACAAGACCAGAGTTACAATGAACAAGACTTAACGAACTGGCACCAGACAAAGAACAACAGGAGAATATATAGTGAAGTCAATGAGCTAATGAGTGATTGCAGCGTGAGAATGTATGCGAGAGTGATTAAGCGGAGACGAAGGTGTGAGGAATGCAAACGGGGAAAGGAATGTGATAGGCAGAGCAATAGCGAGGGTGAATTAGGCGAAACAAGCAGGGGAAACCACGCCCAGCCTGCACAACAAGGAAGACAGACAGGGAAACGTAAAAACAAGACAAGAAACATGAGGAAAAGGGGAAAACATGGAGCACAAACAGGGATGGGGACTGGGAGGGAACAGAGAGTGTAACAGAGGTTATATTATCGCTTGTAAGAGTACCAGAAAATAAGATATTTTGATGTTGTTGGGTCACAGACATCAGAACGTCATGGTATGCAAAGGATATGGAACCAAATAGTAAATATGATGACTTTATGTTAATTTTTCCAGTTACTTTTCATCCGCTAAAATGGGGGGGGGGGGGGGTAAAAAGGGCTACAATTGCTACATGGTTCACCCGATATGGATGTAAAAACCCTCAAATTAAAGCTGAGAGCCTGCACTTTAACCCCATATTCACTGTTCCATTTCAAATCCAATGTTCTGGAGTACAGAGCCAAAACAACAGAAATTGTGTCACTGCCCAAAAATTTTCCGTCCCCAATGTATCTAATACTGTGACTATACAGTGCCCTCCATAATGTTTGTGGCAAAGACATATTTTTCTTGATTTGACTCTGCACTCCACAGTTTTAGATTTCTAATCAAACAATTCACATGTGGTTATAGTGCAGATTCTCAGCTTTTATTAAAAGGTATTTTTATATATTTTGGTTTCACCGTGTAGAAATTACAGCGCTTGTTATAAATAGCCCCTCATTTCAGGGCACCATTTTTTTCAGTCGTCTTAATTTATGACTGAAAATGAAAGCTAATTCCCCATAGCCTGGCTGGCTTTCGTCTGTCAGGATGGAGGGCTATCTCTTTCTGATGAGGAGCACTTGTGTTGCTCTGTTACCTAGGTAACGCATCGTTCTCGCTATCACTCTTCGCATGGAAATCACTTAGTTGAGATGCCATGTGGGAAAAGCAAACTCAGACAGACAGGGACCGAGTATTAACTGCCATGCTCTCTAAAGCCTCTGTATTATACCTGAACGACTGGGAATCAGTGCGATTTCCAGCATGAAGTCGTCAATGTCTCTCAAAAACCGAAGATGTTCATCTAATTTTTTTGACGTGAAGGTTTTTTTTAATTGATGTTGGGAGGTAGCAAATGCGCAATGAAGGTAACGAGCCCAGATGTGTCTGCACTGTTGTATTTCTGGCTCGTTTATCCCCCTGCGTGAGCACTGGGACTGCGGTAGCGAGTGTGGCTGCGCAGGCTATTCAGCGGATGTTATTGACAGTTTTAAGGCACCCTCGGTCCTGCGCAGCATGCGAAAAGTAAGCCTACTTCCTACACAATCAGCGCTCTGCTCGGCTTTCAGAAAGCGGAACCCGGGAGGATCGTTTGATTGGCCTGTGCTGCTGGAAAGAACATTAAGTCTGTGCGCCGCGGTCAAATCCCGCTAACACTGAAGGTCTAAACCACATGCTCCCTTAGCAAAGCTCATGTACAACCTTACAAAACACAGAACAAGGATTTGCCTCCTTCCAAAAACCAAAATCATAAAATACTTCTGGGAGTGAAAAATAGTTTTGCAATCACTCGGAAAACAACACTTGCGCTCTTACGAATTGGAATGTCCAGGAAAAATAAAATTAATTTCCCAATGCGATAAAATATTTCCCAAAAATTACGATCCGTATTTTTTTTGGATGTAGTGGATTTTTGCATATTTCTGTATATTTTACCTAAGAGACCTTTTTCAGATAGAGTAGTAATATGGTCCAGTTTTTTTAATATACTTATTTCAGCCTTTGGATTAAACTAGATTAAACTTTGTAGATCAGAACTAACTAATATTCAGCAAAGGTCCATACTCACCAGATTTTACTAAAGATGAGGCTGAAGTTTTGGCACTTAATTGGTGATATTTTATATGCTATAGGGCAATCTCTAGCCTGTGTCTTGCACTATTTTAGTGTTTTTTCCCCCACTAGTTTAGTGTTTGCAGTCAGCCAGATGAAAGCAATTCCATGTACAGGAGTAGTGAGTCATTTAAAACTGATTATGTCTTGCAGAGCATGTGTTCCTCTTATGAGCAGAAAATAATAACTTGCAAATGAGGAGTACACACTGTACACCAGCATCCTGTACCTGCCCCTTGACTGCTTATGATTTAATATTTTAAAATATCACAATGTGGCTCCCCTGTCAACACAGGCTAGTGTCACGGTTAAAGTACGCCAGGGAAAAGCATGCATGTTTGAGGCTGATTTGTATTGAGCAACCCAGTTTAAAAGGAGATTAGTCTCGGTGATTGAACGCCGTTCACGGTGACAAATAATGGCATCGGTGAGAGATCTGGGGATCAGAATTTCACCGAAAGGCAAACAGAAGTGTTGACTCGCTCATTAATCACGCGTAAAAATGATCGTTCCAGCCCTCGATGTACAAAGTTTGGAGCAACAAACAAAACGAAATGAAATGACAAATATGATAGATGCCGTATCATCGGTCGCGAGAAACTCTGAATAAACACAAGGAAAGGAGGCTGGCTTGAAGAGGTGAACCAAGGACAACGTCTTGCCTTTATGCTCCCCGACAAGGGTGCCGGTTTCGGACAGCAAGCCGCAGAAAATGCGTCTGTTAGAGCGCCACAGGAGCCTGTGTGGAGTGGAAACACGGCTCCGCGAGTACCGGCTACGCGTGCCTTCTTCTGGTTTCACAAATTTCGAATACAGTTTCTATTTTTCTAAAAGAAACAAACAAAAAAAAAAAACCTGCCAGGTATCCAAAAACAAAGTAATGTATATCCTGTTCAGGTGCACCAACACCTCACATCAGGGGCTCCCAAACTGCTGACTGGGTCCTGCTGGAGGTTTGTGGGGAGGGATTGAGGTTGATTGCAAAGTACGTGTAGAAACAATGACTTAGACATTCCATTAACGGCGTGCACAGTTACCGGTTTCTGTCTACCAGCATATCTGATGAAGGTCCGTAGACCGAAACGTCATGCATTTTATTCAATAAACTAGAAATATATTTTTTCCGTAGGAGAGTGTCACGCCTCTCTTTACCCTTATTAATTGCTATATTTAAGGTTGCGCCTCTCTGGTTGTTGCTGGAGCACGCCTCTCCCCCCTCCCATTTATATCTGAACATATACCAGTCTTTTACTACTGGCTTGTGTGAACTCACCTTTTACCTCACTCTTACACCAGCTTACATCTTTGATTCTCAGGACACGCCCCTTTTGAGATTCTGAGATTCATGCCTAATCTAGTCTAATTTGGTCATTTAAAATGGCAGCAGAAATCGTGTGCGTAAGAGCCCCTTATGGCGCTTTTCATGTTTACGTTCAATTTGAAAGAAAGCGACAGTCATATTACTTTCATGGAAAAGTGTCATAACCGTAATTTCACATGCATATTTTGATTAGGCAGACAACTGGAAGCCACACCATTGGGCAAAAGAAAGCATATCTGGTTGTGTAAGTACTACATTTATTGCATCTTTGCACATTGTGACGGTGAGGTCATGCAGATATCCAAGTGGATTTTGATTTGGAGCAATGTGGAGCAACATGTTGAAGCAATCAGATTCATAAATGTGAGTTTAGCCATAAATACTGACAGGGCAGTTATGTCAACACAGAATAACGCTGTAAGGCTGTCACAGATAATTTTACCATACATCATATTCACATACATAATTGCACAATTACTGACAATCAGTCATGAATGTATCTGGCAGAAGTCAGGCAGGTGTTATAAAACTAGACACATCATGGTAACAAGACATACTCTATATAAAAAGAAACAACTTTGAACTTTGTACACGTGAGGTCCTGGTTGCAGCAAGAATTTAATTTTAAAATATAAGAAACCATATTCCTGTTTTGTTTTTTTTTTCTGCAAACTGCACAAACAAAATAAATCTTATTGCATTAATGGCTTAGTTTAATGACGTGAGGGATGTGCATTCTACATGCCATTAAAACTATGTCACTTAATGTGCATTTTGCTTGCAAAAAAGCCTACAATATAGTTGGCTCTTACATTTGTGTTGTATACACATGAAATTCCTCTATCGACATGGCTTTCTTCTAAAAAAGCACTACCATGATGCAAGTACATAGACATTAACCACTGTCATTCTATAAATAAAATTCAATTTTCCTTTGCTAGGCAGCCAAGATAAAAGCACCAATTTTGTTGTAAATTGCAGTGGAAAATGGGTTGCTGTATACTACACACACACACACACACACACACACACACACACACACACACACACACACACACATACAGATAAATTGAGTATTTGTGTTGATGTGCAATTGTGCAATGCTTCAGATCCTGCAATCAAACCAGTGGCCTTTTTTTCCCCTTGTTTGTGGCGTCTTCCTAATTATCATACCTCTACGAAACCCTGCCTCTGCCGGCACTTTTGCCCTGGGGTGTATGAGGTCACCCGCCCGATCCACGTGCCGGAAGGCCGCGCCGAAATTCCATTACGCCTCGATCCGCCTTGATGGGTCCTCCCTGCCTCGCTGTGATCTATGGAAGGACTCCCCCCACCCCCCCAACCTCGCCCCGTACAGCTTAACGAATGGACACCTCAGCTGACAAAACAACAAAACGAGACGGGCTGCGCCCCTGCCCCCCCCCCCCCCCCCCCCCCCCCGTCCTCTCTGATTGCTTTCACTCCTGCCTCCTATCTTCCCTGGGGCTTCTCGTCCTCCAGGGCGCGTCTCCGCTGTCATCTTAATCAAATATCACGCCGTGTCATCGTCGCGGTCCGGGGAGGCCGCCTTACACGAGCTCGCGTTCCACTCGCCATCCGTTTTATATCGCTGCGTATCTGCCAGGCGATACCGGCCTAAGGAAAATTATAGTTGTTTTTTTGTTTTTTTTAATGCCTGAAAAACCGAGCTACCTCAGAATGGTCTTCCGTGTGTCATTATTTGTGTGTCATTATTTGTCCATGAACGTGCAGTCGCGCACGTTCCGTTTGTAAATGGTTGTTCTTTTCCGATGAGCATTTCCTGAAGGCGTCTTTGGAAATCTTTGGCCTTGGTGTCACATACGTGACACATCTTTGGATCAGCGAGCTGTTTCCATCCAATTATCATACAATTACAGCTGTTTAAGTATCTTTGTTCAAGGGTAAAAATAGCAGCTCCCCTGCCAAGATTCATATCTGCAGCCTTCTAATTGCCTGTCCAATCTGTGAACAGCTACAGTGTACAGCCCTCTGCTTCCTAAATTGGCACCCCTGTCACCCCTTCGTAAATTGGCACCCCTGTCACGCCTTTCTAAATTGGCACCCCTGTCACGCCTTTCTAAATTGGCACCCCTGTCACTTGCTTATCAGAGCACAACACAAGGAGTCCTCTCAGGCATGAGACCGCAAGTACAGACGTGCATTATATGTAATCTGTGTAAACATTTTACCTTCCATTTACATACGGTCCTGTGATGCCATAGTGTTTTTTTTTTAACCTGTGAATGGGACCGACAGTTATGGGGCACGGATCCACCCTCAGAGGGGGGGGGGATTAGCGGCAGCGTCTGAGGACCGGCGGTGGCGGTTTTGACCCGGGCTTAATCCTAATCGGGGACTGAGATGTGTCCCCCCCCTGAGGGTTCGAGGGATTTTTATATGAAAGCGAGGAAGAGGAGGCTGAGAGCGGCTCTCCCCGGTAATACTGACTGGCAGAGAGAGAGTCAGCGACACTGCACGTTTGTCAGGGAAAGTCGAAAAATGGATATAAACTGCGAATTCAAACCGATACACCTTTTTGCATCTCTTAGTTGTGTTACCAGAACAAGGCTCACATGGATATTAGTAAAATGTGTTTTTTCCCCCCACACACAGTGGTTAATGCTTGGACTAGCTCACCAGGGTTTGGATTGGATGTAGCTCGGGCGTTTGAGGGTCCAACAGTCCTTTGAGACAGTCCTGGAGCCATGATGAACTATATTTATTGGCTCAGTGGTTTGGGTCTTCTCAGTAAGTGTTCTGTTCTTACGTTTTTAAATGTTATTATATTACTCTTTGTGATATTAAAGAGTAAGTGCACTCACTGTCTCAGCCTGTCTCCGCCTAGTACACAATTTAAAAAAAAATACTTTGAGTTGAGTGTGGGAGAGGGGTGGAAGGGACAGAGGAGGTGTGTCCATCTTCATTTGAATAAATGAATGTACAATGTACAAATTATTTTGTACAACTGGGATCAAACTGTCAAACTAGATGTTGCAGATCAATATGAATCAAGATTCAGCAACTGCATGGCCTATTTCTCACCTCAAATGTTTTCAGAAACATAACAAAAATGGGGGGGGGGGGGGACTATGTACAAAAGGTTCTATAATTTCTAAACGGTTCATCTGATATGGATGAACATACCCTCAAATTAAAGCTGACAGTCTGCACTTCAACCTCATTGTCATTATATCCTTTCAAACTCAAAGTGCTCGAGTACAGAACCAAAATAACAACGGGATAATCAATGTTATTGACTTCACCTGTCAGTGGTTTTAATGTTGTGGCTGATCGGTGTACATGTACATTGTCAGGACCCAGTACTACTACTTACAACCCGTTATGATTTTGAGTATCCAACGAAAACCAACTTTAAATCCGGCTGGCGCCGGTCAGATGTGTGCCACTCTAAGCATGCGTTATGTAACTTTAGTTGCTAAGCTAACTGAAAACACAACTGAGCATGCCTGATCACTTCCCGTTGTGCAGACAAAAATGCCAGCGCCAGTTGTGTATCTTGTCATATATCTAAAATCTTTGATTATAGTGATGGATTTGACCAGCGGTTTTTTTCATTCTTCTATAGCCATTACACTGTGTAATGATCAAACAGAATTTTATGATATTGTGTTAGAACAAAAAAGTTACACACAGCATCTTTAATGAAATTATACATTATTTTAATTTCTTACCTTATACTATGACTTGGTGTAGAGTTTCTGAAATGGTAGATCTTCAAGAGTGGCATGAAACCGAGAAATAAAACTTGTGATTACTGCCATGGAAAAAAGGAAACAAAAGGCTCTTTGTAATCTACACTTTGCCCGCTTGCAGTTTCAGTGTTGTGGTTGGAATATTTATAGAGGATATTTTTCTGCGAATGCACTGGGGTATTTTACAGAATTAAGCAAGGTAACCAGTAATCCTATCAATAAAGCACTTTTAATCAGAGGTGAGCAAATGAAGGGTGATGTCTGGTTGTAAAACTGTATGATACCCTGCATAGTCTAAAAACGTGAAAAATTTACTAAATTAAAAAAAAAAATGTTTTGAAAAAAAAACTTGTGTTACAAGTTGTTCCTAGCTCTTACAAGAGCCAGTGTGAAAGCCTGCGGCCAGTCTGACTGGCCGTCTGGCAATTCTGGGCTGCTAGGCCACTCTTGCGGCATGATCGCAATCCCCTAACCTCCCCACAACCCCCAACCCCCAACCCCCCCCCACCCTGGTCCACGATTGCAATTCAGATGCTAGAAGAAAATTTTAAATTACTGATATTATCATACAAGGAAAACAAGAACCGGTAAATTATGAAGAACATGTACAGCTTGTAGATTGTATTCTTGCAATTTTCAAGGAAATCAATTTTATATAAGTACCGCATAATGTATTTTGTTTATATATCTGGGAAGAATTCAGACAAGAAGGTTATTATTGGTTGGACCACCATACCAGTCTCTTTCAGTAATTATAGCACCAGATTTGTGGAACGTTGCCAATGTACAATGTATATATTTATATTGTTCACATTTCAGGTCAATGAAATTGAGAAAGGGAGATGGGTAGACCCAAATGAATAGGGTGCAAACCAGCAGAGAGTAATATGAACGAGAAAAGGAGTGGCACGCTCTGGTATATTTCTGGAACACTTGTGTCAGATAGGAAAGATGTGTTGTTTATGCCATCATTTTGTTTTTATTAGTTCATTATAGCACTTGATTGATGGAGCACATGATCTCTTCCTCTGCTGTTGTCACATGTTCTTCAGCAGATACTCGGCTCCTGTATTTTTCCCATCATCTATTTTTCTTAATTACAAGAGGCTCTGGTTAGTAGTAAGAGTTCCTAGTGCTGACGGTAGTACAGAACATCCATTTCCACAGTATTGTACTTGGTCATGACTCCTAATGCATTTTGAAAAGATGCATAAAATGTTTCAGCTTCAATGGGAGGAAGACAGAACTTTCGGAGCCAAGTTTATGATTTTAGAGTCTTTTAGAATCTGTGCCGTTGTTGGTGGATTGGCTCGCCGCATGACTGCGAATGTACACGACTTGTGACATCACCACACAAGGTAAAGGGGCTTGTAAGGGCTCGCCACACAGGGAAATACCCTCTCCAAATTGTGTCATTGCACACAAATGGGAAAAGCAGTGCCATGCTTTCCACTGGGTGGCAGTAGTTAAAAAATATGATTATTACAAGCAGGGGGTATTGTTTTCGCTTCTGTCTGTGTGTGTGTGTGTGTGTGTGTGTGTGTGTCTGTGTCTGTGTCTGTCTGTCTGTCTGTTTGTCCCTATCATCCATAACTCAAACAATTCTACTCCGATTGTGATGAAACCTTGTGGAAATGTTGACAGTTGGGCAATGACATTGAATCCTAATCGGTCAATGACTGACTTCACAGTTTTAGCCACATGCATAGGGTCAAGATTAGCACACGCTGGTGTAGCATCTCTCTGGCCCCGTTCACACTACAGCTAAATATGGTTGTCGCTCCTCATATTAGTGCTTAATCAGGTTAAGTTCACACTTAGTACGGTTATGAACGAGAGCGACAACTAGTAGTAACGAGTCCTGTTCAGAACAGGCAGCGACTAACGAAGTTGACTCTTGTTCCTATGCAAATGAGCTTGGTTGTGCGAGTGTGGACGGGAATGTTGACAGCTGGTAGCAAATGTGCAGTTTTTAAATTGATTCGTTACCAGATCAGATGTGGAAACGCACGTCTTCTTCGGCTTCTCTCAGCAGAGATTAACAAAAACTGAATGGCCGCGCCCATGTTTGTTGGCATTGGAGATCACGTTTACACCTGCGCAATAATTGAATGCGAGATTTACGTTCAGAGCAAATATCACGCTATTACAATCTTACTGACAGCGTTGTAAATACAGGAGCGAGTCCTGTTACTCGTTCATACTTGTAAGCATTCTCGGTCTTCTTAATATGTGTGTGTGAATGGAGTCGAACACAGAACATGAGCGACTCCAGCTAATAGCTTCGGTTGTTGAGCCCCAAATTGCAAGTGTTAACGGGGCCTCTGAGTGCCATTCTAGTTGTTTGGTGTTTTCACAAGGAAGCATATTTACATAAGTAAACCTGACGTAGGGCTTAGGCCGAAGTTTTTTACATCCAGCTGGTACAACAGGGTCGAGATTAGCACACGCGCGGGTGTAGCATCTCTCTGAGTGCCATTCTAGTTTATCTTGAAGGGGAATTCCACTGAAAAACAACATTAACCTTATTTAACAGATCATGGTGCAACTAATTAAGTATTTCTTTGTGGCTGGCCAAAACAATGTCTGAACAGAGATATCTGCAGGTAAAGGTGTATACCTCTATCGTTCCTCATTTTTGAAAAACTACAGTTCTGTAAAGTGGGCGGATACGTTGAAGTTGGAGGTACCTCCCACTGACCTCCTATGCTATGCAAAAAAGGCATTGACCAAACTCACAGAGAGGCGGGGAACCTGCTATTATAACTGTAAACAGCATTAGTTTGCGAGCTAGCTGAAAGTCAAGAGTTCTTAACTAAATTACAATTCCAGGGTGGTATTCCACAAAGCTGGATTACTGAGTTAGCTGGATAACAGCACTGAGTAAAATCTGGAACCGCTCTATTTACTTCAGTCTATGTTGCAGGTTTGGGAGGATTCTGGGTTTTACTCAGTGCAGTTATCCAGCTAGCTCTGTAATCCTGCTTTGTGGAATACCCCCCCAGTACAATGGCTTCCAATGATTTTTGGGAGCCTCGTTAGCCTCTCTCAAAGAAACGCTTCTAGTAACGCCCAGACCCTCCAGTTGTATTCAGTGGCTATGTCTGAATCAGAACCCTATCAACTGTGTCATGTGTACTGTGTACTAGCTAACTGCATACTGTTTAGTGACATTCAGTAGACAATGTGAAATATATCCTCCGTACTATTATCAGCGAAAAAAGAAAATATCTCATCCAGGGAACCACAATCACAAGAGAATACTCAATTTGCAGAATTGTCACATACTTAACATCTTTTTTTTAAATGTATACTACTGGCATAGCCTAGTCAATAGTAGGCAAGTGCTGATTCGGACATGGCCAGTGGGAGTGGCAACTTGTGACTGGTGTTGACTGACACCCATAAACTGTAAGCGCCTGGCCGTTGTAGTTCACAGTAAAGCAAGTACCTGGTACATGCACAGTAGTTTTGGGGCTATATCTCTGCTCTCACTACAGGTAGAAAGTTGGCTGAGAGCTTATTTTAATCAGGAGGACAGCTACTCCTCGACAAACCAAACATAATTTTTCTGTGGAAATCTCCTTTGTGAAAGTGAAAACCGTGGTGGTTCTGAAGTGCGAAACACAACCAAACACAATCTAATGGCCCTGAAAAGCAAATCACAAACATACACAAACTAGCAGTCCTGCGGTGCAGGAGTGGCCTAATTATGTAATACAATTATCGTAAACGTCTGGGCTTAATTGCGTTGTGAGAAATGTAATGCCTGGGCAATTAATTGATGTTGAAATCAGCCACTTTTGTTTTAGTGTGTTGCATCTGCACCTCAGGGTTGCGGCTTTTTGCATGTTTGTGTTTTGCAGCTCAGGGCCACACGTTTTTGTTTGTTTGCATTTGGCACCTTGTTGTTTTTGTGCTTTCTTTTGTTTGCATTCAATTCAATTTAGAGACTCTTAAAAGAAACAAAAAGGAAGGATTGTGTACATCAAGGGAGCAAAAAAGAAAACTAAACAAGCTTTTTAATCCACAGCCGTTGGCCTTTCCAACTATGAGGAATTCAGTGAAAAGGAGATACGAAAATGAGGGGGAACAAATTAAATCTTAAGTTTCGTATTTACACAGGACTGATCGACTGATTCCATGTTCAACGGGGGCCAGCGAGCATCAAATCACCCCATCTCTGGCTCAGTATGGAATTGCCCGGCGCGTACTCTTCCTGGACTTTTATTTTTGAAATCGAATGCAGCGCAGTGAGCTATGGGAGGCTGCGCCGCCGCGCCCGTACGCGCCTCGTGACGAGGTCAGTAAGCAGCGCGATCTGTAGATATAAATCCCCCCCCTTAATGGGGGATGCGTACGTGATGCCCACAGGCCTCTCTGAGGTATAGTGCACCTCAGAATCCTTATTTAATCATCGGCGTCAACTTGGCTGTCCAAGGGCCTCTCGCTAATTAACACAAAAAGGAAGCCGTTCACTTAACTGTACTTCCACCGCCTTCCTCTGCCTGATACTCTGCCAGAGGCGTTTTAAAGTAATGAAGTGGGAGTCATTTATTTTATAAGACCTAGCGCAAATCCCCCCACCAGAAGATTCTCAGATTATAGAATAGAATAACTTTCATGTTCCCGTTAGGGAACTTCAGTTGTAGCCACCAGCAACAACAAAAAAGACATAGACAGTCAAATTATGAAATGTTAGTAACCGTCGTAGCGGATGGAGAGGGCGGAGGGGGTCCTTTGAAAGCAAAATATAAAAGCTATAGCTGTCCTTATTGTTCCTGTCTCATTTGAATGGTGTAGCATCTGGCAAATGTTAGTATATTATACACATATTATAGACTAGAGTGACCCAGTGCCTGCACTCTGCCAGCCTAAGTTCTGACATTTATGCAGTGTGAGCTTTGTGCACAAGAGAAGGCAATTTATGATCATGTTTCTGCCAGACCTCTCCTCGACGGTACATTGCGGGGCGTGTTTTTGTCTAATCATGCGAGGACTGCTGTACGGATTTCCAAAGGCGTTTACAGTTGTTTTGTAAAATGCTGGAACAGCATTGCTTCTGCAGGTTTGTGCTACGCTCCTGATCGGTAAAAGGCGCTTGACACCACTCATCTGTATTCTACAGCCCCCCCCATCATAAATAGCTTCATTGTCCTCCAAAGACGAGTGTTTGTAACACACGTCACAAGACACAATGAGACCCTTTCAATTATTCTGGGCCGTGCTCTCCAGACCCGTTGGATAATACCGCCCCTTCAGCCTGACTCAAATCAATGCGCCGTCATGGCTCACTGAATCCCATTGATTGGAACATATTTGTTGGCAGATTAATTTATGTTTTTAATCTGGCACAAATGCCAGCTCCTCACCCCGGTCTCCTCTAAACAATTTTTGGAGAACTTTGGGAATCCTTTTTAAAAAAATATATATATATAACTAATTCCTCCTTTCTAATATTTTTTTTTTCTAATAAGTTTAGGTTTTTAAGTGGGGGAATAAACATTAAGTAATTGTGAATTTGGGGTTTTGAGTAGATTCTGCAATACCCTAGGAGCTTTGTGAATCAGGATGGGAATTGAGCCAGGGTTCAGTCTGGCTGCTGTGTATGTTGTTAACAGCATGAAATAAAATGTAAATGTATTTCATAAAATAATAAAATAAATAATAAACAAGACCATTGTGTGCAGTTATCAATAATTGGCAAACAAAATAATGTTGTGTAAGTAACACACTCAATGCAGTGACACTGTACAGTGATGTCATGTGTACTGTGACCATGCTCACTGCAGTGACACTTCAGTGATTCTATGTGTACTGCAACACTGTCAATGCAGTGACACTGTGCAGTGATGTGATGTGTACTGTAACACTCAATGCAGTGACACTGTGCAGCGATACTATGTGTACTGTAACACTTTCAATGCAGGTGACACTGTGCAGTGATGTGATGTGTACTGTAACACTCAATGCAGTGACACTGTGCAGCGATACTATGTGTACTGTAACACTCTCAATGCAAGTGCCACTGTGCAGTGATGCTATGTGTACTGTAACACTCTCAATGCAGTGACCTACTGTGCAGTGATGTGATGTGTACTGTAACACTCTCAATGCAGTGACACTGTGCAGTGATGCTATGTGTACTGTGACACTCTCAATGCAAGTGACACTGTGCAGTGATTCTATGTGTACTGTGACACTCTCAATGCAGTGACACTGTGCAGTGATGTGATGTGTACTGTAACACTCTCAATGCAGTGACACTGTGCAGTGATGCTATGTGTACTGTAACACTCTCAATGCTAGTGACACTGTGCAGTGATGCTATGTGTACTTGTAACACTCAATGCAGTGACACTGTGCAGTGATGCTATGTGTACTGTGACACTCTCAATGCAGTGACACTGTGCAGTGATTCTATGTGTACTGTGACCACTCTCAATGCAGTGACACTGTGCAGTGATGTGATGTGTACTGTAACACTCTCAATGCAGTGACACTGTGCAGTGATGCTATGTGTACTGTAACACTCTCAATGCAGTGACACTGTGCAGAGATGCTATGTGTACTGTAACACTCTCAATGCAGTGACACTGTGCAGTGATGCTATGTGTACTGTGACACTCTCAATGCAGTGACACTGTGCAGTGATTCTATGTGTACTGTAACACTCAATGCAGTGACACTGTGCAGTGATTCTGTGTGTACTGTGACACTCTCAATACAGTGGCACTGTGCAGTGATGTAGAGTTCTGCGTGGTACTGATTATTTAATCCCGCTCCCGCCCACTCCCGCAAGATTCCATCCCACTCCCGCCGCTCCCGCACAAAACTGGACTCATTTGTCCCGCTCCCGCCCGCAGAGTACCGCAGAGGCTATTGATATCCAAAATATGCCATAAAAGTGACAACATTTGGGCGGAAAAACTGGAATAATAATACGAATAATACTAATATTAATGCAAGAGAGCTGAAGCAACTACACTAATAAACCATCTAGGCAATTAGAATTTAACAGCAGGTTAAAATTGAAGATACGTTGATGTCTCGTTTTTGCAGGTTAGCCTGAATGAACTGTAACAAACACACTTGTAATTCCTGTATTTCGGCTGTTTTAACCTACAGTAGCAAACTGTACTTCTTTACACAGTAATATACTGTACATTAAAATTCATTATGGGAAAATTATCCTTGGCGGGAAGAACTATACAGTATTAAAGTGTTGTGGTTAGAGAACTGTAGGCAATAATGTAATAGTTACAGTATGATACTGTACGACCATCTTCCGGATCTCTCACACTGCTACAAGAAAGAGAGTTCTTTGACACAGGTTAGCCGAATAAATTTAACTGCTTTCTGAGACAACAGCATATTTTTATTCCTTTTTTTTATCGGTGTGCAATTGTGAGGCATTACAAACAATTTGTGGTAGGTATCTGACGGGCTTGGGGTATATCGGGTTTAAGTTACGTTAACCTTATCCATGAAATGCACTGACTGGCTTTTTTTAAAATACGTATAGGTAAATGCAATCCGTCAAATCAGATTTTCTACCCTGCTAATCTTTAGCAGCATATGAAAGAGGGTGTGTAACTTAGCCCATAGCTAAGAAACGATAACATTAGACATAACGTTAGACTATTAAATATGCACATTTCATTGTACGTTAGCTAACGTTAACGTGACAGTGATAACGTGATAGCCTACATAGGTTATTTTCTTCTATTAATTGTCTGTAACCGCCGGTTTTTTAACAAAGCATTTAAACGTCTAAAAGTAGGCCAGGTCGATTTAGCAAGCATTACAGACTACATTGAGGGGAAAAAAGCTTTCAATTTAGCTACCTATTGTAGGTTTTATTCAATTAATTCAGGTTTAATTTAATTTAGTAGATGAACTATTAGCTACTTGTACTACCTGTTTATTTTCTTGATGGGGGGGAAAAAAGTGAGAATACAGTAGTGCCTATTGAACCCCATACCAGGGTGCTGTGTTTAAAGAGACATTGTGTTCATTCAAAGGTAGCCTATCAAAGAAAAACAGGCAAGGTTACTACATGCATGTTTTGCTCAGAAGCCTACACAACCTACCTCTGCTCAGGGCAGGGTCTAGGTTTGCTGGGCCCCTGGGCTAATTCTATTTTTCATTTTCATTGAGGGGCCAGATTGTGCCCCCTAAAGTGCGGGGCCTCTGGGCAGTAGCCCTTGTAGCCCTGTATGTCTTGATATCTTATTTTCAGATACTCTTACAAGCGATACTATAACCTCTCTGAATTTGAATGGATCTCTTTGGGAATTTGGGGGTGAGACTAGATTAAGCTGTAAATTATGCTGGAACAGTATGGAACATGGTTGGCTAAATGGTTGTAAGTCGTCAAGGGTATGAGGTATCAAACGAGCCTCAGACCATCACTCTGCTGCCAGATATGTAGTAGATATGGATGGATCACTTTAAGGGTTGTTTCTCCTGACTTATTTTTCCGTTGAGTTCAATAGGAAAATAAGTCAGGAGAAGCAACATTTAAAGTGATCCATCCATATCTACTACATATCTGGCAGCAGAGTGATGGTTTGAGGCTGTTGCATGCAACACTGGGCGCCTCTTTGATTTCTGGAAATAGTGGGAGGTGGTCATGCAAATAGATTTATTTTTGGTGATACACTGGGTGTAACAGGGCGTCAAATTTTTAGAGAAATTAAACCAATGTTTTATTTGGTTGGCTACAATGAAAACAACAAATGATGATGTACCTAATGATGATGGATGAAGGTGCAGCAAGGGTACGATGATGACTGGCTTGTCTGACTTGTGGGAGAAAAGAAAAATGAAAAGAAAGCATTCGGTACAGGAAGAGGAAAGCGCCTCTTCCTGTGCCAAACATCAATATCAACTTGCATCCCACTGACCATCCTTATCTTACACTGCCTTGCTGTTTTTTGCATGAGATTTTTTGAATTTTTCATTCATTCTGATGACAGACTGCCTGATGGGAACTGGTCTCATTTAGCCTCAGGCATCACCAAGTTACAAACCCCTTTCTGTTTTATAATTATTCTTTTTCCTCAAAGGAATACCACAGTGCGGGATTTATCAATCGTCAATCTATCCATATATTCATCACTCCCTTTGTTAGTCAATGACCCTGCTAGAAAAAAACATTAGAAACCATCACGTAGTGGTAACCATTACGTGATGGGAATTGGGACATCTTGGTTTTGGTCTCCCATCAGGTTACCATTACAGACCATCAAAATCCCCACAGATACCATTAGAGTCCAACAGAGCACCACCAGATGACCATTAGAAGCCACTGGATTACCAATAAAGACTATCAGAAACCAGCAGAATCCATCACAAAAACATGACATTCCATTAAAACCATTAGGAATTGTCTGATGGTTTTTAATGTTTTTTTCTAGCAGGGCACTCTTTCCCAGAACAATGGAATGGACAGGCGAATGCTAGGCTTTATCTGGGTTTTAATCCAGTACTTTCTGCAGCGCGCACAGCAACGCGCACAGGCTTCTGTGCAAAGACAGGTGCCAGGCAACCTGATTAACATCCTCGTGATCATTTTTCCGCATTAGCATGACGCCGGGACTGCTTTCCGCGGCCTCCCCGGCTGACCGTTGACTGCGCCTGACGAGGCGGTCATGGATAAGTACCGTACAGACGACATAACGGCAGCATGTGAGAGCGATTTTCTCCGTTTCTCTCAACGCCGCCGCAAACGCCGCTCAAGCGAATTCTGTTCCATCATTATTTCCCCTCAAAGGCTGCTTTTCCGACCGTTCTGGCACCAAGCCCAGTGTGTGTGCGTTGTTTGTGATTGGTAATGCGTTATGATTGAAGTCATAATGACCATTAAAACGTTGGAATAAGGCAGGTGTCTGCCATTTGAATGATTAGAGAGTGCCGTTAGGACAGTTGGTCCTTTTTATGTAGATTTGTGTGTGTGTGTGTGTGCGTGTTAGTGATTTACTTTAAATTATAATGGTTTTAAAAGTTTTTATGATTTAATGTGCAATTCAGCGTGATTGTAGCAGGTGCATTCTGTGTACCATATTATATGCATAGCTGTATTTACATAATGTTCTTTTAACAATTAACAATTATATTGACTGAATTGCGATGATTAAAACAATGTGTTTAGAAGTTCCAGAAGTACCAACATTTATAAGAAGATACATCTGTGTCTGTCTATTTATTTTAAAAAAAATTTTTTATTTTTTTTTACAAATGTACAACTTAAAGGGTTAATTCACTTTCCGGAGTTTAAAAAAAACAACATCCGTTTTGTTGTTTGCTCTCAATTGGCCAAGACAGTTTTTCTGTCTGAGGAAGGATATTTTAGATGTGAATTAAAAGTTTCTAACCTGCTGACCTTACAAAGGCTGATAATAAGTGGGTTTGTGGTTTAAACCATGGACATTCACTTCAAGTAACTCTCAATCGGCTTGTACAGCGACGTTCTGCCTCCGGAAGTTGTGGGTGTATTGCCTGATTTAAAAATAAATATTTTTAAATTTCCTTCTCGGTTTGAGCTGTTTCCTTTGACGCATTTGGCCTGAGACTGCGCTGAAGGAATGAAGTGACGTGGGTTCTGGAAGTTATGACATGAAAATACTTTAAAGCGGCAACAAATCAGCGGGACTGAACAAGGTTTGTGCGTGCACGTCTTTTGTCTTCTCTCAGCCTCTGTCTGTTGCAAATGCAGTCTTGAATAAATAACGTTCTGTGACATAGCTGAAACTCTGTTCTGTTTCATAGTCGGACATAATTGGACATAATTTCAGTGTGTGCGTAGCTCGGCTGACGTTAAGCAATGCAAGAACAAGGGCATTGCTGTAGCTACCCCCTGGCCAAGCAAGCTGCATCTGAACGTGAAGAGCTTGCACTAGTACTAGTGAAAAGGAAAGAAGCACTGGCTTTGAAACGCAAACCCATCATTGCCCCTAGACTAGCCATTGTACAGTGGACCGGTTGTCCGAAACTTCTGTAAAAAATCGTAAAATATCCTTTCACTGAAATAAAAGGAACATACACTAAAACTGAAAAGCTCTCAAAAAATAACCACAATACTCTTCAGAAAGTGAATGTCCATCCATTAAAGAGTTAATACATGCACTGCAGCGCGCCCGCATCTCCTCGGTCATGAGTTTGTGTGCGTATGTGCAGACCCTTCGCACACGTGACAGACGTTTTTGATGATTTTACGTACATTTGCTGTGAAAGAAAAAAAACAAAAAAAACAAAACAAGGATGTGTGATTTTGCCTGTTCACTTTATTTTGTCCCGGTTGTGCTGTGTGTCAGCACCAACACAAATGTCCACGTGGGAAATAAAAGAGCAGCGGTTATTGAGCTGGGACGATTTATATGAGCTGCCACTGAGAGGGACGTATTTAAGGTCTTGTGGGCTTTACTGCTCTCTGGAAAGAAAATGCTCTCATCCTCGTCTGAGGCTGTTTGCTCTAAAGCTGAGCGCTCCTTCATCTGACAGTAGCTATTTGAAGAAGACGACGTTTGATAGCGATTTGCCTCTGCAGTTTATTACTATACAAAGCCCCCCCCCCCCACACACACACACACACACACACTCTCTCTCTCTCTCTCTCTTTCTCGCTCATACTCTATAACCTGTAACTGTCCTTGGCAAGTTTTATGCTTCCGTGTTGGCATCAAGCCAGTTCTTCCGTTGTTCCAAGTGAAATGGCCAAATCATAGAGGAAAGAAACAGACAGATGATGAATACAGGGCCATTGCTATCTGCGTTGGGCATCACGATAATGCTTTCCAACTCAATGCCAGGGAGTGCTTAGATTGACTCCGTGCACAATGCACTCACATAAGATATGCAAACAAGTGGACAGTTTTATTGGGTTGTTCACGCATTGCGTTAAATTGTATTTCAAAGACTGCTGCATATTTCCTAAGGAAAAAAACAGATGTGCTGTGTATTATGTATGGAAAAGGAGGTGTGAAACCTTCATGTAAATATTTACTGATTCCTGTGTGTATTGTTAAATGGCACTAAGCATGTAAATGCACACAAAAAAGTCACACAACAAAGTGACAAGAAACATTTGCAGGATTTGTTGTTTTAATCTTAAGGGCAATTAAATTGAATCTGGGGCTTCGTCTGAATTGCATTTTTTTTTGTCTGTGTTCTCTATTTTTGTCAGTGACTCAGAATAATGTGTCCCACTTCAGCATTCCAGGAGATTGATTTATACTTGTTTGTCCAAAGAACCTGGCTCTCTTTGCCATTGTTTGGAAATCACTTTTTGGCTTAAGAAAGATAAATTAAATTTATTTATTTATTTTTGGGGGCGAGGGGGGTCGAGGAAGGACCAAATTTTTGTTATGCATTAGTTCCCACGTTCATTGAAAGTAACAAAACTGCTTGGGTTTGACTGACAGACACCTCCTCTCAGTGTGCCTGCTCCTCCAGGTCAGATCTCCTGTCTGTCCTGGCCTCCTGGTGGTGGAATGAGCTTCCCACTGCAGTCAGGCAGAGGTGGAAATCCAGGGGACATAAAGTACTACCACCTATAGACTCAGCCAGCTGATTTCACTAATTAGTTCTACCTCCTTGCTGAAGAATTACTGTATGTTAATTAGCAAATCCAGGTGATTGGAGCAAAATACTTTATGTCCCCTGGATTTCCACCTCTGCAGTCAGGGCAGCAGAATCCCTGCCCATCTTCTGACACAGACCGATTGTTCCATGGCTCCCATTTAGATATCCTCTCTTTCTTTTGTTACAATGCAAATCGCTGTTTGTTAGTTTAACATTACACTTTTTGATTATAAGTGGGCCTATGTGCCTTCTTGGTGATACCACTTTTTCTTTTGTGTATTCCTGAGAGTAACAATGATGTTCTCCACTACTGTGCGTTGCTCTGGATAAGAGGGTCTGCCACGTGATTGGAATGTTATGTTTGAAAGAGTCCCCTTTCGTACATGTATTTTAACCCGTAAATGTTCTGGAAATTTTTCATCGTGTGTGAAACGGAGCCAGAGTCAATTTTCCTTGTAAGATGTTCTGGAAATTTGCCAGGTCAGGGCCTAGTAAGATTTAGAAAAATATTTTGCCACGGCTCGCGTGAACAAGAGCATCCCTGGTTAAAGCACGCGAAAGGTTACAGCGTTTTTACGTAGGTCAAAGACCTTTTCTTTCATAGACTATTATTTGCCCTACATTGCCTATATCCGGAAAGGTCAGTTGTGAACAGACTCGATGGAATTTTTCCATAGAGGAGACCTATGTGTGAACGGGGAAAACCACTATGTAACCCGAATAATTGAACCCGGCAATATTGCAAGGTCTGTGTGTGAAAGGGGCTAGACAGAAACCACGTACCTGTACTCTGAGACATTGCAAATGGAAGATATTGGAGCTGCTTGTGATTCTGTAAGGGAAAATTGAACATTTATTTTAGGAATGGAATAAACAGTGTCATTGTCCTTGCTTCATATGGCTTTGTCTATTGTATGAACACCATTACAAAATTGTCATGATTGCCTCATTAATTGCTTGTGTGCTATGCAATACATCTCCCTGGTAAACATCTATGTCAGGCTCTTCCAGTTTTAAGTAGTTTTTTTTACCCAATGTAGTAAGCTAGCTAGAACCACATATCAATGGCAGATATAGCTAGCTATTTAACTTGGCTAACAGAATTATTTGTGTCGCATTTTACCAAAATAAACTCCATATATACAGTAAGTATTGATTTTTAGCTGATAAACCATGCTTCCATTGTTTATCTAACATTAGCTATTTGGGAGCATATAACTGAGCTATATTGGCTAAAAATGCTACCATAAGTTATCTTAAAACTATCACTCTTCAAAGCTAATGACGAACTAATGTAACGTTAATAATTATTTGTCCCCCCTAGCCTATGTCTGGAACGGTCATGTCAGTTGTGAACAGACTCGATGGAATTTTTCCGTATAGGAGACCAATGTGTGAATGGGGAAAACCACTATGTAACCCGAATAATTGAACCCGGCAATATTGCTAGTTCTATGTGTGAAAGGGGCTAGACACTAGAGAGAAACCACGTACCTGTACTACAGGTGCTCATTACAACGATCGGATTGCCATAATCCCACTCTCTATTGAGATGTTAATGAAAATGTAATTGAATAATGTCAGTGAAAACGCACTCGGTGACAGTCAGACCATCGGTTCATCTTTCACAGTGTCTCAAGTAGGGGGAATTCAACAACATCTGTGTGAACGGTTTCATTTCTCTTTGTTCGATGTCATTTACTGTCTATGCTATGCCGATTACACACATTTTCATGATCGTTTATGTCATCAGCATAGCAATTGTCTTAAATAATTGTCTAGTAATACTGCTTTAATAAATAAATGGCACCACATTCGATGCAGTATAGTAATAATAAGAAAAAAACTCCACTGTCACAAATGGGCACAGGAGTTAGCAGATTTAAATATGTTTAGCTTACTCTATTTGCAGCTGTGACATGCAGTGTCAGTAAGTAACTATTTCCTTCTTAAGATCCATGTATGTATTCTATCCCAGTATTCTGCATTGCCAAAGATGCCCCCCCTTGTTCTGGTAGTACAGGAGATAATTATGTCACTCATAAATAATGCTGCAAGTTATAGCAGCTCCATCTGTATTCGCACGCAATACCCTGGTCTAAGTAAAGGGAATATGCCGCTCCTTAGATTTTATAATGGCAGTGCTTCTTTGAAAGCAGCTACTTGTAGTTCCCTTTTCCCTGTTGTCTTTCTACTCCTACTTCATCATCTTCATCACCCTCTCTTCCTCCTCCTCCTCCCCCACCGTGGGCAGGAGATTGCTGTTGAGCCGAGCATTTAGCAGTCAGTGGGCTCCGCTCCACGCCGCCGCATTCCCAAGGGTGGGTGAATTAGGTCTTAAAGAGAGAGTTCGCTTTAAGTATGTGGTCTTTGATACAGTTTCAGTTTCGGCCGATGATTTCGATTGGCCCACACAGTTTTTGTAGCAATGACGGATATTTTAGATATTTGCAGAAAATTCTGATGACCTGGCTTTATAATGGCTGCTATTGGGGCATTTGCAGTTAGTGGTCTAAAGCAAGACAATACACTTCAAGAAGTTGCTAACTCCAGAACAGCTTGTACAGCAATGTCATGCCTCCAGAGGTTGCGTGTGTGATTATTACCTGATTATTCTTTAAAAAATAACATCTTATTTCCCGCCTGAGAACCTACGAAGGGAAGAACTAGCGGCATGCTACAGCAACCGATATTTATGTTTATAATTCTGAAGAAGTGTTATTAAATGAATCTGTTCATATGTAAAACCACTGGAAACATAACATTGCTGTAAAAACTTCGCTTGACGCATATTTTCTTGCTTTAGACCACAAGCCAGGAATGCTCCCATACCAACCATTATAAAGCTGGCAGACCATCGGAAACTTCTTCATGTCTGAATTATCATTGCACGTAAAAGCTGTCTCCCGAAACCCGCGGGTGGAATGGGTGCTCGGCCCACACCGCTGATCTTACTGAGGTTTGAGAGAGGGAGTGAGTCCCCCGAGACCGTGGGAAACCACGTGCTCTACTCTCTATTTTAGCTCGGGACTGCCTCGGTCGCCTCGGTAACTAACACATGTCCTAAACTGTGAGACGCGAGCACGGAAAGCGACGCGGGCTTTGTTGTTCCCCCGCACCAAACTGACTGTTTGCGCGTCCTTCCAGTCCACCTTGCTTAGGATTCCCATTAAAAGATGTTTTCTGTTTAATAGCTGAGCTTGTGTGAAGGTCCTCCGCGTGATGCTAAGCAGTCTGCTACAGTTTGTTATGTCTCTTATTTGAGCCGCGGAGAATCAGTCACGCAGAGCGCACAAGCGAAACACAACATTTCCATCCACTTTGTAGCCTCTTCTGCGTCACCAAAACCAACGTATTAATCTCGCTTCTATTCATCACAGAGTGGCGCACAGTGTGGAAACAGACTGCGGGAGGGATAAAAATTATATTATCGAAAGAGAGCGGCGCTGCGCCGCCTACGAAAGCAGACTCAGACGGCCTCTGCGGCCTTTTCCAAGAGTACCTGACCGCCCTGAGCTGTCGGAAAGATTGTCGGGGATTTCTTTTTTTCGAAGGCAGAAGTGAATTTCAGACAAAACAGTTTTCTGGCTGTGCCCCCCGTTCGATGACGAATCGCCTGGCGATGAACGCTCCCGTACGTTGTGTTTTTCATCAACCGACACCTTTTCAGAAAACGGGGCCCTGGTACACTGGAGGCCTGTATTTCTGTGAGAGCGCATTGTTGAGTGCGTGCGTGGTGGCCGCGTCGGGGATCCCAAGGTCTGGTATTTTAACCTCTTAAATTAAAGAACAGGCGCTTTTTTTTTTTTTTTTTTTGCACGGGTGCGTGTCCCGATTACGTACGCACACGTGCACGGCCCCGAATCGTGGTATGCGTGGGGACCTTGCTCCACCTTCCTACCCGCCTGCTGGTGCCGCCACTCCTCCAGACGAACCGGCCAACTGGGAGAGAGCGGTTAGGTAACCGGCATATGAGCCGCTTTGCTAATTGGCGTCATTATCACGCTAAGGCGCCGTGCAGACCGTTTGGCTGGGCGGACAGGGGATTATGCGAGTAAAGCGGAAGAGCACAGGTTCACCTGCGGGTCAGAGGCCCCCTATTCTGCGGCCCCTCTGTCTGAAAACATTACCGGCTGTGGGAGATGTACCGCCGTCCCTGTCCGAGCCTCCCGTAGAGAGAAGGGTCCACGCCGGTCCCAGTTAACTCAGTCTGGCATCGAGTTTACCGCACCATGGGGAAGCTGTTTATCTGGTGCAAGGGAGACCGCACAAGATACAGATGAGACGATCAAGACAAGAGAAAGGCGAGACGAGGCAAACGCGTTCTTTGGGCCGACTCCTTCGATTAACCAAGGAAAGACATTTCGAAGATTCATTCTTAGTATTCACGGTGTGAAAATGCGCTCTCGACATTCCCGGTGATCTCGGATACGTCTCTCCATCCCGTCACGAATAACATTTGTCGGTTACGAGCTCGCGTTATCGAGCGGCGGGGGTTCGTCTCGTCGTTCGTTTCTAACGCGGCTCCGCTGGAACGGAACGCGCCAGGTGCGAGCGGAGGCGCGGGCGTACGGTGGGGGTCTCGCATCCCCCTTGTTTTTGGAGTAAAGGGTAGAAGGGAAAGAAAGGGAAAGCAACACAGCTGGCGGGGTTATTACTGCCCTGATGTGGAATTAATCATTCTGAGCTCGACCTGGGGGGAAAGAAACCGGCGGTGGGAGTCATTAGTGGGCCTCTGTGCCACGTCCCTCCCAGACATTTACTGTGTCTCCGTTAACTCCTACCGCATAGATGGATGGTTTAATTAAAATTAAAACAATCTGGAATACCAACCTTAAACAGTTTAATAATGTGCGCGCTCTGGATTTATAATTAATTTGTTTAGGTTTAAGCACACTCTCTCTCACACCTATGCACGCGCGCGCACACACACAGACACACACACACACACACACACACGGGTCCCAGGTGGTAGCGTTTTGCACGAATAGAACGTACGTGTGGTTTTCTCCACCGCCTTGCTCATCTGCACTCCGCTTGCCGGAATTACCGCCAAACAAGCCCGCACGATTCCAGCCGCGGGCTTCTCCGCCCCCCCCCGCACGCGCCGCGAGCGGTCGGTTGTTAAGGCATAAACGCCCAAGCCCATGACTGATCTCTCCCGGCTACCAGGAATTGGGCTGGAGAAAGCGGACAGCACGGGGGCCAGATGGTTTCGTGCGCAGCGTCATCGGATGACTGTTAAAGGTCACGGGGTCATGACACCGTGGCGTAATGACGGCACGGACTTCAATGGTGCGGCGTCTTCTTTTTTCGTATGTTCATTTTCTCCACCAATGCCTCTTTCACAGCTTGGGTTGAATCCAGGGAAGTGCAGTTGTCTCAACAGATGATTGAAGGCGTGAAATGTCAAGTGCACTCATTTTAAATTGTACCCCTGAGTATGAAGTTTGTGTGCGTGTGCGTGTGCGTGTGCGTGTGCGTGTGCGTGTGCGTGTGTGTGTGTGTGTGTGTGTGTGTGTGTGTGTGTGTGTGTGTGTGTGTGTGTGTGTGTGTGTGTGTGTTTAGACATGCATGTATCTAAGGAATATTGTATATTCATTAAAGTTACTATATTCATTAAAAAAACAATTGCAGAAAACGATCAATAAAAACCAAAATATCCATGACTGCTCCATACTTTGCTGTACGCGTATTTTCTTATGGTAGAAAAGTGGCATTTGTATTTTGACAGTTGGAGCTGAACCAACACAACATGACTACCAGCATCAAAAATTGAAAGATTTAGATTGTGTGCACACTACTGCTGCTAACAATGTCCTTGCTGATTAGAATTATTTTTTTTAAATACATTAAAACATTTTTAAATAAAATTTCAACCCTGACAGTACGCAACATGAGGAGTCTTAGATGGGCTCCGTGGTCTGATCTCATCATCAGACTTTATGTTCTTATATTCGCGCTGATGTAATGGCATGTTTATGTTATCAGAAGCTTTTCTACTGTACTGTAGATGCACTTAATGAGGAGCTGAAGCCAGAAGAGTTGTCATCCTTCCAGAAGAATTTACCCGCAGTGCTTCTGCTTGCACTACCCAGGGATGATTCCCTTTACATTATAGTCAGGGGCTCAAAGCGCTTCCCTTAGACTTCTGTTTGAATATGCAAACTCCAGCACTGGTAGAATAAATCCCTCTGCAGGGGGGTGGCATTCTCTCTCTCCTCACACTCACTCGCTCACTCGCGCCCACACCCACCCACTCACTCACCCACTCACTCACTCACCCACTCACTCACCCACTCACTCGCTCACTCGCGCCCACACCCACCCACCCACTCACTCACCCACTCACTCACTCACTCACTCGCTCACTCGCGCCCACACCCACTCACTCACTCACCCACTCACTCACTCGCTCACTCGCGCCCACACCCACCCACTCACTCACCCACTCACTCACTCACCCACTCACTCACCCACTCACTCACTCACTCGCGCCCACACCCACCCACTCACTCACTCACTCACCCCACACCCAAACTGGATAGCGAAAATATACAGTCCAGGATACTCAAATTTTAGTTGAGTACTTAATACTCAAATTTTAGTTGCCTTTTGCATCCAGAAAAAGCAAAATGTCTTTTCCCAGGCAGCGTGTTCTAAAAATGAAAAACCCCCCTCTCCTTCTGCGTCTTGCTCTTGCGTCTCCCGTTGCTCCTCGTCCCCCCCCCCCCCCCCCCCCCTCTCGATAATAAAGCGACGCAGATAAAGCAAGACAAAGAGCCGCGTCCGGGAGGCCCTCTGAAATGCGTGGGATTGTGTGTTTCCCGTCTCCAGTCAGAGAGAATTAGGCGGCGGTGGCCGCCGGGGCCGAGGCGGCAGAGGGGAAGGGCTCGTAAAGAAAGCCGTTAAAGCCTGAGCCAGAGACGGCACGCCGAGCGGGGCTCGATAACACGCCCGGCTGCTGGCGCGGTTCCGCCGGTCTCGCATCGGGGTACGAGCGACGGACGGACGGACGGACGGACGGACGAGCGGGCGGGCCCCGCGAGCGAGGGGCGGTTGTCGTCGCGTGAGAGGGAACGAACGCGTTAATGCAGAGCGAAGGTGAAAGTTGGCACGGAGGCACCTCGCTCTGTTCTGCGGAACGGGTGCGGGTGTGGGGGGGAGGGCCAGAAGAATTATAGGAACAACCGTTTACGCTAGCCCAAGCCAATACTTATGCTGACCTGGATTAGGGGTACTTGACTCATTGAATGGCATTGTTGTAATGTAGTTCAGTGTCAGAAATAAATGCAGACATTGTGAATATCGCCACATAGTCATTGTTTGATTTGAAAATGCTAATTTGATTAGTACAGTAAAAACAACAAATTTGACACAACTGTCCCAATACTTTTGCGTTTAACTGTACATGCATGCATACAGTATAGCCTCAAAACATTTTGAATTCAATATAATTTCAATTAAAAAAAATTGTTAACTTAAGGGATCTTTCGGTGCAAATGCTTTTTGTCCAATTTCCCTAATTTACTTTGGTGATTACTGTCACTGATCTGTGTGAACAGAGAGGAAATCCTTCGTTATATGAAAGTCTACGTTTCGGACAGATGTTGGTTGAATCTAATCATATGGTATCTGTTAAAAGTAAGCCCTACTCTAATTTCCTCCCTAGTTCATAAGTATACATCTAATCCTTTGACTATGCTGTTAATCGGACTTATACCGCAAAGGGCTTACCCTCTTACAGGACGCCATTTCACCTCTTCCAGAAAAATACATATATAATGCAAATTAAGAACTAAAATACCATGTCAAGAGGTCCCTTTTTTTAAAATGAGCAACCCAGAGTTGTGTGGTGCTGCGAATGGCTTGAATAAATTATTTTCTCTCTGTAGTTAAAAAAAAATAAAAAAATAAAAAAATAGTATAAATTAGTCTTCAAGCTCACTCTGGATCAATGCATGCTCACAGGGAATGGGTTTGTTTTTTTTGTTTTTTCCTGTAAAAACCCTTTTTACTTAACTGTTTCTACTTCATATGGCAAGGCACTGAGATTCCTCAGGTTATAGGAATGTCCTGGCCAGGGCTCC